>JAMWFC010000044.1:27120-364073 GCA_027475525.1 Macrolepiota albuminosa | reverse complement strand
CCGGGTATCCGTAGATCAAGTCCGCATCGTAAGGGCGTCGCTTTCCCGGAAAGCCCCCGATTCAGCGGAACCTGACAAACCAGATATTACCCAGTACTTGGAAATGGTACAAGGCAGCACGTTTGCGCATAGTACTCCCTTCCGGACTGCACCTACTGAACGGCTTTTGGAATATGTGGCCGATGCGGCTACTGAACCGGGACCATCGTCACTGACGACACAAGGACAGGCGCAAGGACCAGCAATAGTGGTCAGTAGGGAGGACGACAATGTCGTAAGGTTGGAGAAGGCGTCAACAGCGCCTGGAATTCCAGAGTTGCACAGACAGGCTGGCAAACAGCCGCAAGTGAGGCATGATGGCCTCAGGAGAGTTATGGACTTAGAGTCCGAGCTGGAATCCTCAGATGATGAGGAAAGCAAAAGGTCGCATTCGACCTTGTCTATCCAGTTACAGCTGGTGTTGGACCAATATCCAGCGGTCGCGAAGGAATCGACGCAAAAGCGTCTGCAGCTTTATGTAGTAAAGCACTTACAGTTGCTGGCTACTAGGAGCCACGATGTACCCCGTGCAGATTCGAATGAATATATCAAATTGTTTGTGCGCATCTTCGAACTCGAAGTAGTGGAATACCTTAAGCGCAAAGCGGCGTGAGGGTCAGCAGTCTCAACGGCTACTCCAGCCGACTCAGTAGAATGTGAGATGAGTGTGCGCCAACAAGCGCCATTAATCGCGGATGCAATGGAATTGCTCAATGTGCCTCGTCAGGCTAATGAGTCTCAGCAAGACTATGTTCGGTGTCATACGCCAGAGGACATAGGTTCTCTCAACTGGAGGACTGGGCCATGGACGTGTGCTACCACCTTGCAGCCTGCTGCTATGGTGGAGACGACATGGACCAGGAGAGGATATTTGTGCTACACGAATTTATGGAGGGAGAGGCTCGGAATTGGTTCTGTCGCCATGTTCTCCACATAAATCACGACAAGCCGCATTGGACATTTAAAGAAGTCCTGATAGGACTGTACAATCGTTTCGTCAATGCTGCTACGATGCAGGAAGCCTGTGATGCCTTTAGAAAGGCAGTGTATGACGCTAAGACTGGCATCCAGACTTTTTATGATGACCTGGTGGGTCATGCACAGAATATGGCCGTCTATCCAGACGAATACACTATTCGCGAGACATTCCTGGATGGAATACCCGCAGACATGAGGAGAGCATTGATACGCGATGACAATTTGTCTCCGGAGGTCAATACTGTGACCGAATTCTTGGCGTATGCCATCCATTATGAGCAGTCGACACGGACGGCAAACCATTATGAGCAGCGGAATTTCCGCCAAGGAACTGTGAACTGTCAGGCAGTGAAGGTGGAAACCTTCCTGGCCAAACGGACGGAGATGGAGAACAATCGCAATCCGTGATTCGTTGTTCGTAAGACAATCCCTGGAGGCCAACGGCCTCGATCGAAGCCAGCTGGACAATTGCCAGCAAAGGATAGTCGACCCTTTTTGGGTCAGAATCAAGTAGCACCAAGAGGAGTGGTGGCGCCTGCAGCACGTATAGCGGGCAAAACCGCTGGGGTTCCAGGAGTGGCCCAGAGAAGGCCTGCAGGGGATCCCTCAGCATGCTACAATTGTGGCAGGAGCGGACATTTCGCTAAGGAGTGTCACGCCCCTTCTAAGGCACACATCCGAGCAGCCCATATGGCTGCGGCATCAAGCGATGTCGTCAGTGACGACGAGGACGATGAGATCGTCGACAAAACGGAGGAGGAGCCACAAGTAGAGGCTGATGGGTCAGAAGTGGATGATGCCGAGAGCGTCCAGATTGATGGCAACAAATACGTCGCAGTGGACGTGTATGACAGCAACTATTATGCTCGTGAGGACGAGGAAGAACACCTGTTTGCACTGACTGAGTGCCGTGGAGATCAGCACGTCCAAATGAGATGCGTAACCCTGCAGAAGGCAACTAATAAGTTGCAGAGGCCACGCTATACTCCCGAAGAGAAGAAGTGCCTGGTCACGTATGTTGATGTCAATGGACATCCGGCATGGACATTGTGGGACTCCGGGAGTACCACTACGGGCATTACGCCTCAGTTTGCTCACATCAACGTGATTCGCATTCATGAACTGGAGGAGCCGCTGATGCTCCAGCTGGGGACTGTAGGGAGTCGCGCCATGGTGCAGTTTGGTGCGGAAGTGATAATAACAACGTCAGGGACGTCGACGAGAGAATATGTGGATATAGCAAATTTTGATCACTACGATATGATCATCGGTACACCATTCATGCATAAGAACAAGGTGTTGCTGGATTTTGTGAATGACATGGTCGTTGTGAATGGTATGCCTTTGAAGGCGGAGAAAGTTGTGTTAAACGACACAGATGGTTGTTTGAGGTGCTATCGCACAACTGAAAAGCGGCGTGATGAACGCAACTAACTAGATGGTCGCAGGAGAGTGACTATACAGGAGGTGGAGGACAAACAGGTCCCACTGAAAAGCCTGCCAGCAGACTCGCCAGCTATACTGATGTCTGAGGAAGAGTTTCAAGGAACTCTGAAGAAGGGGAAGCACCCGGATGTGATTGGGTGTACCAATGGAAAGCCTAAACAGGCTGTACAGTGCAAGAATGAGCGTGGTAGATGCGTGGTGGAGTCGCTGGAATGCCAGCCGACTAGCTCTCGAGTGAAGGTTGAGGATCTCATCAAGGACGAGGTGAATAGTACGATGGGAACTGTGGGTAGCACTAGGTTGCTAATGGATCGACCAGTGCCTTGGCCAGGAGTGCAATGCGTGTATGACCCACGTATGCCACGGGAGTGAAATGAATTGGTGGCGTCAATGGTGACGCACACTATGGGAAGGGTGCAGGTGACCCAGATGGGGGAAGTATACCGTCACGCACGAGAGGACGAGATCTCCGAAACAATGGATATCGTATGTGATGGACTCTCATTGAAAGCGAGAAGTGTGCAGTTGTCGTCAAGGACAACGAGAGTGGTAGATAGACAACCCATTGTAAGGTTGAACCCAGGAGATCTCACAGAAGAGCATGTACGTGCCTTACAGGAGTGATTTGAACCAAAGGTTCAACCGCGTATAGCACACATAGCAAAAGGGAAAGGTAAGGCTGTGAGCCTTACAGAGGAGGATATTCCTCGATTGTGCCAGCAATGGCAACATGCATAGCAAAAGGGAAAGGTAAGGCTGTGAGCCTTACAGAGGAGGATATTCCTCGATTGTGCCAGCAATGGCAACATAAGTTTGCTGATATTGTCAATGGAACGAAGGAAGAGCTTCCTCCGTGGCGGGAGGTTAACCATGAGATTAACCTCATTGACAATACTAAGCAGTACAAGTATCATCTGCCTCGCTGTCCACGAGCACTACAGGATCAACTTCGTGAAAAGACAAATAGATACATAAACGCAAAGTGGTGGGAACCACGACCAGCAGTGCAAGCTGCACTATTATTGTGTATTTCCAAGAAGGACGGGACGTTAAGGACTGCATTGGATGCGCAACAGCGCAATGATAACACAGTCAAGGATGTGACGCCTCTTCCAGATCAGGAAGTAATACAAGAAGATCTCACGACAGCAAAGTATAGGTCAAAAATCGACCTCACAGACGCATACAAACAGGTTCGCATATGCAAAGAGGATATACCGAAGATGCTGTTCTCGTCCCTGATGGGGACGTTTGTGAGTAACATCATGCAGATTGGTGATTGTAATGCACCGGCGACATTTCAGAGGTTAATGACCTCAATCTTCCGAGATGTAATTGAGAACTTTATGCACATTGATAGGACCCCATACAGGATCAGCGCATCAACGGCAGGCGACAGCAACGCGGCACCAACTCAAAATACCTTAGCGCGCGCTAATTATCCAATTTTGGCGATATTTGACGGCCGTGCACGGCAAGAAGCAGATCCGATCAGTGATAGCGCCGACGGCAGACAGAATGACAACTGACAGATGGCATCAGTCACTGACGACAGCACTTAGGGAGAAGCCTGATGATCTATCAAAAACTGACGGACAGCTTGGCGTTTGACCTTGGCGTCTGACACCGCTTACCATCTCGATTTGGCACCCAACGTCGCTTAGGTGTTCTGACAGGCAGAAGGGTGATGGATTGATGGTTTAGCACCGCGATCTGCCACCTGGTGGCGCCAAGGGTCTTGAAAGGACGGTAGGGATCTGAAACCGTTGGAGCTACTCCTATGAAATTTTCCAGTTTACTGCACTTTGGCGATGGTTGGTCACTGGCGACGGTGAACTCCTTGTAGTATATATAGTACTTACCGACTTGTACATAGAACAATCGAACAATAGACCAGAGTTCACTACTCCCCTTTCTTCAGTCTCCCTTACGCTCAAGAGCTCATTTACGCTACGGTCGGCAACGTCAAACTCATCGGCAGTTACAGACGCTCGCCAACACTCGACACACTCGCGCCTTGCAACTACGGCAGGCATTATCGACGCTTAGACTTCGCTAAGCATATCGTGCTCTTGCCGCTCACATTGCCGTGTTCGCTTACCGCTTCCTCCTAGGCGCTCTACCTTAGCGCTTGACACTTGCCGACCCCGTTACCGACTTTTACCCATTTTTTACAGGCGCGTTCTCTGGGACCTGCCCGGAACTCCTCACATCACTTTTAGCGCGCCCAACACAAACTCTTGGTACGGTAACACTATAGTTACATTTGTTACTGACCAAACTTTGGGCGTCATCAACGTCTATTTAGACAATATATTCATATTTTCTGACACCATTGAGGAGCATGAGCAGCACCTACGAGTCGTATTTGAACCGCTACGGAAGGCCAGCCTCTATCTCAAATGGAAGAAGTGCGAGTTGTACACAATGAGTATAGATTGTCTCGGTCACGTCATTGACGAGAAGGGCATTCACCCAGATACAGATAAGCTCGATCGAATCCGAGAGTGGCGTACTCCATGCACATATAATGATATCCAACGATTTGTTGGACTTGTGAACTATATTGGCAACTTCTTGCCAGACATCACTGCATATACAGGGCCACTTATGGCCATGACCCAGAATGGGTCCCCTTTTCTCTGGAGACCGCTGCATCAGCGGTGTTTTGAGATGATTAAGTGCATATGCATTGACAAGCCCATCTGGCTCATATGTGATGCGTCGAAGACTGGGGTTGGGGCCATGTTTGGCCAAGGTAAAATGTGGCAGACGTGCTGACCAGTGGGATTTATGTCCCGTAAATTCACTGCTGCTCAGCAGAATTATGCTGTACACGAGTTAGAAACACTCGCTATCCTGGAGGCCCTCCTAAAATAGGAGGATAAACTGATGGGATATAAGATCCACGTCATTACGGATCACAAAGCACTAGAGTTCTTTAAGACTCAGGTGCACCTATCTCCACAACAACGTCGCTGGATTGACTACATGTCGCGGTATCAGTTCGACATCACCTATGTAAAAGGTGAATTGAACAAAGTCGTGGATTGCCTGTCTCAATATTTCGAGAGTGATACTCGAGATGACGTCCATGACGTGCATGACTATGTCCAGGCGGACAAACATATTGACCCAGAGGGCAAAGATTTGCCTCTGCATCGGTTCCACAAAATCAGGGAACATAGGGTCGAGCTACGGGCCATGCGAGTGCAAGAAACACGTCACAGTAAGCGACTGCATGAACAGCAAGAGACTCGCAATATCGAGGCCCAGGTGCTAGTAGATCATGAGGCCCCTTAGTCAAGTGAAGAGACGAGGCAAGAGGTGCCTACAAGAGGTACTGATATGATGCTCCAGCAAGCGCTGGAGTCACAGGACCATATGCCTGGCTTAGGCAATGCGCAATTCCGCACACGTATCCAGCAAGGATACAAGGATGATAATCTCTTCTTAGAGATTCTGAACAATATCCAAGCGCATCCACGCTTCAAGGTGGAGCAGCAGCTCGTCTACCTTACCAGACCCACAGGGTCCAAAGTCATCTGCATTCCCCAGGAGAGGTCGCTGATTACGACTATCCTGGACCAGGCCCATAGATTAGTGGGCCACTTCGGAACTCAGAAAACGCTGGACTATGTGCGGTGCTGGTACTGGTGGCCGCAAATGGCCAAAGAGACGAGCCAATTTTGCTCAACATGCGAGCTATGTCAACAGTCAAAAGTATCAACATTGAAGCCACCGGGAAAGCTTCACTCACTACCTATACTGGTCAAACCTTGGGATTCGATCAGGATGGACTTTATAGGTCCGTTTCCCGAGTCGAAAGGCTTTAACTACCTTTGGGTAGTGATCTGCCGAATGACCAGTATGGTCCATCTCATCCCGGTGAGAACTACCATGACAGCATCGGACTTGTCGTGGATCTATCTCAAGGAGATAGTACGCCTCCATGGACTGCCAAGTTTGATCGTAAGCGATCGAGATGCTAAGTTCACTTCCAAATGGTGGAAGGAGTTGCACAAACTGCTAGGAGCAAAGTTGCTCATGTTGACATCGTTTCATCTGCAAACAAATGGTCAAACTGAACGTGCGAATAGAAATATTGCGCAAATATTGCAAGCATTCGTACATACGTCCTGATCAGAAGGACTGGGTGGATAGATGTCCACTTGTGGAATTCGCGATAAACACAAGCATATCAGAAACCACAGGGTACTCACCCTTTGAACTCAACAATGCCTACATGCCATCCATGATTTGTGAACTCTGTACGGATGAAGCTATTCATGTGGGAGTAAAGCAGTTTGCACGCAATGTGCTAGGGAACTTGGCAGATGCCCATGATGCGATTATAGAATCGCGTGTATGGCAGACCAAACATGCGAATAATCGCAGACGTAATGAACCGGACATCGAGAAAGAGAACCTAGTGTACCTTTCTACAAAGAACTTGAACCTGCTGAAAGGCAGAGCAAGTAAGTTGTGTCCGAAGTGGATTGGACCATATAAAGTCCTTGAGGCGGAGCCAAGCACGTCTAACTACATGCTGGAACTACCCCATGCGCTGCAAGCACGCAGGATAGTTCCCAAGTTTCATGTGTCGCTATTGCGACCATATATGGCCAGTAGTGATGCGCTCTTCTCTAATCGCGTGACTCTGGAGCCGTATGACTTTGGAACTGGCAATGACCAGGAGTGGTTTGTAGATGACCTCATAGGTCATCGGTGGACAAAAGGAAACCTCAAATTCGAGGTAAGGTGGAGCTTAGGTGATACTACCTGAGAACCGCTAGTGAACTGCAAAGACCTTGCAGCGATGGACAGATACCTGGAGTTGCAGGGCGTGAAACGCCCTCAACAGCTAGCAAAACGTGCATAACGCACGTGTGGTGTTGGAATGTGGACAAAGTCCACTTTGATAGCCGGTGACTAACCGGGTGGCTACTAATTGTGGCTGCTGATTGTGACTGTTTACGTGACTATGATCACTGGTGAGAGGCCGGGTGGCATGTATTTGTGGTTGTTTACACCACTAGCAGAGTTGGGAGATTGTTTTTTTCTTTTTTTTATCAGTCCCAATACACGTAGTCTATGTGTCTCATGAAAATGGCCTATTGGGGGCTGCAAAAGAGTGATCAGAGCCGGCAAGGCTCTAGTGGAGGAGGAAGACCCCCGAATATACAAATGTCGACTCAGTACCAGAGGCAGCTGCCATATCCGGCGGCAAGCCAGTTTCAGTCAGTGGGTGTGGCCTATCCAGGCTGCGAGGAGCCGCTGCCATACCAAACACCCCTCCACTCGCAGGAGATGGAGGTCGATGACAAAGGGTGCTATGGGCATCTGGAGGACAGCATGCGCCACAAGTGTTATTACCAGGAACCATTGCCACACTCGTCCGCGTTGCATCTGACGTATGCGGGTGTGGTGATGGGGCTGCCATCAGTGCCATGGGTGCATCGGCCTGTAGCTGAGTTGTATGAGGAGCCTGTGCCACAAGCACAGAGGTTAGCAGTGCCAGACGTGCTGTTGGGCAGACTGGAAGCAGCAGGACAGCCAGTCCCTGCAACTGCGTCCTTCCTGCAGGACAGTTTGGCCATGATGGTGATGGAAGGATTGCTTGACCAGATTGAGCTGATGAAGAGGCAGCGCGTCGTAGCGCTGGAACAGATCAAACGCACATCTAAGTGCAAAATTGCAACGGTTGAGGAACCGACCTCCGAGGTTAAGAGGGCTAAATATCAGCCCAGTCGACCGGTCAACCCGCCACGGGCAAGGATGTCATTGGACGCGCAATTCGCATGCTATGAGCAGCCTGCTCAGACCGTTGCTTTGTCATCACGGTTACCCAAATCGGGCCCTCAGGCTTCCTCAGAGTTGTTGGCTGCAGTCAGTGAACCCTTGGCAGGCCTGTCCCTGAGTCAGCGGGAAACTGCATCATCCTGGGCCCCACCTAGGGGGTCCAAACCCGTCGCTGTGGCGCCAAGAGTGCCCACTACCGTTATGCCTCGAGCTGAGCCTGGAGGGAGGACTCTGGCGTGAAATGCGCCTGCCCCTCTGGTGGCTCAGCCACCATTCAAATCATCTGCCCTGGCCAAGTCAGGGTCGGTACGCCAACGTCGAGGCTGTAAGCCTCCTCTTGATGCCTCCAAGCTGGAGGTGATAGAGTTCCCAGCTGGCATTCCCGCACAGGCCGGGAAGGCCTCAATGTTGTTCTTGTTGCCCGTTACTGTGCCAGCACTGCAGGCACACTTTCCCGTGGTCGTCTTGACCACCGACCCTCGCTCTCCCAAGCAATATGATGGTCTGGTGGTGACCTCGAAGAATCGTCCCATGCCTGAAAAAGGCAAAGCACCCGTGGCCTCCTTATCTGATGAGAGCGACTATGGAGAGTCGAGCTCGGAGCATGAGGAGGAGGCAGAGGAAGGGGAATCAGCAGCGGACCGATTCCAGCGAGTATCGTGCAATAAGCACATTGCAAAAAAGAAGGCGATCCGTGCCAAGGAGCTGCATGCCCTCAAACAGAGGGCCAAGGATAAGTTCTCGGGGAGAATCCCCAATGGATTGGGGGTGAAGGTGTGGGGACCGCTTGATATCGAGCACACAAACTCGTGCTTCAGAGGAGCACTCAGCCACTGCACGTATTATTCGTATCATTCAAACACCATGCTGTTGGGAGCCGAGGCCAATCGGGCAGCGGCGTATGAGTTTTCTTCTGGGCACCATGCTGGCATTCCTGCCAGTGTTGTTTACAAGTATTCTCCTCACAGCCTTCCTCGCACGCCATTAGAGCTGGATCGGCTCTACAAATATTACTCAAACAAGCATGCTCCCCGTCACGACCGGGTTACCGCCTACCTCCTCATCACAGAGCTTCAGATGTTCGCCTAGCGAACCGATGAGTCATTACATGACCAAACAATGATGCTCCTGATGAAGGACCCGCGCTATCAAGACCTCGTCAACCCAGCCCAGGGGACAGACGACCTTGCGCTTGTCGAGTGCTGACACATTCTGGGGCACTTCCTGCACACAAAAGAAGACGGCTCAACTGCGCTGCGCATAATGCGCGCTCAAGACCCATCTACACTGTTTGACCTGGATCAGCTCGTGCAGTACGCGCTGATCTTTGGACGTCCTGGTTTGGAAAACACGTACCAAGGCATTGCGGTTGATCATGCCTACCGCATGCACTGGCAAACCCTCTTCGGGTTCGCCTTGTGTCGAGCTCTTTGTGCTAACAGCGCAGCCAAGCCCATGATTGTGTGGCGCATGACCCTTGTCATGGCCCGCCCAGGTTTGTACCGTGAGGCTATTGCCTCGTATAATGACATGTTCCCCCAGCTGTTCGAGCCCCAGAGAGGGCCCCAGCTGGAACTCCACCCCGTGCACGTCCCCGACAACTTTGCATGGAACTTCTCAGACGACGACACGCTACGCATCTTATTGCACAATCGGATACCTGCCAACTGGGTGGACCACGCATATACCTACGGTGTGGTCTTCCTGGAACAGCAGTTCCATGCCCCCACGATGTCTATGGACATCTTTTGCCAAATTGACAACGAGCGCATGGAGCGCTTGAACGAATATGGTACCCCCCCCACAATTCCACAATGGGATGGATGGTGGGAGATGACCAAAGACGATCATTATCGTCTTATGTTCAAGCACGACAAGGAGAGTCGTCTTTCCGAGAACTCCGAGGCCAATGGCCTCTACTACCTCATCGGCATGGACCCGAACCAGGTCCACCTTCTAAAGCACCCAGCAGTGCATAACATGCCTGCAGCCGACGCAGACCCAAGCTGGGTCAATCTCATACCATGCACGGCGGCGCATGGTACGCTACCCACCAATGTTTCAGCGATTAACGTCGCACTAACTGATTCTATGGTGGTAGACATGCCTGTAGTCGAGGGGCCTATCACCCTACCGAGGACGGAATCGGCGCCCCCCCCTCCTGCGATTAACGTCACACTGGAGGAGGAGTCAATGGTGACTGAGACGGGCGCTGGTGTGGGGGCATTGTCAGACGAGTCTTTGACCCATAATTTGTTGTGTAGGTACTTCCGAGTATTTCACTCAAACCATTTCAGCTGATACGCACTCTAGAGTCACATGTATATACAGCGGACCCAGAGGAGAAGTCACTCTCTTTTTGTTTTTTTATTATTTGTTTATATATAAACGTGTTCCACCTACTGCTGGCACAACCTGCGCTCTTGTCTTGGAGCTCTCTATTGATCCTAAAGCTGTATGGTCCAGGAGCATTGGTAATTTCCTGGTCAATTTTGACTTCCAGAGATGTAAATGCAAAGGCTGCATTGTATTGGCAAATAGATGCTTTAAAAGCATCAGAAAGAGGATGGTGACTTTGGAGCAAGTTAAGCAGTTCTAATGGAGCATTTGCAAGTCTAGGCAAATTAATCTGGCCTTGCAGACAGCACATGTCAAATTTTGTATGATGTCTAGTAGAACTGGTAAGCTTTTCAGCAGGCCAATGTAGAGTCTGACAGTGTGGACATATGACATCCATAAAACCAAGATAATGTGCTGAGGGTTCATCTATATAAAGCTGTCTTCCTCTTGGAAGAGCATTTATGCCTTGAATATGATCAACCCTTTGTAGGATGGGAGGTGCTGGTAGATTTTGCACAGGTGGATCCACATATTCTAAGTCCTCCTCTATATCCTCAGCAGGATCATTTCTAGGCTGTCTTCCTCTTAGAAGAGCATTTATAGGTTGTTGTAGAATGGGAGGATGAAGAAGAGGTTTCAGTTGCCCTGCTGCTGGATTTTGCTGCCTTCTATTGTCAACAGGATCATCCAGATCTTGAGCATCTAGATTGTTAAAGTCCTCCTCCAAATCAGCTGCATGTTCCTATTTCCAGCTTTGAAAAATCCTTTGAGCCCTAGCCTCATTCAAAGGCCTATGTTCAGGATTGAGATCTACATCCTGTTAATCTTTCTTAGCCAATGCAACCTTTAAAAGTTGTCTTTGTCTCACCTCTGGCTGGTGTGATATTTGTAATTGTCTTTCTTGCTCTCTGAGCTGTTGTTGCTCATGCAATACTGCTAATGCCTGTTGTTGCCTCTGTTGCTCTTGCAATACTACTAGTGCCTGCCATTGTCTATCCTGCTCCTGAGCTGCAGCGATATGCCTTAACCTTTCTTGGTCTTGCAATGCTGCTAATGTTTGTGCTTGTATAGGAGCAACCTGCTGGTTAATTGGTCTCCCTCTATTTCCAACTGCAGGTGGCAGTAGTAGTGGCATTGTGAAGTTTGGCAAAGCATCTCTATGCAAAGCAAGCATTCTAGATATGGGATTCCGTAAAGGAGCATCCCAACCTTTAGGCAAATGAGTTTCAGGTATACTCATAGCAGTCCCACCAACTACAGGCTGATTGACTGATCTCACTCTATGATCTCTTCCATGCACAGCAGCTGGTAGAGGTACTACTATTGAAGGCACATAAGGAGCTCTATGTGCAGGAAAAGGTAGAAATGGTATTATTCTAGGAATTGGATTTTGCAAAGGGGCATTTCATCCTTCAGGTAAATGAGTTTCAGGAATAGCCCTAGCAAATAGATCTTCAGCAACAGTTGGTGGTCTAACAGGCCTTCTCAAAGAGCTAGAAGTATTTTCCCCAGAGCTTGAAGCAATCTGATTGTTTCCCTCAGTTCTCATATCCCCCAATCCTGTAGTTCCAAGTTGTACATCCTCAGATGCAAATAAGTCTACAGCAACAGTTGGTCTAATAGGCTTCCTCAAAGAGCTAGAGGCAATTTGATTATTTCTTTCAATTCTCATATCCCCAGTTCTTATATCCTCAGTTTCCATATCCCCAGTTCTCATATCCCCAGTTCCTTAATGAAGTGGTATAACCACTGAAGTAGATCTTCTACTTCTATTTGCATGGCACTCATCAGGATCAGTTATTTGTAACTGTTGTAGCCTGCTTTGAATCCTAGCCTGCTGTCTTTGACCTTCAGAAGTACTGGGTCCATTATTAGAATGAGTAGTTGAAGATTGCCTGAAAGAATAATTTTTTAAGCACTTTTATAGCTTAAAACCATTGAAAGACACTTACATGATGAGTATATCAATAGCCCAAAGTTGTCAAAGTGTTACTATAAGCTGAATTGAATTTTTCTGAATTTTTTAAGCATTTATAAAGCTCAAAAACAATAAAAGTCACTTACATGATGGTGTACAATAGCCCAAAGTTCACTATAAGCTGAATTGAATTTTTCCTGATTTTTCTGTGATTTTTTCGAATTTTTTAAGCATTTTCTAAGCTCAAATACATTAAAAATCACTTACAATGATCAATCAATAGCTGAAAGTTGTCGAGCTATTGAATGTTTGTTAAGGATCATCAATCAATCAATCAATCATTACTTACTTTGTAGTTGAGTTTGAAAATTTTGCTATAAGAATGTTTGTTAATGGTCATCAATCAATCAATCAATCATTACTTACTTTGTAGTTGAGTTTGAAAATTTTGCTATAAGAATGTTTGTTAATGGTCATCAATCAATCAATCAGTCAATACTTACTTTGTAATCAAATTTCAAAGTTGTAGCTAGATCAATTATTTATTAATATCAATCAATCAATCAATCAATCAATACTTACTTTGTAATCAAGTTTCAAAGTGTTGCTATAAGAATGGTTATTAATATTTGTAAATCAATCAATCAATCAACACTTACTTTATAGTGTAGTTTACTTACTACAATGTTGAAACCATGGAAAAATTGATACTGTTTGGTTTAAGAACATGCAAGGCGTGAAAACTGGTGTCCACTAAATTGTGTTTTGGCCTCGGCCACATCTACAGACTCCGGACACCTCTCACATGTGTCTGAGAGATAGCATACATTGAAACATTGAATACACACTCTTTTTTATTGAATTATATTCAATATACACTTTTTTTTTCTTATCTATTGAAAAACAGACCAAAAAACAAATGAAAAAGGCAATTCTTTGTCAGCCTTAGTCAGAACTGACTAATCAGATCATTTCCCAGGCCTTGTCCCATATACTATAGAATATAGAAATCATGTGATTTGGACAAGAACTTGCTGATTAATAAATCTAACAAAATATTCAATCATTGAGGCAGTTTTTTTGACTCACTCTAATTTTCATATTTTCTCAACACTTTTCAGCAGTAGAAAATGGAGACACCTTGTGGAAAGTATAAATAAGGTTACTTGACCTTATTTATACTAATTTGACATGTTCAACTTTAATCAATCACCTTCTTGATACTCTACTACTATTATGTGATCTATTTCTGCTGCCGCCAATCACTCTTCTGTTGCTTCTCTTTTCAATGAGGGGTATTCTCAGCATCAAATCTAAGCAAAAACTGGAAAAGGGCACTGTAGGGAGGATCAGCAAAAAAACTGGAGAGCAGCAAAGAGAATCATTCTGGAGGTTGTTCTTCCAAGCTTACAGCACATGACAAATAGTCTATTATTCATCAAATTATTATTGGAAAGCTGGATAATGCTGTTCAAGCCACACAGTTCATTACTTCTGTCATCTCCAATTCTGTTGATCCTCAGACAGTCAGAAATGCATTGAAGGAGGCAGGTTTTTGCTCAGCAACAAAGAAGAAAGTTCCCATGCTCAACACTGCTTGTTGTGCAAACCAGCTCAAGTTTGCTTAGTATCATAAAAACTGGACAGTGGAGAATTGGAAGAGGGTTTTGTGGAGTGATGAGACAAAAATTAATTGGATTGGATCAGATAGGAAGGTATTTGTGTAGAAAGTTTCAGGAGAACTACTATCTGACCACACCACTACACCAACTGTCAAGCATGGAGGAGGAAACAATTTAATGATATGGGGCTGCATAGGTTGGAATAGAGTGGAGAAGCTCATAAAAGTTCAGGGGAAGATGGATGCTGCACAGTATTGTAAGATTTTGGATGAGAAAGTGGTTGAAAGCTTTGAGAAGTTGGAAATGGAAGAGAAAGAACAATATTTTTAGCAAGACAATAACCTAAAACACACCTCCTAAAGAGCAACAGCCTGGTTTCCTGATAATAACATCATTGTAATATCCTGGCCTGCTTAATCTCCTGACCATTGAACACCTCTGAGTTTACATCAAGTGCAAACTTTTGGAGTATGAGGTACCTCTCAAAGAAGTGCATGAGTTGTGAGAGAGTGTGGTCAGGGAGTGGAATGTAATACCACCAGAAGTATGCCAAAGCCTCATATAGAGCATGCCTAGAAGGCTTAAAGCGGTTATCAAGACAAATGGAGGCCATACCAAGTACTAGATATGAAAATTAGAGTAAATTAAAGTGGGTCAAAAAACTGCCCCAATAATTGAATATTTTGTTTGATTTATTAATCAGCAAGTTCTTGTCAAAATCACATGATTTATACATCATTGTGAAGCCAGGATGCAGTTGTATGTCATGTGATATTCCACAATTTTTTGCTTAAGTAATTGATGCACACCATGTGAATCCTTCTAAAAAGGCCAAACATTGAGGCAGTTTTTTGAGCCAGTGTAAATGATCAATTTAGCTACAACTTTGAAATTTGACTACAAAGTAAGTAATAATTGATTGATTGATAAATCTTAACAAACATTCAATAGCTTGACAACTTTCAGCTATTGATTGATCATTGTAAGTAATTTTTAATATATTTGGGCTTAGAAAAAGCTTAAAAAATTCAAAAGAAGTTACAGAAAAATCAGGTAAAATTCAATTCAGCTTATAGTAAAAGTCTGGGCTATTACACTACCATGTAAATGACTTTTATTGTTTCTGAGCTTTATAAATGCTTAAAAAAATCAAAAAAAAAAAATCAAGAAAAATTCAATTCAGCTTATAACACTTTGACAACTTTGAGCTATTGATACACTCATTATGTAAGTGTCTTTCAATGGTTTTGAGCTATAAAAATGCTTAACAATTATTTTTCCAGGCAATCTTCAACTACTCATTTTAATAATGAATCCAGTACTCCTGAAGGTCAAAGACAGCAGGCTAGGATTTGAAACAGGCTTTAACAGTTACAAATGACTAATCCTGATGAGCATCATACAAATAGAAGATTTACTTCAGTGGTTATACCACTTCATTTTGAACTGAGAATATGAGGTCTGAGGATATGAGAATTAGAAGAAATGATCAGATTGCTTCTAGCTCTTTGAGGAGGCCTATTGGACCAACTGTTGCTGTGCTTATTTGCATCTGAGGATATACAACTTGGAATTACAAAATGTGAAAACTGGGAAAAATAATCAGATTGCTTCAAGCTTTGATATATGATCTGGGGGAAATACTTCTAGCTCTTTGAAAAGGCCTCTTAGACCACATGCAATTGTTGCTGAGGCCACAGCATTACAAGTTCTGTGTTGAGCTGTGCTTGTATGAGGAATGATGCAACCACAAGTCTGGGGGAGTATTGGAGGTTGATTGTGGAGGTGCACACACATGTGACCAATGCCACCACTGCAGAGGGAAATATGGATTAGGAAATAGAGGAACTGTATAGTTGGGAAGTTTTATGTCGGATTCAGATCACGTACCACCTCAGTCATTGGCATACTCGACTGAGGTGAGCATACACATGTTATACCGTACATACACTAGTCTTAACGTACATAGTCTTTCTGTGTCTAACACTGCCAACTGCAAGTTTCTTTTCTTTAGTCCTTCTATGGCCTTTCAACAAGTGTTTCTCCAGAAAATTCCATGAAAATGTCCCAACTAGGCATTTTTACAGACTTTCCAGAGATCAATTACATAACCTGTTTTTAACAAGTATTTCTTCAGAATTCTCTCCAATATCCTGAAGTGTGCTAGAATTGAACTCATAAATTGTACCTGAGAGATATAGTTGGATAGTGTATATCATACTAGTTGTCCTGCCTAGGGCCCGAAAACTGCTCTTTGAGCGAAATAAGGAGTCTACTGCAGAACCCAAAAAGGAAAGAAAGACCGAGAAATTAATCCAAAAGTTGAAATGATAGGGCGATAGATTAAAGCTGATATCTGCAAGGAAACGCATGATGAAAGGAACCGATAAATCATGGAAGAATCTGAAGCATCACACCCAGAAGTAGCGCAGCTACTGTCCACTGGCCTGGTAGCAGTACCGCCGGGACCGCACTCGCCACAGTCGTTTCCGCAAACTCAGTTCCACACTGTGCTACAGCCAACTTGGCTGCATTCCCATACGTCTGTTGCAATCCAGTCAACACAGAAGCCTCGGTGGAATTTGAAAGTGCGGTAAAATATCGTGACATCAAGTCATGCATGCAGGCAGTGCACAGCGGTTTCGTTGTGTTTGGAACTGGTATTCCAAGAGGAAGAGAGTAGAAATAGAGATTATCATTCTGCACGGCGTCCAGGTAGCAGTAAGTGTTGGAAGCAGGATCCGTGAGACATCCCGCGTCACGCATGAGAGGATAGGCTCGTAGATCTGTATGATTTGATTATTTAGTTGATACACCACAATCAAATCATCTTGTTCTGATCACATACCACGTAGTGTTGAAACCGCCATCTCATTTTGTTTCTGCAAATCTTGGACACAGGCCTTCTGAAGTTCATCAGCAAATTCCCCCATGTTGGAAACACATTGGTCTTTAGAAATCCTTGTGTTACAAGTGCCCCAGATGATTGAATTCATGAGTGTAAGGTTTTTTTGAGCCTGTTGGTAGAACAAACAATTAAACAATCATATAGCATATAATGGATCAAAACCCACGTTGGAGAAATCGTTAGAGCTATCCATAAGCAATGACAACGGACGACATGACCGAAAGGAAGGCACGGCGGTCATGTTTGCGAAAAAGTTGTAGCAACTTACACTCGAGAAATTTTTTGCCAAATTTGCGATTGGTTGCGGGAAGGGTGTCGGAAGAGTTGAAGTGGAGGAGGGAATCGTCGGAACCGGCATATTAACAGCCGCTGTCGTGGACGGGAGAGTGGTCCCAGGTGAGTTTGAGGTGAAGGAAGTAGTAGGAAACACGATAGATGGACTTGTGTCGGCAGGGGAAGTCGACACTTGCCGTCTCCCTGGCTGCTCTCGTTTATGAGGCTGCCTTAAATGGCCCTTAAAGGATCTCTCGTGCCATGTTATGCCATCAGGCATCGACAGAAAAGCGGACGGATGCAGATATCGTATGGAGGCCCCGACGAAGATGAGGACCAATAGACCGAGCACAGCTATCAACCACTTCCTACAGCCGATCCGACGATTTACGATCGGAGGAGAGTTTTGCAAGCCAAGCTCGAGGACGGATGATCGTGGAGCGTCGTCTCCCATGTTGTACCGGTTCGAAGATGGTGTGGAAAGAAAAGCCCGAAAGGTTTAAGCGGAAGGAAAGAACGTGACGTTGAGGAGATATGTGTGGAAGGAAGAGTCCAAATAGCCCTATAGCTATTGTCCAAACACTGCTTTGATTATGCCAGCTCAGGATAAGGACGAGCGGTGTCCTAGGAACAGAAAGTGATTGTCACAGTGAGATTCGCGGACGCAAAGGACCATTCGCAGAGTCCAGACACGTAGAAAGGCTGGCAGAATCAAGCAGTAGATCATCAATCTCGATCCCACATGTTCTAAGTCTTCGATTCCCGAGCAAGGCACCACGACGCCGCGCTTCCTTCATTCTTCGTCCCTTTGCGTCAGCTTTCTCAAGTCTACGTACAACGTTCTTCATGAATGAAAATCGGAGCTATTGACCAGGAGTCGGAGGGGCAAGGACCTAGAGAAATCAAAGCCGTGGATTGTCCGGGTGCAGATGGGAAGATCCGGGTGTCTGGGTTTCTCTTTGCCATCCTAGGATTGCTGTGTCAGTGTACTTGTGGCATCATCCAAGCGAAATCAGATGGTTCAATACTTCGCGTGAACTTCGCATTTGTAGCGGCTGACTTTGTCGGTTCTCGAACACTAAAGTACTTCTTTCCTCATCTATAATTTAAACTCAGCGCAATCAGAAATCATCGATCGTTTCGTGAGAGCGAATACATGTCATTTACAACTCATCTTTATAGTCAACCGTCTTCCAGCTCTTTACAATCCATCCTGAAACAAGATATTCACGCGGATCAAACATCAGGCGAAGCTTATCCCTTTGAATCTCATCTGTTGTTTCCTCCATCTAGTGTGCCAGTGAAACATCAAGATCATTTTCCGAAGACATCGGTACTCTATCAAACCTAACATAGAGCTATCTTACTGGTCTGTTCAAATCGTTTGTGCAGTATCACATCGGAATGAGCAATTTGCATGAGCTTGGTGTAAGCATACAGCTTACAGCAGTTCAATCCTTGTAACCCCTGGAACTGTATATAGAGGTATCTGAATCATATAGTTCATTCAGATATGTGTTTGTATTGGCTGCTGTGGTCCGTTGCCCCTTGGTCCTCTGACACTTGGACAATGATGAGAGCTGAATTATATCTGGTACTTGCGCGCAGCTATTCTGATACTTGGTAACCTCACGTCTCAGTGATCTAAAAATTCTTCCATTCTCTCGAAATCTGACTCAAAGAATGTCCTCAATGATCGAAATTTGGAATTGTTCTTCGGGATGTATTGAACCTTACATAATAAATACCCCTTGAAGTCACATTTAAGCGCCACGGTGACAGCCTAAACAGTACTTACTTGAAGAGTTCCATCTCAATCATGATTGCTTCCTGTGGGAGCGAACGCACCTGGCCACAGAACATATGGTACAACACATCTCAGATCCGGCGCACCGTGTTGTGAGAGGATTCACAGGGGGGCAAAGTTGGATTGGAAAGAGAGATCAATCTTTTTTGGGGAGGCAGTGCAGACGTCGAAAAATTTTTGATTTCAAAACTGTCGTTTGGCGACACGTGCCTACTCTAGGAACACAAATGTAAATGTCACAATTCGAATCCTGATGAAAGTTGTCAGAAACATGTTGAAGAAGAGGGTTTTTGCGGGCATCATTTGTTTCCACATCTATGGCTTACCTGAATGGGAGAGGTTTCCAATCACATCTTAATCTAATGGACAGCGGCGCTGAAAGACACTCTGCGGGCGCCGATGCATCACACTTGATGTCGGTTTCCTAACTTTTCTTCCTGACCAAGACTGTGGATCAATCTCAAGGTACCAACGACTTGGGCATCGCGATGCGAAAACCTCCATTCATGCTCTTCTGAAAATAATTCAAATCCTCTTTACGATCATGGCGTTTCATACCATCATATGGTGATAACACGGATATTCTGCACAACTGTGGAGATAGATATCTGAGAATTTTAGTTCGGCGGATTACTCACAACCCTCTCCGTTCTCCTTACTCGTCGCCTCCATGAAATCTGCACCCTCATCAGAAACATATAAGGTTCAGTCAGAACTCCTCGACCAATTGTTTGATCAACATCCGGATATTAGACCAGAAACAGGTCGGATAACCCGGGTATACATCTATGTGCTGTTCCCAACGAAAGTTCGTGAAGAACACGAGCGTATACGATTTTTCTTCGCTGTCGACTTGGTATCAATATTCCGCATCGGGAAAATGTTTCCTGATCCTGTATATTCAGTCACTGTCGAAGCCTCGATTGAGACAATAGCTCATATACTTACCAGCTTAGTGACCTACAGCCTTCGCTGGGATCTAACTTCCGCCGCATGCCAGCGCTGTGCTCCTGCCAGACGAGTCCCATAGTCCCACAGCAGGGAAACCAGGGCTTACCCTCGTATCGAGACCAAGCGTTGGGGTCCCCCTCGGTCAGGCTGTTTGATCATCACTCGTTCCCAGACTAGTCGAAAATATCGAAAGATTGATGAACCATGCACAGTCACCGAAGTAACAAATGGTCAACGTCTGTCACGCCGCGACAAAGAACTTTGGAGACCACATACCCAACTGTCTTGACGACGATATCTACGAGTGCATCAGCATAACAAAAGCAACTCGCCTTACGACGGTCCTGTATGTGTAAATCGGCAATCGAATCACGCAGGGACGCGATGGATATCTACAGATGCGTAAATCTGTTGAAGAAGTATCGGTACATTAATACGGGAGAGATCCTGTCTGTCGAGCTGATAGATGCAGAGACTTTAGTCGAAACTGGATGGATCTTAGCATGGAGACTTTGTTCAACAGTCAGGACTCACTTTCAATATCAGAAACGAATGCGTTGATGAATGCAACTCCTGGAGTTCCTATGAAGGTTCACCCAAATCGCTAAGATCCGAGGACACCTATCCTACACCACGCATGGCTATTCAAATCATTGACATTCTTGACCTTTCCAAAATTTCAAGACCAAGCATACAATTCCAATAACAAACGCCAGTCGACATCATATCGACGTCATTCCTCGTGGAAGAACAGGGTGAAATAGAAGGTTGTGCGAAGACGAGATGAGATGAGACTACGGTGCATTTACGCCTGGGTAGACATCGTGTTGCGGCGGTCGGCAGGGGGCGCTGTTTAAGCAAGAGTAGGAAAAGTTGAGTCTAAGGTGGAAACTTCAGTTATCAGCATTGGGAGACACGACGGATGTGTCGAGGTGCGAATGAGTAGGGGACTTGATTATCATGATTTTAAGGAACATTGTGAACATAGATGATCGTCAGTCTCAACTCACGTCCCCTGTCATGTTTCTCAGGGATGCTAAGGATTAGATAGTGAAGTGAGCAGCAGTCTCATCGATGAATTGTTGTTTCCAACATACAAAAATCTCGTTGTTTTTCCAAAAGATCGTTTTTTTGTTCTATTATGGCCACTTTCTCTTTTTAAGCATTTGAGAACAATTTTAGGGGGTGCAAAAAACGACACGAAGACAAAGAGGACATTATATTCGATTGTTGAGGTTTCTGTGGTGACGGTCACTGGTAACTGACCGTGTGAACAACTTATTGAACCCTTCGCCACGCATTTTTGTTATAATACACATATTCGACAAACCACGCCCAAACCTCTCCGACATCAGCCACCACAAATCGCCCCCGCCTTTTCTACATACGCCAACACCGCCAGGCGCAGAGAACAGCATACCCGCCCCTCACCCGAAATTTAACCAAAGTCTGCCCACAAAGATCAATCTCAGTCTCCATCTTGAGCTCTCGACTTGCGCCTGTTTTTTGAACACAATAACCGATAATCAAACCAGCAAATCACTTCACCAATCGTCAATATGTCTCAAGCAGCGCCCTCAACATCATCAACGTTAGCTTTTTATCCGCAGAGAATCCCCAATTCACGCACTAACATCCATTTTTATTTACAGACCCTCCCACAATGAATCTTGGAAAAGTGGTCTGCGCGCTCCTCCAAAAGACCTGCGGCCCCAAACCGAAGACGTGACTGCAACCAAGGGGCTCGAGTTTGAGGACATGTTCCTCCGACGGGAGCTCCTCATGGGGATCTTCGAAGCCGGATTCGAAAAACCCTCGCCCATCCAAGAAGAAGCCATCCCAATCGCGCTCACAAAGCGCGACGTCCTAGCTCGTGCTAAAAACGGCACTGGCAAAACAGCTGCATTCGTCATACCCTCCCTCCAGCAGGTCGACGTCACTAAGAACAAGATCCAGGCTCTGCTCCTGGTCCCGACGCGCGAGCTCGCACTCCAGACGTCGCAGGTGTGTAAGACGTTGGGTAAGCACATGAGTTTGCAGGTCATGGTCACGACGGGTGGGACGACGCTCAAAGACGATATTTTGCGTCTGTCGGATACGGTACATGTTCTCGTTGGCACGCCTGGACGTATTCTCGATCTCGCGAGCAAGAACGTTGCTGATCTTAGCGAGTGCCCTGTCTTCGTCATGGACGAAGCGGATAAACTACTTTCTCCCGAGTTCTCTCCTGTTATGGAGCAGCTCCTCTCCTACCTCCCTGAACAGCGCCAGGTTATGCTTTTCAGTGCAACTTTCCCTCTTATCGTGAAGGATTTCAAGGTACGTTTACGGTTTTATTCTTGGGCTGGTCACTTACTTTTAAATACGACAGGACAAACACATGAAGAAGCCCCATGAAATCAACCTCATGGACGAACTCACTCTGCGTGGCGTCACCCAATACTATGCCTACGTTGAAGAAAAGCAAAAGGTTCACTGTCTCAATACCCTCTTCTCCAAGGTGTGTTGCTTCACTGTTGTTACATCTCAGTCTAATGACCTCCGCTTACAGCTACAAATTAACCAATCTATTATCTTCTGTAACTCTACCAACCGTGTCGAGCTGCTCGCCAAAAAAATTACGGAGCTTGGCTACTCGTGCTTTTACTCGCATGCCAAGATGATGCAGTCGCATCGAAACCGCGTCTTTCACGATTTCCGTAACGGCGTCTGCCGCAACCTCGTCTGCTCCGACCTCCTCACGCGCGGCATCGACATCCAAGCCGTCAACGTCGTAATCAACTTTGATTTCCCCAAGAACAGCGAAACATACCTTCACCGCATTGGTCGTTCCGGGCGGTTCGGTCATCTCGGGCTGGCGATTAACCTCGTCACGTACGAGGACCGATTTAACTTGTACAGGATTGAGCAGGAACTAGGGACGGAGATTCAGCCAATCCCGCAGAATATTGACAAGGGGTTGTATGTGGCACCCGCTGCAGCGGATGAAGTACCTGCGCAGAAACCTCAGCAGCAGCAAAGACAGCCGGTGGCCGGACCTCAAAGGCCGCCTCAGCAGCCTCAAGGACAGCAGGTTAATGGCCAACATGCACAGGTTGCTCGTCAGAATGGTGCACCGGTAGCGAGAGGATACCGTGGTGGTGCTCCTACTTCTGTTGCTCGATGAAGGTGATATAAGAAGATGTAGTGAGAGAGGGAGGGAGTTAGAGTGAGGGCAGGTGGGGCGCAGCACGACTCTTTTAAAAAAACCAACAACCAACATCGAGTTCGACCATTGAAGCATCTACATTCGTCGGCATCTTTTTTTTCGTATCTCGACTTGCATCCAGTTGCAGCGTTAACCCTATCTTTGTAGCAATCAAACAAACGCTGTCCAACCCAGGTTTACAGTAACTCTGTTTTTGTTTATCTTATATCACCTGTCGGCTCGCCGCGCAGATCTTTTCGACCTCGCGATGTCTGTCTGTTTATGTTATGGTTGATTATTTAAAGGCGGGCGCGACACTTATATTTTTGTTCCTCTACCCGATGTTTCAGATAGATGCTTTCTTTGATATACTTGCAGTTGGTGGTTGAAGTCTGTTGATTGTCATTCTGTTTCTCCGGGAACAGTTTTGTTACGCGCTGCATTTGTTGACATCCTTATGAGCATTGAGCAACCCGTCGGCGACAATGTACCGTGAAAACAAAAATTTGATATTCGGATACACGCCTTTTGTGATCTACTTGCAGTTGGTGGTTGAAGTCGGTTGATCCTGTTCCGTGGTGGTAGGGACAATTTCGCTGTATTTGTCGACATCCCCTTATAAGTCACGGTGACAATGTACCGTGAAGACAGAAATTTGATCTTGCCTGACTTGTTCCGAGTTCGGCGCTCACCAAGAACTTGGCAGACGACAGCGTTCATGGACAAAGATTCTGCACCAAACTTGCGCTCGGTCACCACCGCACAACTATCCTCGCCCACCGGCAGTTTCCAACCAGCGTACACTTCCTATCCCCCTCCTCCAAACCCACCATACCGCTCACGGGGAACTCGTCGTCATTGGTGGTGGCCATGGCCCCTCACACTCATCCCCTTCCCCGGCCGTCGCACCTTCCGCCACTTCCTCACATACGTGCTCGTTCTCATGCTCTTCCTTCTCATTCTGGGGCTCTACCTCTATGAACTACACATAGAACTCCAGTTCTACTCACGCTCCTGGATACAGCGTGAGGTAGACACTATGGAGCCTCTCTCTGGGTGTTTCAGCCCGTCTCGCGTGTCACAACACTATAATGTGTCCGACGCCGTCTACGGGCGACGGCGGAACGAGATACAGGCTGGGCTTCCTCTGAAGCGCGGGCTGGATTGCTATGACTTTGCAGGGACGATCCAGATGCACCGAGATGACGTCCGCCCACGTGGGCAGGTACTCCCCGAAGCGCGGACACAGTTTCACACCTACTGGCGAACGGACCTCGTTCCGTTTGGCCCACGACAGGAATGGATGATTAAGAGCTTCTTCGCAACACAAGACGTTGAGGCGTCGAGGCTGATTGTGTGGTCGAACGGGGACTTGTCGGAAAACGAGATTTTGAGAGAGTATATGGACAGATATCCAGATGCTTTTGCATTGAAGGTGGTGGATATGGCTGCGCTCGCGATGTCGACGGAACTAAGTGAGAGCGCGCTGTTAAAGCTCAAAGACAAGAAGGCATGGTTGGACGGGGACTTGTCGCGGCTTTTGTTGCTATGGAATTATGGAGGCGTTTGGATCGACATGGACTTTCTCCTCACGCGAGACCTTGCACCTCTCCTTGAGCACGAATTCGTTACCCAATGGGACTGCTATGGTGAGCCCAGTCTTCCCAATTCCTAATCCGGAACTAATCGATCTACACACAGAAAAACCCTACCAATCCCTCAATGGCGCCCTCATGCGCTTCCACAAACATTCCCCCTACCTTTGCGAGGCCTTCCACATAATTGCCACCTCCTCTCCCCCACGCACCCACTCTACAGACTGGGGATCCCTCCTCTACCTCAAACTCTGGCGCCGCCTCGTCGCGTCCCACATACCCCCGTTCAAAGTCCTTCCATTCTGTTTCTCCGACGGGCGCTCATGTCGGATGGACAACCGCCTGCCAGACCCCTTCAAGCCAGACCATCGATCGGGTATGTGGACTATGGGCCTGGGGCTGGAGGAGGGCGGAGGGCTGGATGAAGTCCTGGGGAAGGTGTTTGGCGTCCATTTGCACAATCAGTGGGACAAGGCATTTCCGAGCGGTGGATGGGTGGATAGATTGCTGTTGAAACGATATGAGAAGAAGTTAAAGGCGACGTAGTCGGAGACGGTAGAGGAAGAATAAGACGCTATAGAGAGAAAATTACGTCCTATCGAATTCAGCAGGGTCATCACTACATAGTCTTATTCTTTCTCAGAACTCTTCCCCATGCGCACATCCTCGTTTTCTCAGTGCATCCATACCTTTGTAGGTACGTTAATATTTGGGTCAACAAGGTGTATTCACCGGCTGACTGATGAGTATTCTAGGAAGAATGATATCTCCTGTCTTTACGTGCACCGCAACTCTAGGTGTTATGGCTCTTGCTATGTACTTCTCTCAATAACGATATTTGGCTCGTATGTTTTGCTGAGGACATATGTTTCATCGGTGGCCCACGAACATCAAAAAGGTCTGCCCGATGATTGTATTGGGGGTTATCTTGTTTTGAATACTATGCACAGGAACCATGGTTTTCTTACATTTTATCCCTATGTTGCCAACTCAAATTATGCTTGACACTAATATCAAATGCTGAAGCGCACCTGTTTGAACCCGTGTGTGATTCAATTTATGGACTTCACGTATTGTGCAGGGAGTATCAGCAACCAGCGATTTGTCCACCAGGACTGTTGTGTCTATTAAGAGAATTGAACCCGCTCGTTTTCCAAAGACCAGGAGGCCGTGATAGGTGGTAAGACATAACTATTGTGCGTAACTTTGTTCTCTCTCCCCTAGCCGACCTTCAACAACTCAATGTACTTACTTCATGCAGTGAATAGCATAGACCTGTGCCTCCTATAGTCACTCATGAGAGGAGTCCTGTAGGATAATTTCAAATATGGACATGTGGCGACCTAAATTCTTCACTCGTTACTCGTTCATGAGGTTTCCAGAATAGACGTGTCTCGGCCCTTTCATAATTGATCCATCTTTCCCATACCCTCCAACGAATCTCCAACCATTGCCAGTCATCATAATCAACCGCCGACATCCTTTTGTGCATACTTTGAATCTATCCGCGAGCCGACTGCCGTGTTATCCACTGTATGCAATTCTCACTCCCGTCTTGTGCGGTATACAGGCTCTTGTGACCTCCTTAACAACCTTTTTTCTTGAGCCTGTTCCTTGACATGAAGGATTCTGTCGCCATGTGATCCGCTACCTTGTCATGCATTCTAAACACACTTTCAAGCTCATTTTGCTACCGGAATCTCGGAACTTTCATATTTTTTATCCCTTAAGCATATCACCTTGCACGACATCGACGTTTGGTAATTAGTCCAATCGAGCATACGGTACCCGTCGCATAGATGCATCTCGAGTCGCTCAACCCCCATTTCGTCCTGAGCGGAAGTGAATATCGCTTTTCAATTTTGAGCAAAACTTAAATGCAGCTCAACCACTTCGCACTTATGTCATACACACGTGTCCTCCTTTCACTGCTTTTCCACCGGCCCATATGCCCTTTCTCGAAAACTTGGAAATCGAGGGTCATTTCGAGGATAAACCTCCCCGCGATAGTGTTCAGACGCCGTAGTTACCGACGTGAATGTGGAAGGGGTTTAAGTCTCGGACAGTTTCTATGGAGTTTGAAAACCTTCGTGCCAGTTTCCCAAATCCCATTAGGAACGGATATCTTCAGGACCTCACCAGTACTTATCCGGGTCGATCAGAACGCCTTCTCATTACCTTCGGCCTTCGGGTGGCATGTTCTTCCCTGACCGATGTTTCACAGGACTTAACATTTCACTTAGATGAAGGAAGAATAAAGATCGACCCTTGTGGTCGTGCTCGGCCGATTGGAAAGCCTCCGAGACAGATTTGGGTGTTATGACACCTTCCGACATCGGACACATCCTGAGGTTCTATTCGCCCGACAAGTGAACCAATTTGAGTTCAGAGAGTACAAGTGGCTTACAGTGGCTCAATTAGGATCTCAAGTTCGCTGACAGCGATACTTTCTACACACTAACTGAATGCGACGAGCTGATACATGCACTGCTCACCTTATTTGCCAGAGAAGTTCTGCCTCATATCTCTCAAACTCAAGGAGATTCATCTCTCGACGGCCAGACCTAGTTCTCACGATGTCCATCCACACTCCAAAGCACTCAGCAGACAACAATCCATCTTCGCTTCTGTCCCTCAGGTCTGTCGCGTTGGTCTCGGTCATGATACAGCCTGGGAGCGTATATAGTAATCCGTATCTAGATCTCCTAACCCAGCGCCATTGGTCCCATGCGATCGGCTGGAGAAAGGGGAGCAACATCCAGTCAATGCACTAGAGCGTGGAGTTCAAGATAAGAAGCAGCGCCCATTCACCACCTGGGTTCTATGACTCGGTAAAAGCGTTCAAAGATCACGCTCACCACCTAAACACCTCTAGTCAGAGGTCAGATAATCATGCTTTGAAGGCTTAATAGGTAATGAGGTTAACCACGAGCATACTGCAACACAATGACGAGCTGAAGTGAATCGCAAACTTCCTACGGAGTTCGACTCGGAAAAGGTGCAACACCAGCAAATGCCTCGAGTGAAAGGCTGTACTTAGATCAACGGTGACTTTCGTCCATCTACGTTTTCACAATAAGGTTTACTCTAATTATCAAGTTGCGCAGAAGCTTCATATATCCATCAATGGTTAGACTTGGCTATGTAGTATCGACCGGCCGCCAAAGAACCGATTCCTTTATCTTCAAAACGTGTGTACTTTGAATTACCCAGAGTAAGGGCAACCTTATATCCAACGGCTCCCGGATGCCCTGTATCAAATGATAAATTAGTTCGACGCGCCATCTATGCCTCATAAATCAGCCAGCATCTACGTCTTTCCGAAGATGCTAATGGGAATACGAAAATAAAGTGGTCACTACAACAGGCCAAGGTCAGGAGTATACGTCAAACTGTGGGGCAGTGAGGAGGGCTCGAGGCCTACAAAGCCTGCTACAGACGAATAAAATGATATTGGACAGCAACAAGATTTCCTCACCATACTCATTGAGAAGATGAGGTTTCGGATAGCGACGCAACCTCATGTCAACTACTAGTGGGCAGAAATACTGTTGACAGCTCAAGTATCCCGTCACTGTCTACTCAGTTGCAAATGATATCGCACGACTTCACGGATGCATAGGTCACACCAAAAGATAGAACCTGGCTCCGCGTAAAGTTCCACCATTCTTTTGTCACTGGCTTCGCTGAAGAACTCGCGCGACATCCCAGGTGTAAATTATCCAGCTACGAGAGAAGGGTGCACGAGTGCACGCCATCTGACTTCAGACGACATACCTTCGGTTTACGATCTACATTGGGACGACTTTCATCCTACCTCAGCCCTTCTTCAATGAGTCCTTGACACGTTTACACTGTAAACTGTGTGCCCTTCTTTGACGTGGCCTTTACTCGCAGTTGGTGCCTGGAAATTGTTATGTTTCCCGACCTCTCTTCATATCCACCACTGTTCACGTCTCTCAGACAGCCTATCCCGTGTCAGAACCAAGTGTTCAGGCTCAATAAGCGCTGATGCATTACTGCTGGGTTGCCTGTAACACTCGTATCCCGACACGTACAAAACAATTCATTCCTCGTCTGAGCCATCATCTCAGCTTTTGCAGAATATTCCCGCGACTGCACAATGGAAAATCGTAGGCCAACAACATGTGGCGATACTCCAATGCACCAGCCCTTCCAAAAACAAGACTTGAACTACTAAACTTAAATAGTACATGTCAGATCACTACACACAGAACTATTACTGTGCCGGTCACTGGGCACGAACTTACCGCGCTATGGATCTGATTGTATGCCGTCAACTAGCTTTGGACAACCGCCGAAAATCCACAGCTACTCCCACCACCCATCCTAGACTCAGGGATATCCATAACTTGATTCCTCAACCCACACGCATCAAAGCGCTCAGAGAAACAGATGATGTTGTTGTCATCTTTTTTGTCCTTCGGATCTGCCGTATGCGCTATCCGTCCATGGTACAGTACAAGAACATGCATTCTTCCCTCATTTCGCAATAGATTTGGAATTAGATTCACCATGCTTTCATTATCCACATCGAGATATGACTGTACTTTCGTCTTCTTTCTAAACAACCTCAGCTTTTCCTACGCTATGCCGTTGGTTCCGCAATGTTATCTGGAGAACAACACACGATCCATAAATGGGCGCGTGAGGTTTAATTGATGGAGGTGATGGCTATATAATGAACGAGACCCAATGTATGTATAACATTCCTACTACAAATGATTTTACACCTGGCTTTTGCTTTTTATATGGTTTATATTATTCACATAATACCACAGCGATCAGAAAACATCGACTTATTCTACAGTCCTAGCGCGCTCAATTCTGACCAACAGCGATTCACAAAATACAAGTACAACATTTTTACAATACTGGACAGATGCGGGAAAAGAAAAAATAAACCTCTTTTTTTTTGCTGAATTCGGCTTCAGTGATTTAAAGCTGAGGAATGATTTCCCCAATCATGCTTTCCTTAGGCCTTCATGACCTGTAAGCACCTGTTGTGCCATCTGTGCTACAGCTCACCTACCATCGTTCTTGTGTCGGTTGTCCATGTCGCGGTAGCCCAGCCAATAGACTAAGCCGGTGATACCTACAAGCGCCGCTACACCCAACATCTCCAAAAAACATGAAGAGTAGAGTCCAAAAAATTGTAAGTAAATGCTCACCACGTTGTTATTGCCGCGAGGTCCACTGCCTGTCCCCATTCCCCCCAGACCCCCCATAAACCGATTGGCACCACCAGCCATCTGTTTACGAATGAGAGTGCGCTGCATAACAAAAATTGGGCTAAGAATATTCAAGTGGTCTGTGCGGTGTTCGTAGGATTGTACGAGTGTGGGATCGTTTGAAACATTGGTCTCAGTTCTTATATATGATCAAGAAACGAACGACGTCATCGCTTACAATCGCGCTTCGGAAACACCCGTGAATTATCATCAGTCATAACTGAGCAAGTCGATATATATCAAATCAGACGTTTTGCACAAAAGAATCTATGGAATCGTACTATTTATGATCACAAGAAACGATTTGATGATACTTCAAGTCCTCGCGCTAGTCGAAGCATTATTATATTCGAAGTCAAGCTTGAAAACTGAAAATATCATTTCAGAAGTCGTATAGTATGAACGATGAGAAGAACGTACTCCATTGCCAATGAATACATGTGACCTCTCAGCAATAGTCATGTCTACTGCTGCTGCGACTTGGGTCTGTTTTGGGTCGAGTGATAAGTCCAGGGTACTTCTGAAATTCTCCCAGCCATCTTTCAATAGCGCCTCTTTCAGTCCATTCAACCAAAAACCCCATGCATTGGTCAGGACATATATTCTCTTCAACCCCCGATTCTCCTTCCGTATCTCAGAAAGTCGTGATACAAGCTGTTCGACCGTCGGGAGGCAATGCTCTGCATAATAATCATTGTACTCGTCGCTCTCATAGGTATATAATGACGAGTCAAACTTGTCAGGAAGCTCTGGAAGCTGATTCAAGCCATTGTACTGGGCCCTCCATCCCGCAAGACGTGGACAATGTCTTCTGAAATCACCTCGTCGAAGGTGTATAGCAACTAGGCCTGTCAGGGTGTTGTTCGCAGAAAATTCGTATAGTGCCGGAATCGACTCAGGCTGGAGGATTGGGAAATTGCGTAGTAAGATGGAATATACGAGCGGTGACCAGAGGTATTCTGTAATGATCGGGGAACGCGCCAGTTCTGGCCATAACGAGAGTATTCGACTGCTGTCAAAAAAACTGTATGAGTAGGAAGGGATAGGAATCTGAACAGGGGAAACTGGTACTCACTCACGGTCAAAAATAGCTTTTTCCTTTGAATCTATTTCCACGCAATCATTTTGTACTGTTTTTAGGCGCTCTACCCACCAGTCGACAATGACCTTTCCCTCCGTATCACTTGGTGAGTCTTGTGAGCTGATCACGAGTCGCATAGTAGGTGGACAGACAATGTCCCAGAATTCAGTGCTAATAGCCGCATTATTTGTTCCAGGTCCTCCGGCGGTGGGCCCAGATATAAAGGCATTCATAGGCAGTCTTACAGGACGCAACGCAAAGTCGTAGAGCGTATAATGAAAAGGTAAATGCGACCAGATGTAGTCCTCGAAGACATAAGAACGGTCTGATTTTGCCGCCAGGTAGTGCAAGAGTAGTCTGGCGTATCGTCCGCGTTAGCATCAATCAGGGTCCAATGTTGAAAAGACGCACGCTTCTTGAAGAACATTATTAAATCCATGTCCCCACAAATGATCTGGAAAACGAATGTACTTCCTACCCTCCGCAATCGACTGGGTTAAACAGTGTTGAGGTAAATTCCGTTCAAATTCTCGTATGTCCTCAAAACTTGGTGGTACGCCAGACCATAGCACGCCAAGGAGCAACAAAATCGCTACTAGGATGACAAAGGCCAGTATTCGTCGGAGAGCAAGATGACGTAGGCATACTTGAACTCGCGAGCGTCGTCGGCGCTGGGTGTGACTCGCACGAGAAGGAGGCGAGTCCGTCGCAAGGAGTTGGTATTCCTCTTCAGATTTGTGGTTGTCCGGACTGTCTGTGAGTCGTCTGGAGATTCCTCGCCATAGGTCCATCGGCAACGGCAACGGCAACGTCAATTACAAGAGAAATAACACTGATCTGAATATATTCTAAAGAGATGGTATAGACGAGCATCCACAAGCCAGCGGCGGTAGCTCAAGTTAGCGGAGAGGCATAGATGAAGGAGGTGGAGGATGAAGTTGCTCACGTTTAAATCTGCAGTTTATGGTATGGTCAACGTTTCAACGACTCATGCATCCGTACGTCAACACCGCAGCAAGCAACGGAGCACCCATCACTCTTCTGCAGCCTGCTCTGACTCTACATAGATGAATCTGTACTCCCTAAGCAAGTTATGCTTTTGTCATCGCACAAGCCAACGTTATCTATCCACAAGGCATGGACACCCTTTAACCCCGGTTCCGTCCAGTCTCATATCCAATATCCTCGGATTCTATGCACTGGCAATGTACTCACTAGCAAACTGCTTGTCATCCTAACTCTACACCTGGTCACGTTTAGAGAGCCTTATGGGGGTTCGGCGGTTAGAAAAAAGCGACTGTAGCTCAAGCGTAGTCTTCCTTCTTTCGTTGATCTATCTATCAAAAGTACGACATGAGTTTTTATATGCTCTCTGTGGAAGCATAGTATCTATCATTTGGCATACATAATGCCCTTGAATTAACTTAGCCGTGCAGGCTATAACAATTAGCTTTACGTAAGGCCTTCTTCGTTCATCCACGTGCACAAGAGTGAGGAATGACCAGTTTTCCAAATTTTAAGTTTCTAACCTGAGCTCTAACTTTGTGTTCCAATGTGCGCAATCTATCTACTATGCGCCTTCTCTTACTTGATGCTGGGATGACTCAATTGTAATGTCGTTTCAGCGTTTCGTACGCACCCAGGAACTCGCGAAGGCACATTGTCAACATGGCCGGTTAGGTCACTCTTGCGGGTTCTAAACTGGCCTCTACAGCCGCGTAGAAAATAGGCTGGTCAACTAATTAGCTCCCTGGCGTCAAAGCTTACCGATATCCCAGTCAGTTCGGCGAACGGTGAAGTACGACTATAAGACGGATGGTCCTCACCATGCCTATCGAACGAGCGCAGTATTGAACTCGACCTCGGGCTAGCGACGATCTCTCGAACCGGGTTTATTTCCCCCGATAGCAAGCATCGGGCTACGACCGATCATCATAGTTCCTTAGCTCTCATGTAATATCTTCGTAACTTTTCGTCCAAACCATTTGCCGTCTTTCAGGGATTGGGCCCTGGCCCTAAGCATCTCATCTTACCGATTTGTTCCGAGCAGCTCCCACTATGTTTACGACACCAATTCAATGTATCTGCTTTTACGAGATTCTATTGGAAAAAATGTACACCTGATCACCCAAATCGAGAACCCGAGCTCTCAAAGTTCTGTCACATATGTTCCGAGGGCACCAGGCGGCGCATCGCGAATCATTCGGTGACTTGAAATTTGCACAGCTCACTCCTTGTTTAATCGACAACAAAAATAATATGAAGCGAGTTTCCGTGGGACGTGATATATTGATAATGAAGAGCCCTTATCTCATCGGATATATGGATTGACTAAGACTCCAGGAAAGCAAATTTCTGGGGTGCTAAGGCTTGAAAACTATGGAGACAAGTCACCTGTGCTCATGATCATGGCTCGAGATGTGTTTTTGCTGGTGCTTCGGTTACCTGATCATTGCGTACATGTCGAGGAAAACAATTGACATACTTGCTAACAAGCTCGTCGGCGGTGGTCTTGCAGAGCCGCGTTATCCAAAACGCTATCAATACTACCTCATGTCGCGATCTCCGTCCTTCGAATGCCATACTAATCACCGTTTTAATGACCATGGTTCAAAATTTGACTCAGAGTCGTGGTTTTATGTTTCGCGGACGGTAATTAGCCCCAACCCAATGGAAGCATCTAAAACCCTACTTACCAACAGTGGCTCTTGTGATCGTTTATTAAATCCAGGAATCCGGCTAAAAGTCTTACCTATCAAGAAATGTCTGGACGAATCGGAGGCGTCTAAAGGCCTGCTTTTCGAAATGACTTCAAGCTTGCCTATTCATATTCAAGTCTCTTTCAGTCTTCAATCAAAATGAAATGAAATCAAAGCCAGGCGATCGCGTGATTACCAGATTTTACGTCCTCTTGATCAACGTTGGTTATCCTTCTCCAGAAGTCTACTAAATGCTAACCGACCACAGTCTTTGTCTGGTGGCGTTGTTTTTGCATCGAACCGCCGTGTGCCGTGGGAGTGCCGTGTCCGCGAATAGTACCATAATATCCACCTCTACATCACAATATCCCGAAATCAACCGAGCCTGGCCATGGCATCGCGGCAGAATTTGATCAATACCTTTCTTACAGGTCCCACGTCTTGTCAACTGATTGATGTACGACTTAACCACACGGATTTTCAACGGCCAAAACCGAGAACATGTATCAAGTTTACCATACTGGAAAACTCTTGGAGTGATTCTTACATCAGATTGATTGAATCTTTCCTCCCTGGTGCATGAGTATGAAAAAAATTGGACATCCACGAGTACCCAATGATTGGCAGACAGACACTGGTTCCAGGCCTTCCTTCAAACGTCTCCAAAGTGGTGCGCCCACTCCATAGCCTCGTTAAAACTGTGCCGATTCGCCTTCCATGTGTGCGAAGCCGCCAGCTTCGTTGGGTTAAATGCAATCACAAGCGGTGTGCAACCTGTACGTTGTATGAAAGTCGCAATAGGAAGGCTGTGTACAGCATTTAATGCTGAAACATTGGACTTTGAAGCTTGAACCGCGGACATTCTCTCTATGTACCCTCATCCGGCTTTATCGACTTCTGGTGCTTGAATAGCTTCCCAGGATTCTGCATCCATCGGCTGGACAATCGGCCTTCCCAAAACTGAAGTACAGCGTCAATAGGACTTATCAGATGACAGTTACGTGTTTCAATTATGACAATTTTATATAACGGTCTAACGTTGAACACGCGTGTTTGTAGATAAGAATGAGTTCTACGGGTACATGAGAAAATCACACACAGTGGGTGGCAATATACTTTTGATGACGTCATCGTAGTGGCGTCATCACATGTCGATTTTAAATGCTTCCGGACTTCCTTTGAACGTCGCCAGATTCATTCAAGTGACAAGAGAAATGAACAGGCAACATCGTTGATTGTGAATTCAAGCATGATAATTATATGCGTATATGACTAGACTGACTAAACCACTCTACAGACACCATAGAGTATAGCCTCGGTAGAGAATCCCGATGATTGGGTAGATTACAAAGAGAAGAAGAAAAGAAATGCAGTGTATGATGATGATGCATTGTACGTGTGGCCTGTAGTAGGAAGGCGGACTAGAAGACAATCTTGGCCTAGTCCGAAAAGCCGTGGACCAACTCGCGGTGCATCTTCGGCAGTCTGAGAGGTTCCAGCCTTCCAAATGTGCGCAGGGCGGACCGGATATTGCAGGCCCGGGCGGTCGATGTCAGATGAGGCATGGTAATGGCGTACGAGTGTGAGGCCGAGCAAGTGTACGATGCGTTACTGAAACCGGGGACACATAAATATTAGGAGCATGTACGGTGATGAGATGATGAGCGATCAGTGTGCTGTATCATCAGTGCAGAGATAGATGCACTATCTGCGTGCGATGTATCGCCAGTAAGTGTCGTTGGGCGGCTGGGAGAGATGATCAGATGATGATGGAAAAGATTGCACTGAACAAACCTCAGTGCCAGGCCTGGACTCATCTGAATTTAAGTTAGAGGATGGGAATAGATATACAGAATGAAGCGACTGACGTTCTTTGATACATTCCCATATGTTAACGCCTCGGCTTCGTGGATCCCACATACAGCATTGGCTGTACACTTCCCAGTGGACATTGACCTCCCAGATGCGTGTCGAATTTCCTATCACAGCACCCGACATGTAAAGTATTTGAGGATGGATAAAGACAGAGGGGCAGTGGAGTAGTGGATGGTGGGACTGGTAGGAGCAAGGCAGAGCCGAAGCTGGGTTATATAGCGCATGACATTCAGCGGCGCATTCCGTTTCAAAGTAAATTCACCACCAACAAATCCAATCTAAATTTTAATGACATAACCGCCTGTTGCCTTTTCGGGCAGATCTGTCCAACAACATTATCATGGGATCTTGGCTGTGGGCACACAGTTGTCCCTCTGACGTGAGGCCCAACGCATCCCCCAACAATCCCGCTCATTGAACGATCTCCACGCTTTTTGCCAAACACGACCGCCATCGTCGTCTTCACAGTCCCGTGGAGAGATAAGTCCACCACGAACTCGGAACTGTTTCACTCGGTTCGGCACGGTTCATTCATCACAGCTTTTAGGCATTTGTACCCCAACACAGCGGTTACCGAGACAACGACATCACCAGACGGGTAACAATTTCCCATCGCTATGTACTCGGGAGCTTGGTTCCTTATTGCGTGCTTCGACGTGCCATGCAGTCCCCATGCTTTTTGTTGGACTATTTGAATCGCGATTTTCTGCCCATTTGCGCAATCCACATACATAGGCCTCTGCTCAAATGAATTTTGATCGATATTGTCCCGTTGTGGGTACCCTATTTGCCTCGGCAAGGAAAAAGACTTGAGCCCATTGCCCTTCCTCGCAATGATCTCTCGACCCTTTGAAATGGAAATAAACGGGAACCCACGCGGAAGAGAGACAACGGGTTCCTGGTTGGTAGACAAACATGGATACATGATTTTCTGCCCGGTTTCCATGCAAGAGGTACCGGTTCGAAAAGTGCTTGCAACTATCTTCGAGGCCGAACCTTGTCTTTCTATGTAGCAGTATAACGACTTCATAGTTATGTCGGTATAGCTCGTTATCTCCGTCACGAAACATTCCCAGTGCCAGAAGAAATGCTTTGCATGGACCAACATCTGGGGGAAAATGGTTGACCAAGGTGGGTCCCGTCAATTCAGGTACAATACGGTAATTCCTGTCTTCCTGAAAACCATAGAAAACCACACATGTAACGAAGCAAGCGGGCTTTTTACCAACGTTCTAAGACTGCGCATTTTCGTTTGACACGGGTAACATAAATATCCATGCCGCGGCAATTCCCAAGGCACTGAGATCCAGTACATATAATAGGATTGATAAATAACTGTGGTGAAAATAAGCTTGAGGTGCTCCGGGGATCGCTGACTTGAGATTTTTCCAAGCGGAGATGAACTGTTTCCAATCTTTCAAACACCAACAACCTATGAATAAACAATGACAAATCAAGGGTCGTTCATCTGGTCGTTCAAACGTTCACGGGTCTGGGAATATTGTCTCGCAGGGAGTAAATAAATAGGAACTCTCTTCACATACATGACTATGAATGTCAAATTAGATACGCCCAAACGCATGGTGAGTGGAAGATTTTTTGCATAAATGTTCTGTTAATGTGATTTGTATTCTTCGGTAGGGCTTGGGGTTTGCTGGCGTACTGTTGGTCGCGGGAGTAACCTTCTACATTGCCAAGCGCAATATTACGGGAAAGAGGAGACAGGATTTGGATGAGTACCGAGCTTGTATGTCCCTCAAACCCTCATAGTATATTCTCATACCTATTTCTCAGCTTCATTACAAAAGTATTCTGCACCAATTGATGCAGAAAAACGCGATTAATAATTACCTTTAATTAATAACTTCAAGGTCGTGTCGACGTCACATAATTAACACTGACGTGACGCGTCGCGTACTCCTATAGTGGTAGGACTCAGGAGCGTCTCAGATAACAATGTGTGCTGCGTCATCGATTTTTGCATCCGTGACTGCTGCATAATTCACATTGATGAGACGTTTCAAATTCCAGGCAATATATAACATTGAGTTCAAAGACTTCTTGTCCAGGATACCGATTTCTGAGACATTCGAGCGCACTCACAAACGCGACCTCTCAAGACAATATCAACCACAAGACAGTGATTTCATATCGCTATGGCACACATTCCTGGGAGATCCACAGCTAGGATGCCGTCGTTGACCGTTGGTCAGGTAGGTTTATTCACAGTTCAACGTCACAAGTTGTAACGTCTTGCCTGAAAGACATTGCTCTTCGGCGGGTCCATCGTCGCGGCCAGTCTTGGCGGTTTCTACTGGAACCTTCATCGCATTCAGAGGAAGAAAGCCGAACGAGGCGATCTTCCTTACTGTACGTTTTCAACGACAACCTACTGATCCCACTTTACGAATCGTTGACTAGATGAATATCTCATGGCTCATGTTGCTTCTCGAGGCCCCTCCTATCCTGTCCCGGGCGCCGCTGAGCTTCCCCTCTCACGCTATCAGCCTCGTGGGACTGCCGTCCCTCCTCCTGTTAGAGACCACCAAAGTCGTCACTACACTGTTACAAATTATATGCCCTCCGAAAAATCAGATGAAATCCGTGGAAGGCTAGAACAGCCTACTCCTCAGCGCGCGAAGGAGATGGGTAGCTCGGTCGTGTACTCCAAGAGTCCGGATTATGTGAACAGTTATGAGAAGACTGTGGCTCGAAAGCTGAAGAATGCGCTTCCTACCGTCGAAGAAACTGACGTCTCAGAGGTGCTTGGAGCGTCCCCTTGAGAGAATCGAGATTTATCTTAGTCTGGCTTGTGAATACCATCGATAATTGCAAAGTTAATTGTACTCGTATCTATTTTCCGTTGAAATAATACGTCAAGTTTTGTACACAACAAGTGCTTCTTAAATTCACGCACCTTTTTGAGCCTTGCATGAAGCCATAAAAGCTAACCTGATGATCTTGCATAATGATACAATCATTTTGTCGCCAGATTTAATTTGAGTAGAATTTCAACGTATGAAACATAAAATTCTCCCTTGGATCAATAGGATTCGGTTCATTTCCGTGCTGGTGGCGTGGCGCAGTTTGTATCCATTGACATAAAAATCATGCTGACCGTGACAGTTACAGGAATAATGGTTTTCCAAGGTACACAAGAGTATCACAAATTTTGCAAAGCAGAAGTTGATAGACTTTGACTCAGTCAAGTAGAGCCGTACAGATGAACAAACCCAGCGTTTCGAAACGACTATTTGTAATTCATGGCGTTGCTTACAATGTCTAGCGAGTAAAAATCACCAAGGACAGGCTTGCGATTGTGTGGAACTCCAGGGTATAGAGGCAGCAACACTTTAGAATTCAAAACATTGCAGACGAGCTTGAAAAAATCAATGAGAGCGGAACTTGACAAATCTCAAAATAGGGGTGAGAAGATTGTTTTTCATTAGCCTTTCACAATCCTTGGCGAGCTATCACCGTCATGATGCAGAACTTCTCCAGATGCATATCGGCATCTACTCGCCGTCTGCTTGTCTCTAGGCGTGCTTTCTCGGCCACGTCCCACCGCCGCGGTGATCCATGGGTGCTCCCCAACAGTCCAGAGCACCTCGCTCAGACCACCACGCAGGACATACCCCCAAATCCTCTGCCCAGACCTAATGAATCCGTTGACACCCTCCGTGCACGACTCGTGTATCAGTCGCGCAAACGGGGTACGTTGGAGAGTGATCTTCTGCTAAGTACCTTCGCGAAAGATAACTTGAGTACAATGAGTGAAGCGGAGATGCGAGAGTACGACAGGGTGAGTTTATGGATCGTCAATTGTCTTGGCTGGTGAAAATTAATGAATATGAACCTGTGTCTGTAGCTACTAGATGAGGCAGACTGGGATATCTATTATTGGGCCACCGGCAAACGGGTTCCCCCGGAACGATGGTCGACCTCGGAAATTCTGAAACGATTAGCAGTTCACGCTGAAAACGAAGGCAAGGTGGTGCGTAAGATGCCAGACTTGTAATGTGTACTACATCTACGGTACAATGTATGGACACTTGTGGGATGTCTATCCTCATCTGAGATCAAGAACTGGGAAGGCAGGAGCAACCGTTGTTCAATAAGCTTTCCGACTGGGACTACCTATACCCTGATCATGCCTGTGAGCACTAATTCGGACTAGCAGGGTCCCATTCCATCCTTGGTGGCTGAAGTCAAATCCTGATATCAGTACATGCCGAGGGCAACTGGACCAACAAATCAGCAATTCACACCCTAAATCCTCCACTACGTTTACCTTGCACTCTCAGAATGAGTATGATGTCTTATTGAATAATAAACTCGTGGCTTACATCCTCTACACCCTTGACTAGTTCCACTTGTAACATCATATTAAAGGCTTCAGAAAAAGCAGACGAGTAGATCTACAGGTTGGCACTTCCAGAAGCGACAAAAAGGGTGCGAACCGTGGGATTTATGAAACCAACGGGCTTCTTGCCAGCAGCAAGGCGTGCATCCTTGATGAGAGTAGTAATGGAAGGCACAGAACCAGATGTGCCACTATTGAAAGTGACCGAACCTTTATTGACACTCTAAAAGGAATTTCTATCTCACAATCCAATCCCCAGATTAACAAGTCTACACTCAGGTGAATGTAAAGAAATCTTCTCATACCATTTGCAATCAAGTCTGGATACGCACGCTAAATAAATTCACTTCAGCACGTCGGGGTCTCATTCTAGAACTACAACACGTACCCCGTTATTATTGAACAGGCTCACTTGAGTTGGTCTGCTCCTTCTCAGCCTGGTTATTGCCTCGACCGCGCGTTTTTAATACGCAGGGGCTGGAAAACTACTGCAAACCCACCTCTCCCAGCCTTGGGAAATTCAGGGATGATCTCTTGATTCAGACTTCCTCAACACGATGAACAGCTTCCACACCGGACATGACTTGCGTTCCTCCGACCGCTGAGACCCCACGGACAAGACGCAGGCCACAATGTATATAAGTGCGTGGCGTTCGGATTCATAAACCCTAGAGAAGCATGAGAAGGATAGTAAGCAAGTTAAATACCTAGAAGTACTGAATCCGCCGCACAAGAAGCTCAATTCCCGAAAGAATAGGCAACCGAGGTAAAGGGAGATAGAAGATAATGAATGGGATTCTCACCCTTCTCGTCGAGGTAATATCCACTTTGTGCCCCGTTAACCCCAGTATTTCCGGCGGAATAGTGAATGGTGACCTCCCATGAGCCCGGCTTCGAAAGCTCGGCGCACTGACATTCCAGGTAGAAATACTTGAAGTGGTGCTCATGGTGTGTGTACGAGTTGGACGCAACGTAAGGCGCTCTTTCGCCCCATAGGATTGGATGTTGAAACCATCTGGGACGGGGTTAGGAAGTGTTGAGTCGCAGGTGAGGACATCACACCTTGAGAAGTGCTTGTCAACTGCGCCCAGCCGTTCATTCGCCGTTCTGAACTCGGCCGTTGAATTGGTAAGCTAAAAGACCGATGGCTAACTAAAGAAGGAAACACGCGAATTCGCGAGTTTCTAACCTGTAGAAGTCAAGCAGTCTGGGGTTCCACAAGGGCCATAGCATACTGAAAGAATCCAATCCACTTCACCTTCACTAGTATCTAGATCTTTCTTCAAGTTTCCTCGACGTACCTCATGCTAATGAACAAGAGGAAGAAAATTGAAGTCAGCCTCAGTTGCCTACCAATGTTAGCGAGTAGCTAAGAAAGAAAGTAATCAATGGCAAGTACGTTGAATCATTGATTGATTACAGACTCTGATGACGTTGTGTTGAATACAGAGACTAATAGAAATGAGTCAGTACATGTATTCATCTCCATAAGTTATATACCACATACCTCAGTCGGTAGACAAACGACCTGAGGTATGTTAGATCTCCGGATCCGATCCATATCTTCCAACTGTATACTATACCCTACCACGTAGTCGACAGGAGTCGACAGGTCACCAAACATCACATTACCTGACTATAAGCCATTTCACGCTCCAGTCCAAGTCAGATAATGTTCTAAGGGTGCCCTGTGGCTGCACAGCCTGCTACATGATTTAATAATAATCAAAACCTTCTACAAAATATCCCAATCTGGTAGGCCAAATAGCCATGGCAATGGGTTTTAAATGTGATGATGGTGATGACACTCAAAAGTTAGCTAGTAGCAGATGTGGTGTTCAGCTACTAACCAGGAAATCTGCATTGGGCATGCTATGAATGTGTGAGAGAGTTCTGGGCAGGTCTCAGAGAACATGTCAATAAATGAGTAAAAAGTGGTAAGGCTGTGGTCAATAAAGGAAAGGCACTAATGCAAAGTGTGCCTGGAAGTTGAAGGGAGCATGCAGCAAAGTGAGCAATAAGAAGACTGTAAGCTTAGTGACTCTAAGCATTAAGACAATAAAACTAATGATTGACTACACAGAAGAAAGGCAAGGAAGGAGTTATAGTTGCTCTGGACCAAGAAAAAGCATATGACAAAATAAAGCATGACTACCCCTGGAAGGTTTTGAAAAAATACAACCTCCCAAATAACTTCATAAACACAGTAAAGACACTGTACAAGAGTGCCGAGACAACAGTAATGATAAATGGAGTCAATAGCAAACCATTTAGAGTGGAAAGGAGAGTGAGACAAGGAGACCCACTATCCTGCTTACTATTTAACGTAGCAATAGAACCACTGGCTACAGCTCTGCAGAACTCCAAAATAAAAGGGTTTAAAATAGAAGGAATGGAAGAAAAATTGGTAACATTACTATTTGCAGATGATACAACAGTTTTCTTATCAAAGGAAGACGGCTTCGACAAACTAAAAGAAATACTAGATATGTGGTGCAGAGCCTCAGGTGCAAAGTTCAACATAAAAAAGACCAAAGTCCTACTAATTGGCCCTGAAACGTATAGAAAGAGGGTAGGGGAGAAAAGAAGAGTCCATCCAGAGGATGTTGGTAACAAAATCCCAGAAAGCATAAAATAACGGAAGAAGGGAAAATGATAAGGATTCTAGGCAGCTGGGTAGGAAACAAGATAGAACAACGCAATCCCTGGGGCCCAGTAATAATGAAAATAGAGAGCACCCTAAAACATTGGAGTAAAGCCAACCCATCAATAAAAGGCTGCAGACATATAATAAATATGTTTGTGGGGGGATTAACTTTCTACTTGGCAAAAGTACAAGGTATGCCGAAGGAAATCAAAGAAAACCTGGAGAGAACAATAAAAAACTTCATGTGGGATAGAATGTCCCCAGCTATAAGAGTAGAAACACTATATGACCCGATAGAAAAAGCAGGCAGGAACTTACTGAATATTGCAAGCTGGAATGAGGCAATACATCTATCATGGCTAAAAAATTATATGAAGAGGAGAGAAAACAGACCAATCTGGGCATACCTAGCAGATGAATTAATTAGATGCAATGTGAGAGCAGTGGACAAGATAACTGACATGAGGAATGGTGTAAATGTGTTCCTACAAACATGGAGAGCAAAAACAAGGAACACATCAACACTTTCCAAGGATATCAAGAAGATGCTGGAGGCAGGAACAAGAAATAGGGTTAAAGTTTGGAACAACTGGCTGTCAGATAAAGCCAAATTGGAAATGCCAATGTGGCACCACCCTGAAAAAAGCAGTAATGAATGACAAGACCAAAACACAGAAAGAAACAAACACATCAGACAAGTCCATGGAATATCAACTGTGGGTGATGCCTGTAAGATGCTGATAAGACTGATCGACAAAAATCACCGAAGAAACAATTTCTGCCGCTGCAGACACTGCATAGAGGATGTAACAAGAGGGTGCATTATCTTCAATGCATGCATAGAGCTTATAGGAAGACATGTAATGAAACTTAGCCCAGAATGGATGCTGGGGACAAAATCCCACGATCAAGATGAAGAAAATGGAACAATAAATACAGAAATAATAAAATAGAAACATCAAGGATGCTGTCTGAGTATTCATGAAGGAAGACACTGAAGTAACAAACATACAAAACAAATTAGAGAGTGGAGAAAGGCCCCATAACTTGACAGTGGCATACACAGATGGCTCCTGCACAAAGAATGGCAATGAAGATGCAGAAGCTGGAAGTGGAGATAGTTCAGAATGGACAATGAGAGAAATACAAGCAATAACATACCTGGAATGGTCCAATCAAACCAGACAGGAGAGATATATGCAATTCAAACAGCAGCTGCCCAAATAAAGGAAGGTATCCTACACCTAAAGAGTGACTCAAGATATGCCATTGAGGGCCTAACAAAACACTTTGCCAGGTGGGATGATATAGGATGGATCAGGGTAAAAAATGGCCCTAGGATAAGATTGGCAAGGAAAAGCATAGAAGCCAGGAAGGGACCAACCGGGTTTGAATGGGTCAAGGGGCACAATGGAGAAGAGGGCAATGAGGAGGCCGACAAGCTGGCAAAAGAGGGAGCAAACGTTCAGAGAACTACCCAACCAGATGATGCCTTTGGTGCTGGCAGATGGAAGTTTGGAGCAAGACTAACCACTATGATGCAATTGCTACTGTACAAAGGTGTCTGAATGAGAGTATTATATGACCAAAAAGAGCAGAGGAAGACAGGAGAGAATATCACAAAAATCCAACATTCTATAAAAGAGACAACTGACATGGTCCTGACGAAAGAAAGAATATGGCTATTCATGCATCACAAAGACTTCACCAGAACAGGAAGGGAATTCCTATGAAAGACCACACACAGCATATATAAGGTGGGTAACTACTGGAGGAATATCCCTGGATATGAAGAAAGGGCAGTATGCTCAGTATGTAATTGTGAAGACTCAATGGAGCACATCTTACTCCAATGTAAAGCCCCAGGCCAGAGAGAAATCTGGCAAGCAGTAGAAACCTGGTGGAATATGAGAGGAATAAGTTGGAAAAAAAAAACAGAAATAGGAGGCATACTTGGCTGCAGAACAGTACACTGGAAAAACAGGGAGGGCAAGACAATTAAAGGGGATTCAAGGCTACACAGAATCCTTGTGACTGAGGCAGCAACAACGATATGGACACTAAGATGCAATAGAGTGATAAGGAAGATGAGCAATCAAGACAATGGACAAACTGGGAGAAACACTATAGATGTCCTACAAAAAAACTGAAGGCAAGGCTAGACCTAGACCATCAGCTAGCTAGGAGGTGCAAAGGTACAAAACACAGACTGAACCAACAACAGATAGAAGGAATGTGGAAAGGCCTGCTAGAGTATGAGGGTGACTTGCCAGCGAATTGGCCAGGGCAAGCTGAGGTTTTAGTAGGTATATGTGACCCAAAACCCCCCATGGGGAGACAGCTCCCCAACAGGTAACACAGAATCCCACACTACTCCAGACCAGGAGTGTGCTTAACACATTTCCTCAGGGTGGATGCCTTAAAGCAGGACAAAACCTGCCAAATAGCAGGTTGAAAGAGCTAACCCCAGCTGGGCTAAGTTGTTAGTTGCCAAAAGCTACCAAAAATGGTAATGCTCCTCCAAAAAAAAAAAAAAACATTTCAGATGTTTGTGAGGAAGATCACAGTCAATGCAGGCAAGTGACAATGAAATCCCAGTTTAAATATTCACATGGGACTAGAGTTCAGCATGAGAAGTTATATTGTGTATTGTATGGACAGAATAGTACTAGTGTGCTTACCTGGAGTTCAACATAAGAAGTTGAACTCCATATAAGCAAACATGAATTGAAAAATGATTACTCTTTGCAACTGTTAGTGCTTGCAGGTTCAGAGATAAGATGACAGTTGAAGAACTTAATGGATAAGTGCAGATGTGCACTTTCATCAAGTGTTTCTCTAGAAAATCTTATAAAAATTGTCTAATTAGGAAATTTCAATGAAAGTTTCTGGAGAAATATTGTTAGAAATCATCTGACCTGTTTCTAATTGATGTTTCTTCAGAAATCTCTGGCATGCTCTGAAGTGTTTAAAAATGCAGCCAAATTTCTAGCAACAATCATACAGGCAGCCTTTCACAATACATTGCTGGTGCCAGAACCTGTTTCCACCAGAGAAAGTAATAAAGAAATATGTCATGCCATTTCTTTGGCAACTATTTGCCTTAGAAAAAGCATTTTTCCATTGTCTCAAATCTTTTTCCCTTAGATATATGTACATTGAAAATGGCATGACACATTTCTTTGTCACTTTTTCTGATGGAAACAGGTTCTAGTGCCAGCAATGACAATAGAATAACTATATTCACACATGCAGATTACCCTTGGCTGGACAATAGTAGATATAAGGATTGGGTTCGCCCAGCACTCGAAGAGGAGAGATGTGAGTATCATAGCATCCTTGGTACGCGACCAAATACAGGCCCCAGTCGTTCGTGACATGGACCTCCCTGAGTAATTCTACCACCACCTTTTTGATTGCAGATCTCCGACCTAAACTGAAAATGTCTCAACGCTCAGCATACCGTATACAAATTAAAGTTTTAAGCTTTAATTTTTTTTTTGTCGCGTCATCCACAAGTACTCAAAACACCCAATGCGAGGCTTTGCCAAAGTGCAATAGATGGCGACCTCTCCTATAACTTAATCTATGGAGAAAGGATACTCTTCATCGAATTGTTCCTTGTCCAAAGTCTTGGAATTGGCAGTAATAAATTCAGTCAGTTCATTATTCAGCTCTGTAGAATTTGTCATATATATGTGGGATATGAGCAATTTGCCGCGCACCATTTAGAGTCATGGGTTTTGTACATTGCAATGAATAGTGATCTGAGTGCTCATGAAGGATTTGGAGAGTAGAGGGTAGTTGTGTTCCTTGACCGAGAATGATATTAAGTTCAATGTATAGAGTAAAGATGCAGGGAGGCACAAAAGCACCTTCTGGAATCACAGAAATGATGATATTATGTCCACGGAAGTTTCTCACTACCTCTTGAAAAGTTGGCGAAAGAGGCGGGCGAAGCGAGCAGCCATTAGGTCCTATATCATTGGATGCTCATACATGTGCACTAAGTCACTGGCATATGACGCACCGATGAAGTTGGGCCCATCTGCTGGCAATACTTTTCCACTCTGCAACTTCAGATCATAGCTGAACCTCTTCAACTCCTTTTGTGCCTCATAATCTCTCAGCTTGACATGAACACCCGACTGGACACGTGCAAGATCGACAGGGACCCTGTTTGTATATCTTCCAAGGAGAGGTCGTGATGGTGCTTTTGTAGCAAAACTGCGCGTTAATCCGACAGAAGGGAGGGAAGAAAACACAAGACGAAAGACCATCCTGGAGGGTAATATACGACATGTTATGACACGTGCAGAGGAAATTTGTAGGATCACGTGAGTCCTGCTGTACATCCAGAGCGCTCAGTCCATGGGTCAGTTTCTGTAAGGTCCACCGTGTTGCTCTTTTCACAATGATGCTATAACAAATATGGGATTGTGAAGATTTTCTCTGTCGAATACGGTGCTGTGGAATTAGCATCGGAATACCATGTTAACATCACCGCTCATGACGTGCTCGAGTCCAGGTGGTGTATGCCATGATTTGATCACACGAAATGATATCGATTATTTTCAATCTGCTGCCGTTGCTCAAGACCAGAATCCTCCCTGCAATTATGTCAATAGAAGCCATGAATCATTCTGATCAAATTATACTTCTCACGAGTCAAGCATTCAAAAAAAATGAGACTAGGAGTCTATACACCAGCAAACCAGTAGTCTGATGGCACCAGTCTCGTGTACCCCGCTGTTACCTACATAGTTTGACCATGTAAGTAGAGTCAAGGATCAAAAGGCATAGTATTATTGCAAATCTAGGTTACAACGCTGCAGGCAGAGTTGAATACATTTGTCGGAAGTCTCTCGTTATCTGCTCCTACATGGTTTTTTCCCTAAGAAGAATGTCACGCCATTAATTATTTTTTGTGCCTGAGTTGATGGTGCTACAATCTTTCAGCCTTTAATAGATTAGAAGAGAGTGATACTCGTCTTAGATTCTAGTTTGATATGCACTTCTCATTCCACGCTAACTAAGAAGCCAGGGCAGGGTCAGAAAGGCAATGAGATTTAGGCCGTGGGCATTTCGACGTCTGTATCATGAGTCCTCCTCGATTGGTCGATATAATATGTCAAAACCGATGAATTATCATCACATCTGGACACCAGAAATCACCAAAGTTTGACACGAAACAGTAAACAAGGCTACTTACAGCTTTGAGACTGACTGTTCAGAATCTGAAAGTGCCCTTTGGACCACCCTGAAAACACTCGCGTATTCTCCTGATTTATCTTTCAGAACTCTCCCGTGCGACATAAGCAATGTGTTGATCCAAACTAAATCGAACTCGAGGTGCGGCGTACTTTCAAGATGTTCAGAAACGAACCGTAGGAGTAGAGGGACATAGATGAAAGGCAGCTGTCGTGCGACAAGTCTGATATCTCCGCTAGGAATGGCTTCGTAGACCCGTTGGATTAAAGACTTCTCGCTGAGGCGGAAGGCCATGACCAATGCTTTGAGATAGTCTTGCGCTGCCAAGACCTCCACGACGGTTTGTGGTGTGAGGTCGATCGAAAGATCGAAAGGGTCGAAAGTGACTGACTCATCTAGGGAGTATATCAGCAGTCCTTCTGTTGATGCGGCAGCCCATGCGCGACCTGTCGGCGAAAACCGAACACATTTTGTACGTGCTTCTTGTCTGTAACGTCGTATCGACATGTCACCGGCTCCCCGACTTGCTCCTGGCAAGCTTAAGTCCAGCCTATCCTCAAGATCGCTTTCGTCCCCACGAGTGTCAACAAGATCGGTATTGATTCCCGCTTCATTAACTTTTCTGCTATCCAAAAATTCTTCCGTTCCATCCAGTGAGAGATTTTCCGATATCTGGAACTTCTTGACCATCACACCCTCTCCTTCTCGCACGTCATATAAAACCACATATTTGCTGTTTCCGCCGGCAATGAGGCAGCCACCGTCTGCGGTGTAAGCGAGACTGTTGAAAGCCTTTCCTGATGAGCTATTAGCCGCAGATACACGGTCATCGGCTCTTCGTCCACCAGATATATCTTTTCGCCCGTTGATAACATTTGTCTGCTTGCTGTCTTGTATATCAAAAAATGTAACTTGGCCGTCAAGAGTAGAAACAGCAAGTTCATTCCCATCTGGCCGCAAAGCAAGAGCAAGAACATCTGATGTAAGGCTTAGTGGCTCAACAGCACGGGATCGATTGAAGACACTCCATATACGAACTGTCTTGTCCCATGAAGCGCTAACCAACTGATTCGCTCCCGATGGAGAAAAAGCGAGCGAGCACACCGGTCCTTCGTGACCCGCAAGAACATCGAGAAGCTTTCCAGTCTGTACGGACCATAGGAAGACCTCGAAAGAATCTGTAGAACCAGCAGCAACCACTTCACCTGAGGGGTCGACTGCCAAACACGAAAATTGCACAGGATTTGGGGAGGTGAACGTTCGGAAATTGCGATATCGTATAAGGTCGTAGGCACGGACAGTCCCATCCAGAGAAGCGGAGAAAAGAATACTTCCGTGTTTTGCAAAGGATACAGCGGAGATGGGGGCACTATGCTCTGAAAAAGTGACAAAGCAGAAACCAGAGTGTGTCGACCACACTTTGACTTTGCCGTCATCGCCTCCTGTAGCTATTGTTTGGCCATCGGGAGCGTAAGAGAGAGTATTCATGTCATAATAGTGCCCTTGTTGCTTCAGCACGTACGATTCTGACTGCCATTCCCAGACAAGGAGCTGGCCCAGTTTCTTAGCACCGAAGGCGAGCCATTCTCCGGAAGGATTAATCGCGACCGAAGAAATTTTTTCCTGAGATATGCTCAGGGTGTGGATATTGGAAAACGCAGGCATCTCCCAGAGACCAAAAATACCCGTCGAGAAGCCGACGACCAGGAGATTCGAACTCGGGTGGAATGTTGTACAGACAACTTTGGTGTTGGTTTGATTAAAGTAATTTCGTTTGTGAACACCCCACCGAGTGTTGGCAATGCGGTTGCCGAGGCTATTTTCACTCGAGGTCGAGGGGATTGGCTCATCATTATCTGAGTCCATTACCGGTTCCTTTTCTTTCCACGTGAAAACTGCTCCGTCTCGACTCACAGTGTAAATCTGGGGAAGTTCGGTACAAAAAAATCATTTGAAAAAAATTGCACCTACACTGGTTCCATCCGAAGAAAAGTACGCTGCGAGGACAGAATCTTTGTGTCCAGCAAACGTTTTTGGCCTAAAGCCTTCGACAGGGTCCAAAGTGAAGAGCCGGGCAGTCATATCGCGGGAGGTCGTGAGGAAACATCTGGTCCCAGAATATAGATGAGTGTAGAAAAAGAGTCAATAATTAACACACTTGGAGTCTGGTGACCATTGGATACTCAGGACCTCGTCATGATGACCAGTGTAAGTCCGGTGTAATGTAAAGGGCGCGAACTCGCGGACAAGGTGGTTGGGCGTCTTCCAAACCTGTACATGTGAATCGTGCGTTACAGCTATGTATCTTGTAGGATCTAAGTTAGAATGTTGGAGAATAAATGGCTCAGGTTCACTTACTTGCCGTCAGGTGAGAACTTGATGTCTTTCACAGGCTTTTTGAAGTTAAAATGATGAAGGACCACTCCGCGCCTGAAATTGGCCAATAGAGCACGTCCATCTGCAGTCGTTGAGTCAAAAGTAAAGTTCGCATTAAGGAAGGGTACCTTGATCCACGCTTACCAGGACGTTCGAATCTGGACTTAGCGCTATCGCAGAAATGTTCTTCCTGTTTTCAAACGCGAAGGTAAAAGACTTGTTGCTGTCAAATGTTTCAAACGTTTGGATTTCATTCCTACAGAATGACGGGCTCACTTTACAAGGTCAAAGACAGACACACGATTTCCAACTGGGCTTAAAAGTGAATTCCCGTCGGATGTGAATAGAACGTTCCCCTGTCGGTATACAGTTCCGCAGAGATTGGAGAACTACGAAAAATTGAGCCTCTTCTCAAGCTTCTCCTTGAGGGGCTCACTTTATAGTTCGCCTTCATTTTTTTTACAAGCGCACCCGCCGACCAATCAACCAGAAAGAATATCAAGTGAGCCACGCAGTTCCGGTATGTTCGAGTTTTCAAGCCACCAGTACTAGTATCTTCAATGTAAGCTGAGTGATTAGGAAGAAGATATTCTTAGGGCGAGTCAGAAGATCCAAGTTTAGTCGATCGAAGTTATTTGTTCTTATCTGTCTTTGCCAAATCTCTGCTCACTGTTTGTGGTGTTGAGCGCACGCTCTTACCATCCTCGGAATACTTCGCTTGCTTGCTCAACCCCTCCCTTGAGGTTCGCCTGCTGCATCATGCCTTCGTCAACTACAGCATCACAAGCCGACCTGAAGGCACACCAAGTGCCTCTGGGGTGGAGAGATTCGTGTTCCGCGTGCGTCTTATTTATCCAATTGAGCCGCCATGCTCGACGTTGAGCTATTTTCTTCTTTATGACCTCTTTCTATCAATTCGATAATTCCATTCTACTCCGGCCGCAAAATAGTCTTCTCCTACCACTTAATGTTTGCCGCAAACAAAACTTCTACATGCCATGGGAGTGCGACCACGAACGCCATACGTATGAGAAGTGAGCCATGGTTCTTGCATGACTTATTGTGCATAAACTCATTTTTGCTACCTCACAGGTGCCAATATGACGAGTGCGTATTTCCGTTGATCTTTCGTCGGGTGTTCTCGGAGTCTTTAATTCTCACCTCCAGCTATGTCCGTCGAATGAAGGAGCTGTCGAAACAGAAAAAGGCTGCTCAAGACGAGGCAGAATAGACTTTTTCAGCAATATGATCATTCTACAATTTCACCCTTAACCCTTCACATGAGGTACAGTAAAATGGGGGCCCGAGTTGAATTTTGCCCATTCATGCCCATCTCTGTCAAGTCTCAAGTAACGAAAACAACGAAGAGAGTAATTTAATCCTTGGCGTCGATTCCACCCCATTCTTCTTCCTGCCTTACAAGCTTCTTTTTTTTCTTTTTGCAAGCAATCAAACTGCTACCTGCATCCTCCTTCTTTAAACCCAACATCTTTTCGTGATCTGGCACAGTAATCAATCGATAATGGATTGGATTTCCAAGTTTATAACGCACTTGCTCCAGCAATGAGATCATCAACAATTGGTCGACTTCCGGAAGTGATATACTTCGTAGATATCCCGCGTGCAATAAGCGGTTGAGAGAGAAGATACTTCAGTTCAGCCTTAAGCGCAGCATTTTTGGCATCATTCGCCTTCCGCTTTTGATTGGAAGACTTTTCTTCCTCGTCTTCACTTCGAGAACTGAGTCAGAAATGCTTTTCAACTGCGCTAGAAGAGACCTGTACCTGAGATAGTCTGAATCTAGTTCAATCTCCATAGCTGCCGCCGCCTCCTTCATCCAATTTCTGTCATGATTTGCTTTTTTAATTTTATGATAACCTGTCTCAATCTTCCTTGCGAGTTGTACGCGATACTTAAGTTTGTCTAACATGCTGAGTTCCACTGGAATCTCCTGAATTTCATCCTCTTCTGAAATGTAGAATATGTGTAAGACAAGACCAGAAGAGTAGATTGTGAAAACGCTTACGACGCCCCAAATTTCCTAGTAAAGCTCTTACGACTCTCTTCTCATCGGGAGCACACATCAATAAGCTGAAACCCTTTCTCATAGCACGCGCCGTCCGACCATTTCGGTGTACGTACGCGTCTGCCGACCTCGGTATTTGATAATGTATTACGTGGTCAACAGCAGGAATATCGAGACCACGGGCGGCGATATCAGTCGCAAGTAAAACAGAATTCGGGGTAATCGTAAATCTAGGATCAATGAAGGTCAGTCGGCATGGAACATGGAAGCTGGAAAGATGCCCAACAAACTCACCTGTCAAGGTTCTTGAGCCTCTGGCGTTGTTCTAGTTGGGAATGCAAAGGAAAGGCTTTGATATTGAGTAGTTCCATCAATGGCATGAGTCGCCGTATCCCGTCAATAGAAGAGAGAAAAACCAGGGATTTTCCGGGGTGTCGAAGGAGGAAGTAATACAGATAAACGTCCTGGAGCACAAAGTTGACTAGATGGAGCTCTCGTAATAATGGCCGACTAACCTTGTCTCCAGAAAGACACTCGATCTTGCTCTCTTGAAGTGTGGACACAACGCCACCGGTCGGGCTCAAGTCGATGATCTGAGGGTCTGAATCTCGAAAATCTAACCGTAGAATGAGATCATCTGCAGATAGAAGGTCAATAAGATTTGCATCTCGGAGGGAAACAAGAACGGTAACTCACCCAATGTCGATGCAAGCTTCTCATCGCATTTCTTGTATTTCCCCGCGCTCTTCGGGCGAGATCGCCTCTTCACATTTTTCTGAAGTTCTTTGCTTAGTGTAGCCGAGAAGATGAACGTCTGGAGGCCATCTTTGACCGGTTCTTTTGAGCAATCTTGATCGTCCTCTCCCTCGGATTGTCCGTCGATTGGATCCTCGATCTGATCGACTCTACATAATCTTATCAGACTAGAGCTTCGGAAAATGATGATAAAATTTGGCGAACTTGTTTTCACGGAGTGTCAAACGAAGGATATTTTCCAGCTCGGCGAAGTGCCCAGCCTCGATCATTCGATCCGCTTCATCAAGTACTAAGAACCTCAAGGTTTTGATGTCCCTTGACAGAACATCATCCTGGGTCAAAGGTCAAGGAATGATACGAAGCGCGAAATGCTTAGACGTACATCTTCCATAATATCCCAAAGTCTGCCAGGTGTTGCAACCAGAACGTCTACACCGCGGTCAAGTATCCGGCGCTGCTTCTGAGCAGACATTCCACCGACAATAGCGGCGATACTAACGTGCGGAGGAGATTTTTTGGTTACAGGCGCGGGCAGTTCCTCCTTGATCTCAACCTTTCTTATTGTTTTTTGTGTTAACCCTCTATCCTGGATACCTGATACTTCGGACATAGGTTGATCTTTGTTCACGAGAACAAGACCTTCATTGAGATGCGAACACACTTGTAGCGCTAATTCGCGTGTTGGAGCCAAAATTAGGGCTCGCAGTCGTCGTTTTGTATCAGGCTTCGGTCGTGGTTGCGATAGCAAGTAATGAAGGATAGGCAGCCCATAAGCGAGAGTTTTCCCTGAGCCCTGGATAATATGAATATGAGGACACTTTGAAGAGAATGGACACACAGTTTGTGCAATACCAATCACATCTCTGTCATGAAGGGCGACCGGTAAAGACGCGGCTTGTACGGGCGTGGGCGATTTAAAACCCTTGAAATAGAGAAATTTCAGAAGTCGAGGATGCAATGAAAGCTGATGCCAATCCGGTAACAATTCTGCCGCTGCGAGAACAAAAGCTCGTTAGAGAAGACGAAGGAAGGATTTACCACATACAGTCAAAAGTTTCCACGACGTCCTCAACTGGTGATTCCTCGACAGGTTCAGGACACCCTTCCCGATTTACCACATACAGTCAAAAGTTTCCACGACGTCCTCAACTGGTGATTCCTCGACAGGTTCAGGACACCCTTCCCGAGATTTGTTTCCTGGTATTGGTGCACCAGACTTCTCTGCGCCTTCTTCACCTTCGAGTACCTAGATGAGCTAGCACCCGCGGCGAGGGACCCGATGTAAACCAGACACACCGCGAATTTGACCAATCTTCCACCCGAAGTCTCCTCATAAATGACATCTACGCCTTCGATCTCCTCGAGTTCTAGGATACCATCGTCTCCATCAACACCTGCTTCCTGAGGGCGTGCAACTTTTTTCCATGGTAATTCATCAAGGGTACGATGTTGCGTTTTAACCTTTTTCCTGGTGCTAGAGGGCTTATCTCGTGTTTTACGTTTGGCTGTAAGTTTTGTCGAGATCAGAACGGGAGCCATTGTGGTTCGTCAGTTAACTGACGCGCGGGGCAAGAATCCAAAATTTGGCGGCAAATAAATTGAAAGCCACCAATGACGTTACGTCTCTAAATTCTCAGAAAACGCTTCCGAAGGTTCACACATAGAATCATCCATACTTCGTATGACGGCTGGTAACCCTCTTGGTAACCTCCCGTTACCCAGATTCATACTTACGAAAAGATAATTGCAAGTGAAGAGGCATTGTCCATTGATGCCTGTATCTGTAGTCTAAGGGAAGAAAATAGGGACATAAACAAAGGGATACTAGACTGAGAAACACCGCTAGCGAATTAGGTAGCTCTGAAGCAAAGCTAGTCCGCTAAAAACTGTACACACAACAAATCCAAAGGGATAACCCGAAGGGCCGTCTCGAATGCTCGAAGACCACAGCTAATATCATCAGTATTTGTACACAACGAACTCACACTGACTCACGTATCCACCAATGATAGGTCCGAAACAACGGGCAAGACTAGCGATGCTCTGAGCGATTCCATTTGCGTATCCAACGGCACTTGGTGGTGTCACTGATCCCGATATCAGCGACTGGAACATACTTAATGTATTTTAAAACTTACTATAATTGAGGAGAATCGATATCGCGGTATACCCAAATGTTATACCGCAGTAACGTACAGCTCTGATGAATGAGGCACATCAGCTGAATCGCATCTACGCTAAGAACGGGAAAGGACCGACGTGCTAAGGGTCAACGCTGGAAGATGTTTCATGTGAGTGGGTTTGGACATGCGCAGCACAAAGGTAACCGACCTGACATGACAAGGAGATTGCCGTCATCCTCCGCGCTGGCGAATGCACGGTAGAGGACAACAGTCAAATAGGCCGGAATGAACATAACAGATCCAATTCGATACATAGCCAGATGTGAGAAACGGCCTCGCGGAGGGCTCGAAAGCTACTGTCAGAATAGTTATCAGATCTTGGAAGAACAGATCACATACCCAATGTTGCTATAGATATGTGATTGGTCAATTGTTCGCTATGAAATCAGTCGGGAGCAGAACTCACGGATAGAGATAGAATTGATAGGCAATTTGAGCAAGGCACATCAAAGCAACTTGACCCCCATGTAAGCGTTTGGACGTTGAACGATGATGCCGGAACCTGATATTACTCACTCAGTTGCGCAAAATTTCCGGCATTGAGGTTTAGGCCTCCTGAATCATAAGCCCTAACAATCGTTTCAAGGCTTGACCAATAATAGCCAGATGATTGAACTCACGTTACGAGGTAGGACATGAAGACCTGATCGTGAGTCGTCGTGTGTAAAGCCAACATCCCATACTGGATAATAATCATGATTGGCAACTGAGAAGCCAAAGATGGCTGCTTCTGAACGAGAGACTCGACATCCCCACCTTCGGCAGCCGTGCGGCGAGATCCTGATATTGGGTCAAGGAGATTGTCCGACGCCGGTGCCTCAGCATCACTCCTTGCTAGTAGTTGTTGGGCCTCTAGAACAGCAGACGGAGTCTTCACACCGGGGTGAGTAAAGATGCTTGGTGCAGCGGTTGAAAAACGGCGTGACGTGACTGTACCATACGGAGAAAAGGAAACGGATGGGCGAGATGCTCGACGTCGAGTGCTGAAAGAACCCTGTGGCCTGACAGATGTCGCATTCGATGCCCTGTGGGAACCACGATATGGACCTGCGGCATTGGGGATTGGAGTGCTACTCCTAGCAGCCGACTCGTCTCTGGCTGCGTCATCTGCTTCATCGTCTTCTTCTAAGGCCTGTTCAGAATCTTCTTCACCCTCACCCTCAGAATCACTCATAAAAGGGTCCTCATTGTCAACATTCATGGCCGCAGCAACCCATAAATCGGCTATATTTGTGACAGCATTCTCGTTTGCCATCAGTAACCTCTGTGCAAAATTCAAATCGGAATTGTCTGTCGTGTCCCGAATACTGTCCATAACGCTGCCGCGCCGCCTCCGAAGGGTACTAGCCATGCTACTCTTCCTGGCAACATGGTGAGCATTACTTCCCAAGCTGTTGCGGTAGCTACCGCTGTAACCGTAAGCGGAGCCATTGACACGACTCGTCCGGGAGAAAGTTCTCGTCCTCTCTAAGCGTGTTCCAGAAGTCGAGAACGGGACTGCGGAGGCTGGATGAGGTGAGCTCAAAGATGGCCGATGGATGTCCTGTACACGTTGTGCGAAGTATCCAGAAAGCTTTTGTGAAATTTGTCTCTTTAGTGTGCCAACAAAGCTTGGTGTTTGGTCGACGGGACTTGGTGGGATAGATTCCTCCTCAGGTATGGGAGGATGCGCGTCGATCTTTTCGAGACCCAGACGAATCGCTCCTTCTCGAGGCCCGCCATCGCGACCGAGGAAGCACGATAAGATAGAACCTGATCTGCATTAGGTCTGAAAAACTGCTCAGAGTGGCAAGAGCTTACCGATAAACGTAACCAGCGCAGCCAGAGCACAAGGCAAAAGATAAGGAAATGTTACGAAAATTTGCATATTTCCAAACATGTGAGGCCACTTTTCAGCAGGACGTTCAACTGAAACCAAATTCAGTCTAAAGCATATCATTAGTGTCGCAACTCACAAGATCCTCCAACAATCGCTCCGGCTACACCTCCCATTCCCCAGCAGAATCTGAGAAAGAAGGATTCAAAATGTGCACGCTCGACATATGACTTTTATGCTCACCCTAGAATGGCATATGCTCTTCCCTCGTTACTTGGATCTGTGATGAAAGCCACACAACCACGAGCGACACCGACAGAACCCGCGAATATGCCTTGTAAAAGACGAATAGAAATTGCTTGACTTAGTGTCGTCGCCGTCCCGAAGATAAGGCAAGTGATGGCGCTTCCTAATAGTGATATTATCAGAACGGAACGTCGACCATGTTTCTCTGCGATGGTGGCCTAGTTTCCATGCGTATGATCAGTCAGATCATGCTAGCAAAGTGAATTTCGGAAACTACCCATAGCAAAGACGTCACAAATTGCGTTATAAAGAATGTTGACACTGCAAGTATGAGTAAATATCATACTTTTTTTAGACATTGTACTCACCAAGAACTCCAGTCCAGAATGCCACAGTAGCTTCGTCGGCGCTTTCATCGAATCCTGCACAGGAGGTCGACTGCGATTCTGAATCAACCCTTGTTATCACATACCTTTCACCATAAAGAGTAGGAATGGTGTAGATACATTAGAACACAAGAACTCGCCAAGCACAGTCTAAAATCAGGGAACTGAGAACTTTAGGGCCACGTATGCAACGAATGACGGACGATAGATAACACAATCATTGAAACGACTGGAAGGGGAGTTGCATAGACTTCGGCAGACGACTGGCGCACCGAGGGTATTGGGGCGGAAAAAGACTGGGTTCTGTCATGGCCCTCGTGGGTTGAGATATCATTCGCGGGGGAAGAGATACTTGGTCGATGCTTGCTGCTATGTGACAATCGACTGAAGACTCTGCGCAATAGTGTAGGGTGTGATTCGTGTGCATCTTGACCGTCCTCCACTAAATCTTGCACGCCGAACGTCCTTATCGGGTTGTGCCTGTCAGGGTGAGCGCTCATCCTGGTCCACCGACGAAGAGGAAAATGAAGAGCGTAACAGCTCCACTCGAGTTGTGTCTTCAACTGGTTATAACCTTTTTAGATGGATTACGGGCCGGGCGCTTGTTCGATGGAAGTGGTAAATGTTTATCCAACTCTGCAAAGTTGAGAGCAAAATTGTGGGCCAGTAAGTCAAGGGAGCTGGAATACTCACCTGGCCTCAGTAGTAACGTAGCACTGCAGCAGATTCCACCGAGATAAAGCGACAAAAGCGATGACAATGGTTTCAATATTCGCAGCGCAGGCGGAATTACAGCAAGTTGATTGATGATTACCATAAGTATAGATTATATAATCAACTTGTCCCATTTTGCCATGCTTATCGTCCAGTCAGTAAAATCGCTCGTCGAATTATATCAATGGGCCCAGCCATAGAGACACGTGGTACTTGCTTGAGATAACCTTATCTTCCTCTTTGGTCTTCGACTGTTGAATTTTCACCCAGACCTAAGACTCGCTAAGCCCTCTCCCAACTTCTTCCTTGCTCTTCCTCCAAAATTGCTTTGTGCACCCCACACAGGGCCAATCCACGATTGGCATACATTGGTAGCAAACCGTTTGTGGAAATCGAATCTATCTTACGGCTGTACCCAACAGTTGACGTGCAGGAATATTACTGATGTGTATTACTTATCTTGTATCGACATGTCGACCGAAGTTGCGTACCATGAACCACAAGCTAGTGGAACAGTCACTTATGGCACTGCGGGACTTCTCCCCAGGCGAAGCTCAGCTGCATTGGTTCTTAGCATTCGATGAGTAGTGGATCGACATCGTTGTTCCTGAGTAGCGCGGTACACAAGCTTGGCCTCGTCGTTACCCTAAACTCCGGAATTCTGACACCACGAAGGCTGGTACAATACCCGCAACTTCTTTACTGAACTCTCAATCCATGTAGCTGTCGGTCGTCTTATTGCCCGGCAACTCCAGTGAGAATTCGCACCCGAGGCCGGAAGTGGCATCTCTGACCTCCGCTGAGCTAGGATCCGTCGACGACCGTACAGGATACTCCCAATACGCCCTGTTTCGCATCAGTCTCGACTACAATGCTGATTTGACACCCGTATCCAACTTGATCGACCTTGAACCCTGGTTTACTACAAGCCGTCGGCTTGATTTCGGTGTTTGGCATGGCATAGATTAAGTGTGCACCCTTACCCTTTGGTCCTCAATCACTAGTTGGTGCCCTGGGATATTCCTGGCTATTCCTGGCTACATCTTTGAGAAACATCGATCATGGATTTGAAGATATGGAGTCATACGACGTTGTACAGCCGCTTACATCCTCCTAGCCGTCGCATTTTCTTGCCTCTCTCTGGTCCTGTCAGATCGACGCTTCTGGCCGACATTTATCCATCCCCACTAGCCTCCTCCTATATCCTTAATAATTGAGGAAATAGAACATCTCGCAAGAATGTTGTAACTGTCCAACGCTGTCGTGTGCATTATGTATGTATGTATGTAGCTAGGTGAGCGAAGATGTCGCCAGCTTCCATGGTCCTCTAGAACGTATGATCCGGGATCAATCATGACACCTATCACTCAGAAGCACCAAATATAATTTTGTATAGCATGCATCTCGTATGTTCGTGAGATCCATACTTGCACTCTACATGGATTTTTTATGCCCCTTATCCTAAAGGCTTTGGATCTCTGATTTAATGGTCGAATCCCTACGGACATTGTCTCTCTGAGCGAAGTGCCAAACATCAGTATGCGAAATGTCTTTGTGGCCTTCCGCCCGTCCTTCAGAGACTTTCCGAGCAAGGGCGGTAAGCAGGGCGCGATTGCTGCGGAAGTCGTTGACGGAGATTACTTTGGGAAATTCGCTACCCCGAGCAGACGCGAAAAGGATGTTCATTGAAGGTTCTTTCTTTACCGGCCGATTGGTCAAAAGCAGTTTGTAATTTCATTTCCCGCGATGTTATCTATCTATCGTTAACCATGCTTGACTTTATGGTGCAATGGCGCGCAAGGCAAACCGAGAGTGCCGCCACTTTTACTTCCAAGGCGACAATACAAGAACTCAAAGGGCTGGAGAAAAAGTATACTTTGTAGATGTTTTAAACAGGTTTCGTACACTTAATAACTTATCAGGTAGGTTAAGTAAAAGGCGCATCGCCACTGGACATGATTATGATGCATGTACGGTATTTATTTATTATTATTTCAAAAATGCCCACGCACGATTCAGCCGAACATCAGTTAGCAACACATGTACTCCTCTCTACAAACCGACTATCGGTTTGGTATCAATTCCACTATTGCTGTGTCCTTGTCGACCATCTACTTGTCACAATTCAGTCAATGATTCATTCGGTGCCGCAGAGTGAGCTGAGACGTTCTCCTGGAAATATCAGATCACGCCGGTTCGCATTAGGAAACACGTCCTTGTCAGATGCGGCGTCGTGAAACTTACTCCAGCGAGGAGTCATACATCGAACAGCAGACGTCAAGGAGAATGTTCCTATCTGGGAGATAAACATTCACATAGCGCGTCACCAATATCTGGTCTCTGTGTCAGCCAGTATGCGACTAGGTGTATACGGGACTCAAAGAGTTACAAGCGGACAGATCTCATACAATCTTGCGAATCACGATCGTCGGTACATCTATTCCAGGAAGTTTGGAAATCGTTCCCAAATCTGAATTTTCATGCAAAGACAGACTTTAGCCGGATGGGGGTCACGGATTCGGCATTTCCTGACGGGCGTGCTGAGTCCGCATATCCGTTCCTTCTTTCACTCTTGGAGTAGACACCGCAATGGCCCTGGGAGAGAAGACTGAAACTTTGTTTCCCTGAATGGAGATACTCCGATTTAGAATCGGGCTGCGAGCTTTGCGATCTTATAAAAGGTGCGCCCGACTCACCTACTTTCCTTCACTCCTTTTCGTCACTTAGCGTTCTCTTGCTTTCCTCAAGCTTTCCTCGCCCTTCCTCAAATCTCTCTTCGCCTTTCCTCAAGTTTCTTAACCTCGTTCTTTACCTTCACTTCTTTTGGCGCTACCATCAACATGTCAGCCTCTCTTGGTCAACTACCACCTATTTCATCTCCCACTAAGATCATTCTCCCTGATCTTGTCTCACACTGTGACTTCAATGTTCGTTTAAACCGCCATCGTAAGCAAATAACCCGCGAGACGAAACGGTGGTTGTTCAAGGGGGGTAATCTGAATGGAAAGAAGCGTGAAGCCTTCCACGGTCTCAAGGCCGGCCTCCTCACGGCAATGACCTATCCCGACGCTGCTTATCCCCAGCTTAGAGTATGTAACGATTTCCTTACATACCTCTTCCACCTCGACAACCTCTCCGATGATATGGATAATCGTGGGACCCGTTCGACCGCTGATGTTGTGTTAAACTCTCTTTATCACCCTTACTCGCACCATGGCTCAGAAAGGGTCGGGAAGATGACGCGAGAGTACGTGATTTTGCAGTGATTTCTGGTGGATAGCTAACAATGACTGCTCTTACAGCTACTACAAACGAATGATTCTCACCGCCTCGCCTGGCGCTCAGCAACGCTTCATCGAGACATTCGATTTTTTCTTCCAGAGCGTCACCCAACAGGCCACAGATCGCGCAAAAGGTGTTATTCCTGATCTCGAGTCATATATCGCTCTGCGCCGCGACACCTCGGGGTGTAAACCGTGTTGGGCTCTCATTGAATGTTCGTTGACCCTTTTTCGCTCCCGGCTTTCGGACTGATTTTGCTTTCCAGACGCGAACAACCTCAACATTCCTGATGAGGTCATGGAGCACCCAATTATTTTATCACTTGGCGAAGCCGCAAACGACCTTGTCACATGGTCCAACGTATGTTATTCATTTCATTGCCGCATGCCGCAGTCGCATGGCTAACGATCATTTTTTACATACAGGACATCTTCTCGTACAACGTGGAGCAGTCAAAGGGTGACACGCACAATATGATTCCCGTTGTAATGAATGAAGAAGGCCTAGATTTACAATCAGCCGTTGACTTTGTCGGGAACATGTGTCGACAGTCTATTGACCGCTTTGTTGAAGATAGGGCTAACCTACCTTCATGGGGTCCAGAAATCGACAAGGACGTAGCCGTTTACGTGAATGGGCTTGCAGACTGGATAGTGGGGTCATTACATTGGTCATTCGAATCCGAAAGGTACTTTGGGAAGACTGGGCGGGAGGTTAAAGCGAATCGTGTAGTCAACCTCCTTCCCCGACGCGCTTAAAGAACAGCACGTCTATATCCCTAAGTAAGTTACCTCTTCCTGTTTCTGAGATACTTTCTGACTGTTGTCCTTTGATCTCAAGGTTATATCCTTTCATTTATTGGAAATCGGAACATGTAACCCATTAGGAATTGTCCCTGCATCACTGGCCCTTTGTATTTTGCCCCACCCGACTGTATTTCTACGCTTCGTCTTTTATCTATTTTATACCACATAATACCTAGAGACCTATACTACCCACACTCCCTTATATGCAGGACACTTTTACTAGTTATTTGCCATAGGTTCTTGGATATAGTTCGATTACATCATACTGTCATTACTTCCATAGAATTAACTTCGCGCATAAGTATATATTATTTTAGCTATTTTGCTACAATACGGTCAATAGGAAATATTGTGACAATTCAACAATTAACAATTGAAATGTCATTTCCTTGATGATCGTGAGGCCGCAAGGACTACGTTTCGATGTATCGCAGACGGTTTTCTCTCGGTAGATTTAAATCATAGATGACAGGCATCTCCAGGGAATAATGATACGTGCATAAAATAACTGTTTATCTGGCGTATATATCGGACCAAACCTGTTTCTGAGGTGAGATGTCAGCCTGCAACCGGCAAGCGTGAATTTCGGGGTGTGTCCCTCGCGGTTGTTAAACATTGCCAACATTGATATCCATGTATGCAAACGACAAGCTACAGCAACATGACTTTGTCAAGGCAGGGATGCTCCTGTGCATATGTCAAGCATGCAGGTATGTATGTTGTTACATCTCTACATGACAGGTGGAATGAGGCACCCACCTGGAAGTCTCCATAAGGATCAAAAAAGAATTTCGAGATGTATGATACTATCTTGCTCGTCTCCAAGCTCATTGGTACTATCAAAAGCCAGCGAAAGTCTATTAGACCGAGACGTCAGACCACAATCTGTGGCATCGGCATCTATCCAGGATCCTCTGCATCCGGTTCATGTTTCGACCTGTCCCTGTCAACATGGAAAGTTCTAACACTGTCGATACATGGTGTGCCAGACCTCTTTCGTGCCTTGCACACGCAGGATTGCCGTAAGTCCAGGAGGGTAACCGGATCAACGTTCAACGACACAACTCGAGGGCACTGCAGACATGACATGGATCAATCCTCTATAAATATAGTATGTGCCTATTCCCTGAGACCTCTTGATTTCCATTCCACAGCAACTTGACAAGGCCGCACTCTTGATACGGGGGGTTGCTTGTCGAGATTCTACGTCGCACTGCCTTTGCGGCACAAGTCCAAGTCCGGCCCGCTTAACTGTACTACATTTGGGCGTTCCAATGGGCATCGCCCCATCTTGCCGATTTGTACGCGAGTCGGAAGTAATTACCCAGTGCTTGGCTGGGACATGGAGACATTTGTGGAGCTATGCCAGATCACCTCCACTGTGCGGCCGTGCCTAAAATCACTACAACAAGGGGGAAAAATAGGCGAAATCAAAAAGGTACAGACGCCCATCCAGCGCCTGCTGAAGTGTGTTTGAATTAGAGACTGTGTATTTCAATGACCTGAGTAGATCAAGTGAGATCAGAACCTCAGTCGAATATAATTAATTTTATTGAACTGTAACTACGGTACGGTCAGGTAATGTCTGTACGGATACTTTGTAAGGTACCCACCCTCAGTCGGATATAATCGACTGAGGGTCCTGCTGTTTTAAGTGTGGTCCTATATATGCGCACAGTAAACAATGGAACCATTGTCCATTGTGGCGAATCGGCTAAAGTCCAAAAAAGTAATCGCCATAAGTACCGTGTGAGGCGCAAAAGGGTAGCCGCGCTGGTGATCGAGAGATCAAATTCAAAGTTAGAATGCACAGCTCAAGTTTTCACTACACTTTCATCAGGATCATGAACATAAAGTCCCAGAGGGAATGCACGAGTGTCGCTTCGAGGAGATTGTTGTAAAGGAGTTATAAATGGATTATTCATACAAATGCCAAGCCGGAGACGCCGCGTATGGACGATGGAGTGTTTCACACCAATTAGAGTTTGAACGTTTGAACCCTGTGGGACCCCGGTATACCTATTTTGTTGCGCCGTGGATACAGCTGTTTTTTCGGACATTTATCAATACCTTGAATTAGAATTTCTATTCGCACGTATGCATGATCCGAAAATCAGTTTTTTTTTCTTTCCGTAGAGGTAACAAATTTTGTTTCATAGCGATCGATGAGGAGGTACAAGTTGAGAATATTAAGGTTTGTGTCATGTTAGGACGGAGTAAATATCATTCTATCGTGTTGTTTTTGTTTCACTTGGTTATTAGTGCATAGCGCGAGCAGGAGGCAATACCCGACGCTGTGGCAATCATCTCATCAAAGGCCCGAGTGCCTTGAATTACGATTCATTGTCCACTGCTCCATCTGTACATAGTACTTTACGACTCGAGTTTTTAGCCTCGGTGTGTGGGTTTATTTCTCCTTGTAGACGATCGAAATGGAGAGGTAAATGTCAGGGCGCCCGGGAAGTTGGTTTCATAAATAACTGACCGGCGGCCGTGTGTGACACAATTTGTCCGACTCATGCAAGCACTTATGAACCAGAGCTTGGAGAACCAGCCTTGCGGCCAACAACAACACACCAAGATCCATACATCATCTATAAATGCGCACATCCATAGAAAACCCATGAACCCATATTAACATTAGGATTAACATTATTACCTCAATGTAATTGATACCCTTTTATATCGCCGCCTTCTTTCCCGAAGTCTCCCAGAGTTGTTCCCTAATTCTCCATGGCCCATCATACCACATCTTCTTCTCAAATACAAAATACTCCGTAACGCGTACGGGTTCGGCAGAGGAGCCACCCTTGACGGGTGTCGCAGCACGGGTATGCAGTGGGACGCCTTGATTGGTGTAAATTTCGAGAGACTGTTATCAACGACGATGAGATACCGCATCAAAGAGGTAAAAGGTAACGATAAATAAGATTGGGACAGATGAAGATCGACGGGGTGGAGTGGGATGATGGAGGAGACTAAAGAGTAAGTGTAATATGTGATGAGGAGTCGAGGTAAAGAATAACAACCGACAAGGATGGGTAGAAAGAAGGAACAAACGGGCGGATGGTAGAACTCACCTGTTCGGTATCGATGCGAACAATCGCCTGAATTATATATCTGTTGCCGAATTTTGGGTTTTCCTGTGCGAGGTAGCCCTGGGTTGCGCGGATACTCAATACACGTGCAGGCGTTACTTCTTTATGGAAGTGCCAGATGTATTTGCAATCCCGCTTCTGTTTTTTTCTCATAAGGAGGACTTGGTCTTGGTATGTGTCTGAAGTGAGCTCTCTGAGAGTTTGGTCGTTGCCTCTGAAGGGGACAAGGGGCGAGATCAGAGTCGTATCGGTGCGAAAGAGGAAAGAGAGCTTATTATTGACTTTGCAAGAGCAGTGTAGAGTTGGCAGTAGCTGTCGAGAACCGCTGTACGCAGGGGGCTTAACCACGAGCCTTTCGCTATGGAGGTTGTGGAGGCAAGACGCCACGGCCATTGCGTCAAGTACTTGTGCCACCATCGGTGGCCTGATAAGTCTATGCCAGGGATAGCGTTGTCCCATGCGAGCATTGCCATACTATAGATGAAGGACTTCAGCAACATTTGATCGAACTCTGACAAGGCAGAACGGACCTCGTGTAATTCTTGAATGTATTTCGACGGTTCTCTTTGAACTGTTCAAACATTTCTCGCCACGAGGAATATTTAGAGCGCTGAGAGAAGGTAGTGGAATATGGTAGTATGACGTCTTGGAGAAAGTGAGGGTGAGTATGACGTAGGCAGAAACGGTTTGCAGAAATGAATGAAGAAGAGAAGATAACACCAGCCACACTTTCGTTGCAGCATGTATCGCAGAGCGTAAGAGCACGTACAAGACGCGTCAATATGGACAGAACAGACGAAAGACGACAACGCACCAAATGCTCCTGTTGAGTGCCCCCAAATGTCTCGTGTAGGTTGAAACTTGGACATACTATAAACCTGCTCAAGTTGTGCCAGTTGCTCTTCTTCACTCAGCTCCTCAAACTTTTTCGCCGGAACTCTGAATATCGGCTTTCCCCGGCTGTCCAGAAGTCTGGGGCGTTCAGGCCTTGTCACAGTTTTTTTGGGTATGGTTTGAGCGGCTGGCTTCTTAGCTGTGACTTTCAGTGGAGTTGCAGCTGCCGTCAGAGCTTTTGTGGTTGCAGACTGAGAGGCTGGCTTTTTAATTGAGCCTTTTGGTGGAATCGAAGGTGCAGTCACAGATTTCGTGGCTGTAGACTGAGCGGCAGGTTTTTTGGCTGCAACTTTTGGCGGAGTAAGAGGTGTTTTTGTAATTGGAGACTGAGCGGCTGGCTTTTTGGCTACAACTTTTGGCGAAGTGGGAGGTGTTTTTGTGGTTGTAGACTGAGCAGCTGGCTTTTTAACTACAGCCTTTGGTGAAACTGTAGGTGCTGTTTTTGGTGTCGCCGATTTCGTGGTAGGAGCAGCTTTTGCAGCAGCAGTTGTCGCTGCTTTACGGTTCTGCTTCGTAGCGACGGCTGCAGCTGCATACCCACGAAAAGCGAGTCGAGAGGGCTCGACGAGGGCAAGGCCGGAGCTTTGAAGGAGGCCTAGCGTCCCCAAGCGCCGGCGAGAAAGTAATGCAGCCATGGCTCAGTCGCTGCACTTGATGGGACAATTTTGGGACTGTATTTGTCCTTGTTACACTCGGCTAGGATCGGCACCAAGACTTACGCAAACTCATGCCGAGAGAATTTCCTCATTCCCGAGTTTACACTCAACCACTACCTCGTACTCCCATAATGCCTGTAAGTGTCCTTTTTTCTTCACTTTTCCTATTTTCTAACGTTATATAAAGCGTCAATCTCGCGGTCGTTCCTCTGCTGCCCCCCGTGCTGCTCCTGCTCGCGCTGCTCCTGCTCCTGCCCCGGCGCAGACCCGCTCAGCGCACACCGCAGCCGCTCCCGCAGGCTACGCCACCCCTCATGCTCCCGCTCCTCCTGCGGCTGCTCCTGCTGCCGCCTCTGCACCTACGCAAACCTCCTCTGGTCCTGGTATGCTCGCCCAGATGGCCGCTACCGCCGGTTCAGTTGCTGTCGGATCCACCATCGGCCATGGCCTCTCCAGCATGCTCTTTGGTGGCTCGTCATCTACTCCCGCAGAGGCGCCAGCTGCTCCCGTTCAGCAACAGCAGCAGAACTTCAGTTCCCCTAGCTGCGACGCTCAGGCGAAGGGTACGTGTATTACTTGAGGCAAATTTCTTCATTATCAATCGGAATTTGTAGACTTCACCAGGTGCTTGGAGAAGGCCGATCTTCCTTCCTGCCAGTGGTATCTCGATGCTCTCAAGGCTGTGCGTTCTTTTTGCTCCATGTTCTCTTTAATGTCGCTCACGTGTAGGTTCGTGTCCAGTGCCAAGCAGCGGCCGCTCCTTACTAAATATGGATATCCCGTATGATGGAATGTTGTCGCTCTTGCCTTTCATGACGCAGTCTTGTTTTTAGACACATGTAGGCACTTAGCATGATCGTCCACTCGTGTCATTTGAACGAATGCCAATAAGAGATCAAAAAAAAATTGTTTCAATACTATTTGCACAAGTACAACGATCGTTCCCACTTCTCGGTCAAGATTTGGTGCAGGAGGTCTTGTGTTTTCTGAGAAATGAGAATCAGTTTCGTCTTGCCGACAAATAGTTACATCTGACGTACTTCCAATCCGCCCTCTGACATTCGGTATTGCAGTCTACCAGAGCTCGTTAATAGAAGACCATGAATAAGAACTAAAAGACTTACAATGTGCTTTTTTGCACGCACTACAAACCAACAACTTCGCGTCGCGTTTGCCGCATTTGGCACACGCGTTTGTCGCAAACTTTACTTTATCCTCCGCAGTCGCAGTACCGGTCTTATCAACCCGGATCTGTGACAATGGCAAATCCACCACTTCTTTCCTACTAGGCTCCTCCCCACTTGCCTCCTTAACGAGCTCAGCGTTAATCTCATCATTTGTAACAATTATTCCCAAATTATCCTTCACTTCTTGCAAATCATGATGAACATACAGCTCCCACCCCTTGGTTCCAGGTGACAGGTTCAAAAACGCCTGATGGGTGTTCGCAACCTCAAGGCCCTCGTGGTACCGCTTGGCCGCAGTAGCGCGATCTCGCTTATCCCACGCCAAAAGCCCTAACGTAAGCGCAGCGGTGATTTGCATACCCTTGAGCAGTACCTTTCCCCGCTCGGTGCGTTCCAACCTCGGATGTCCTCTCGTCGCATTCGGCTTGAAGGAGTTCAAGAGCTTGTACGCTCCAGGCGAATTCTCCTCCGTAAAGTCCATTTTAGGGTCCCTGAAGAATCCTACAAAGTTCCTCCACACTATACCCAGAAGCTCTTGGGGCATGTCATCGGGAACTGGCGTCCCAGCCGGAATGACCATCTTCGCAGTCGGGTTCTCGTCTTTCAGGATCTTCTTAATGGATTTTTGGTAGTATTCGAATGCAGACGCTGTTTTGCCTTGGTAGTACTGCATTTCTGCAGATTGAAAGAGCGCTAACCCGGTTGCCATTGTTGATCTGGGTGGTAAAAGGAGAAACAGAAAAGGAGGAACAAGGTTTTAATTCAACGTGGTCCATGGCCAATTATACGTAAGATAATCTAATCTCTTCTGATCGGCGAACTTGTCAAGGTTAGGCGCCCGTTGTCCGGAGAAAGCCGCAGCCCGGGCTCCATGAGATCATAAGTAGTAGTCACTACACATCAAAGCCAAGTGAACGTTACAGCAATTTTCATAAGGATAGACCCCTTTGTTAGTTGTTTGGCTGATCCATGCTGAAGGACAGTGAAATGAGCTACGTTTCTACTTGTAAATAGCACTTATCAATGTTATACATGAATGGCTGTATCCCGGCAAGCCTGGCAGAAGCTAATTATCAGCCAAACAGCCAAACAAGGAGGCAAAGTCGAAGGGGTCTATCGTTGAAAATTGCTGTAATCACCCAGCATTTCGTGCGCAAACACGCGAGCTTCGAAAACCACCGACCGCCCGACGTCAAGATAACGTGCCTACACATCTACTCATCTGCGCGTGCTGTTTTGGACGTGCTCACTTGCTTTTTTTTTTCGATTGCCTTGCCTTACATCCCTACACGGATCGAAAAAGTACTCAAGCCTGTTCTAAATGCAGACAGACCTTAGTACTTGACTCAAAGAATTTTCAAGTAGTCTTTGATTCAGAGGGGCAAGAATCGTCAGGCCGCGCTGCAGCAAAGCCTAATCTGGAACAGGAATATCCAGAATCACAGGGTTGGCAATGATGTTATTGATCTTGTTAATGACATCCTACAGCACGAGAAAACAGGTCAAAAACGCGATACAACATGGGCAGATAGTCAGGGGATGTCAATAACGTAGGGCATTAAATACGATGGGTATGTAAAACGAAGCAGCGCATGAACATTCCTTGAACTTTACGTTGTTGTCAAATTCAAACAGTCAAATTGAAATACGTCAAAAAAAGTACGTCTCAGGTTCATATCTTTGGCGTCGGCGGTTTCCGAAGCTCACGTGTTTGCGCACTAAGTGCCGGGGTGAAGAACGTTCACTCAGGTACTAAATTCCAATATGAGAGCGCATCTGTACTCATGTATATTAGGTAATGTGATTTTAGATCAGTTGCAGCCAAACAACTAAACAAGGAGCCAAAGTCGAAGGGGTCTATCGTTATGAAAATAGCTGTAAGTAAGAATATCACAAGGATGCATTGATGATCAAATATTGAGTTCACGTTTAAACTTTGCATTCAGCCCAAGGTGATGCATCGATGATAATTAAGGTGTCACTTGATATCTTGTTTGACCTCCCTTGGTTTGCCAATACCCACTGGCTTTTCACTGGGTGCCTATCAAGGTTAATGTTCGGAGAAATCCTCAGCCTTACTTGCCGCTTGTGGTCAGCTTCTAGTAGTAACCATTGTTGAAGCGATGCATAAAAGCCCACGTTCCCCAACACCTCTAGTTGTCCCCCACTGCACCTTGACCATGGCTGAACTGCTTTTTCTTCTCAAAATTGCTTCAGTCGCTGGCGTGGTAAGGTTTTGCCCAGCTTCTTCGCTTTAATCTTAATCCGTTAAACACGGTGATAGTCCTCTCACATTGCATTCAGACGCGTGGAACCACGCGCACTCCATTTTCTGGGCTTCCTCTTCTTCATCTGGGTTTCTTTCTTTGGTTACCTCTACGTCCACAGCAATACTCACCAAGAACTCTTTTACACATGGGCACTCTCGTGTTCGGTGTTATTTGCCTATGTCTCGGCGCTCTGGGCATCTATAGTGGTGTATAGGCTGTCACTGTGGCACCCACTTGCAAGGCATCCAGGACCTATAGTCGGGAAACTGACGAAGTGGTATATGGCATGGTGGTTTGCGAAAGGTAACAGGCATCTAAAGTTACAGGAGTGAGTTTTTAGTTTCAGTGAGTCGGTTTTAACCGGGAGTTGACTGAACATGGATAGACTTCATCGTACATATGGCGCTTGGGTCCGAATCGGTATGAGGGCTACCTTTTCCAAACATTGTAGGAGTTAATGCCAAAGGTGGGGCAGGGCCAAACGAGCTGTCTGTCGCAGACCCCGCCGCGATACGTCCGATATACAGTCATATGTTCAGGTCTCTCTCCTATCAAGGCACGTACGTCAGTCAGATGGCTTCGACAGGGTAGATAACATCCGTGTAGGTGCGCCTCAGGGCGCAGATGCCCTCATCACAACCGTCGACAAAAATGAGCATGCACTTCGGCTGGTGGTCAATTATTTTTGCTTCTGCTGTCTTGAGTTCTAGCTAATTGTTCTAGGCATGGACAAGAGCCTTTTCCACACAGAACATCAAACGCTTCCGAACCCTTGCTCTAGTACGAGTTCCACTGTATTAATCATTAGTGGGTGCATACCTGATGACAGCTCCAATTTAGGCTCGAACAGAACAGTTAATGGATATACTTGTTCAGAAGGAAGGAGCTGTGCCTCTCTCGCACTGGATTTCCATGTGGTCCATGTACGAATGACCCCTTTCTCCTATTCTTTCGTTGATAAGTGTCAATGTAGCGACGTGATGGGCGATATGGCGTTCTCCGGGGGATTTGAAACGCTCGCAGCTGGGAAAGATCCGGAAGGCTGGATGGATGTTGTAAGTGCTTTCATCACTGGGGATTGTAATCTCATTGTCCTGGTTTGTAGCTGCACATGGGTGCCCGTTTCGTAGGCGGTACGCCAAGTCCTCGTATTAGTGGTCATTTATGACTCTAGCATTTTATGATCATTAGTACTCGGGCAAGTTCCGTGGATGAGAGACATTTTGGCTCTCGCTCCCGTCCCTGGAGTAATATTATCTCTTCAAAAAGTCCGTGACCTATCGCCTCTGTTACATGACTACCGGAAGCTAATATGCCACTTCTACCGTTGTAGTTTGCAGGAAAGAAAGTGGAGGAAACCCGGCACAAATCCGGTGAGCTATGCAACGACATACTTAGCATAATCGTCAGTCCCCTCTCAATCTTTCTCTCAAGTGCATATCTAACCCTTTGTCTCTACAGCAAAAGGACACTGAAGGTGGTATTGAGCTCACTCAACTCGAAGCCCACGCCGACGCGTCTTTCATCATCCTTGCAGGCTCAGACACAGTCAGCGAAGCGATGACGGCGCTCATCAGGTACATCTGTGCCGATCCCGATGTACAGCGCCAGCTTCGGCAGGAAATTCTAGCGTTTTATGAAGGAGCCGAGGGTACTGCCAGTGAAGATGCATTTGAATTCTCCAAAGACCGGCTACCATACCTCGACGCGTGTATACAGGAAGCGCTGAGATTGGTCCCGCCCATTGCTGCTGGTGTGTCCCTTTCTGCTTGTGAGACTTAGTTTGGGCATCTTAAACCGAGAGGGTGTAGGCCCTCCAAGGTGGAAAAAAGATGCTGACACCCAAATTCTTGATCATGTCATCCCTGCCGGCACGACCGTCGCATGCCCTAACTATACTATGTTTCATGACCGTATGTTTTGTTTTTTTGTGACTATGGGCACAATTCGTTGATGGTCCGTGGTTCTAGCTCACAACTTCGTCGACCCAGACTCCTTCCGTCCGGAACGTTGGATCCTACATGGTATCATAGGGCCGCATAAAAAGGAAGCCTTTGTACCGTGGTGCTACGGTCCCGGGGTCTGCATTGGGAAGCCCGTGTCGCTGTATAATATGAAGTAAGTGCGAGTTTATTGTTCAGACGACAAGTTAACCGCATATGGCTATAGGTTGTTGACTACATGTTTATTGAAGAATTTTGAGGTCTCTTTTGCGGAAGGTTTTGATGTCGGGAGGTTTGATAAATCTTATAAGGTGGGTCTGTTGGGTTGGGTTGTGAGGCTTGGCTTTTTTCTCTGACGGTTATCTTTAGGAGCATAATTTGTGGGTTCATGACGAACTTCGTGTTATACTCAGGCGGTTGTAAATGCATTCTCACTTTTGCTTATAACATATTATCTCATATATAGGGAAAATATCATTTGCAATATATCTGCTTTAAGGTGTTTCTTCGTCTTCCAATGCGCTTCTAAGGCGTAACATCCCGACATTGATGCAATTTTGATCTTTACAGTTCGCGTAGAACAAATGAGGTGAAAACGCGGAATAAATTGAACAACCATCTGGATAAGTCAATCTTTATGCTTTTTGTTTTCTGATATGATTTCAACCTTATCAATGTCCAGGACTTCGAACTTGTCTCCAGCTGCACTGACTGTGCAATGTCATTTCAGCGACGAGGCGTAGTAGTTTCCTCACTTCGACTGCAAGAATTTGGGTATAATGTTGACCCGGACGGATATAAGGATACGCACATTTGTTTATTACCCACGCGTGAAAAAACCGGTCGAGGTGCGATATATTACATATCTATTGATCGTGAGAAGGAAACTGGGAATGCTTGGTTTTTAAAAAAAGGAAAAATGGAGTCTAATTGACCATTCCTTTGTGCTAGGGCCAGGTGGTACGCGAATAAGAAATTGTAGCTTCGGCCGGGACTCGGAAGTAATTAATAAGGACCGTGTAAAAGACTAGTTTCCGCCAATCGGACGTGTTTACATGTGTAAATCTTGTGAAGAGAAACTCTTGAAATTAGGCCCCATGAGAGAGAGTCGACGAATGCCAGCCACATTTGGCGAAAGCTACCTCGTGCCCAACGCAGGCACCTGGAGTAGATCTTTAGTGGATCAGCGGGTGTTGCTGACAGAGACCAACATTCTGGGACTTTCTTTTGTATTCTATCGATCACCATTCACAGAAGACCTGATACAATAACGACCTCGTCACTCTCCCGCCTCCTGTTCTGCCTTCAGGTTACCAATCATGTCTCAAGTACGCGGTTTACCCCTGCTGAGTGGGCCGCCGCCACACATGGAGTCGGCAGGTGATGCATGCAGGAAATGTAACAAGGAGTTCAACATGTTTCTTAATAGATCGCACAAGTGTAACCACTGTGGTAAGTTCTGAACCGGTCATCCGACTCCACGCCTATCTCTCTGAGTTTTCTAGGTTACTTGTATTGTAGTAGTTGTTCTGACTACCGGGCAATGATGCCGCGTAGCGGACAGGAGGCAGGATATGATCCCATGCCAGTCTGCGCGTATTGCATCGATTTCCTAAACAGTGAGTAATGAGGGTCTGTAAGTGCCTTGTGTTGAGTGAATCACAGTTACTGCTGCTGGAAAGGGCACGTTGAGGACCTTGCAATTATCTAGACTTAAGAGATATCTGGAAGCATACAATATCGATATTGGTCGTGTCTTTGAGAAAGATGATTTAATCGACGCAATTTTGAAGGCGAGGGTGCGTTCTCTCTTCTCCGGTCTAGTTTGCCACCTGTCTTACTGTCCATGCTGTAGAGCCCCAACGGCTGCCTTTCACCAGAAAACGAAGTATGTTCGTTCTGGTTCGATCCTACATGTATTTGACAACTGTTTATAGGATTATTACAGAAATTACTCCGTTCCAGACAAGTCGACATCGCATACACGTTCCCGTTTCTTTGGTCGCTCCACTGGACAGAGCTCAAATCGTCCCGTAAACCCTGCACCATCAATCCCGCCAAGAAATACACGTCCCTACAATTTTCCTCGCCCCGATCTTGAACCCAATCAACCGCCACAGCAACCACGCACTCCCCGTCCAGGACCGCCCTCGCCACCACGGCAAACGCATCCATCGTACCAATCTCCCCCATCCATACCTCCGCGACCGCCATCATCCATACCTCCGCGACCGCAATATCAGTCACCTCCACCACCATACGATGACCAACAGCGACATCATCAGCAGCAGCATAACCAGTATCATCAATATTCTCAACACCAACCGCCCCGTCCGACGCCGCCACAAGCATCCCGTCCCACCGGACACCCACAAAACCAGCGTCCCCCTGCCGCTCGGTCGACTGAGAATTTTCACCGCCCTGGCTCGCAAGAACCTCGCCAACGCGCAGCATCCGCCGCTCCTCCCACGGCTTCGCCTCCACCTACACTCGACCAGCTCCTAGACATGCCCGATGACTCCATTAAAACACTCTCCATCGGCGTGCTCAAATCCATCCTTTTCACAAACCACGTCAACGTACGTCAGATATTGGAGAAGGAAGATCTGGTTGCGAAAGTGCTGGCACTGATTGAGGACGAACGGCGGGACCGAGAGAGGCAACGTGCGTTGCATGAGGCAGAGGAGCAGGAAGCCATTGAGAGACAAAGGGCTATGTTGGAGGAGCATGCGAGAGTGCAGGCGGAGAGGGAGAAGATGGCGAGGGCGGAACAGCAGGCACAGAGACAAGAAGGGTCCGTTCCTGGTGAAGTGCAAGGTGCAGGGACGGAGAGCTCCTCTGAGCCTTCGTTTGCCCCCGCGCCGCCACCCAAGTCGCCTCCAAAAGCTCGTGGTAATGCAGCGGACTTGGAGCGTACTGGTCTCTGTGTTATTTGTCAGGACGAAGAGGCCAATATTGCTATTGTGGACTGCGGGTATGTCTTTGCGACTGAGTCCTAGGACGTTTTCTTACCATTTTTCCAGTCATCTTGCGTTGTGTAGAGGATGCTCTGATCTGATTATGGCAAGCTCAAAAGAATGTCCACTTTGTCGAACGAGGATCGTTACAGAGTCTCGATTGCTTCGCATCTTCAAGACATAGACATTGTCGCCCCCTTGTTGTACCTCATTGCATTTCTTCACCTTTACATTCGCCCACCGTGTTTTACATGCTATTCAAGCTGAAACTTTGTTCCTTCTGATTGTTACTCTCTTGACACTATGGTCGAATTAGGAATTACAATATACCGAACTAACAATATTATAATAAGGGGCTGGTAAGATAAGTAAGCATGATGTGTAGGTCTGAAAAAACATGTCAACAGGCACTAGTAGGATATAATCTTCCTAGTTCCACCAGAACGCAAAAAAAAGAGCAGAACAAGTCATCATCAACGATGAGACAAGAACCTACAGAAGCGATCTCGAGGGTACAGCTCATTCGTCTTCAGTGAGCTTCTCGATATATACAAAAGACACAAAAATGTCGTCCGCAAAACTCTTCCATTCAGACATAATCTCTAGGAATGGTTTGCTCGCTTTACTTGTGAAGGATACTTGTTGTCCTTTGGGGTAATAACGAGCGACAAGCATGTGTGGATGGTTGTTCAGCCGTAGCTAACGAAATGGCATCCAAGGTCAGTGAGACACTATTGTCCTCCTTGAAGAGTGTTCACATACCTCTCCCGAGCCAAGCTTCCATCTGAATTGATATCCGTCAATTTCAAAGACACGGTCGCTAGGATTTGCCGAAGAAGTAAGTCGTTTGTATGGATGGAGACGAGGACGAAAAGGAGTACGTACCAACCGTGTATTCCCCAACCCTTCTTCCTGAAGAACGACCTTGTCTGCACTTCCTGATTGCGAAAATGCAAACGCGCAGAGCAGAACGTCTTCCACGCAAACTGCGCAAGATGTGAAGACGACACATGTCCATTCCAATCCTCAACACGATTAATAGTCGTAGTACGTCCAAATATCCTCTTTGGTGACCATGTTTCGTATATGATATCACCATTTTCAGTGCTGAAGGTAGAGTTCCAGGCTTTCTTGCCGGACATGTAGAGTCTCATAGTTGGAAAAGACGAGATGACACAAAGAGAGTTCGTGGAGATTTGTCAGGCGATGGTCTTGACAGAATGTAGTTCCGTCAAGATGGTCCCTCAAGCCGTCTTATATACATATCTGACATAGCTGTGGTCGAAGCGCGTAACTGTCGTGCCTCGTGTCCACCTGTCCATGGCAGTGTTGTTACGGAGTGTTGTTACGGAGTGTTGTGACCTTCGCACTAACCCTGTTGGACCTTAAGCTATAAGGGCGAACAGACAACAGTTCAAGTGGCTAGTTTCGAGTCAGAAGGAAAAAGACCGGAAGAAAACGTGGTTGATGATGACTGTAGCGGTTCCCGCTATGGAATGACTGGCAGTTACGAGTGGGTCACAGAGTAGTAACGTCTTTTGTTCGAATGGGACAGGTGTGTTGTGTTCCATTTTAGGCAAAACGTTTGATTATCTGTTTATCGATGGATGCCGTCAGAACCTGAGATAATCGCCACAACTAGATTGGAATGGCTCTATGTCCTTGTTTGCAGCACCTCGCCTGTCCTTGTCGTGTCGTCAATACTGCAATAATAATACTAGCTTGAATTGAACCAGTATATGGTACAAATGTATATTACCGTGATGTATCCTATTTTTCTCCGTCTGCAGACAATTAAGTCGTTAGGAGGTAGACGGACACACATATATGCTGCTGGGACAATAACCAGGTAGGAGTTCGAGATACTACCCTGCTCAATGACCAGGTCAGTGGCGGAGAAATGGATCGAGGGGAAGCTCTATGAAGGGCCTCACAATCCACAGAAATTTCACGTGACCTCAAATTGTTGCATGCACAAATGGCGAGCACTGCCACGTTCCAAACTGTTATCGGCCAACCTGATTTGTTTCAAATGAAGTGAGCGGATTCGACCACGAGTATCAGCGGTTCTAATCTATTCAGTTATCGTTTCCACACCCCAGAATTGTTTGAAGAGAAATGACAAAAGCACGTCCGCATCAGGGGTTTCAGCCACACAAAGAATGCTTGTGGAAAGCCGTGATCTCATAGCTTCCTCCGTCTCGACCTGTGCGGGAAGCGCACTGGACTCCCACATGCCGTGCGAGACATTCTTTCTCCAGCTCGGCTTGGATTCTTGTATGATTGACTCCTGTTTTCCTCTCCCTCGTTTCACTAGTTTAATCACTACGTTCACGCCTTCGGACCCCAGGTTTGTATATTAAGTTTCCCGAGTCTAATTACTACGTTTACGCCTTCGGGACCAGTCCGTGTGCCACTATTAGCTTTCATCAGTTCTCCCGGTTCAAGTCTGCATGTACTAACTGCGTAACTTGTGGCAACAACAACACTCCTTTATTAGCTTTCATCAGTTCTCCCGGTTCAAGTCTGCATGTACTAACTGCGTAACTTGTGGCAACAACAACACTCCTTACCCTCTTACCTGCCCGATCCGTCAAAGAATGGTTTAGGAAGGTTGGTCAAGCCCTAGGATACGTGACCCAACTGTATATAATCGTTATTATCGGACACTGGGATATACCGTATTTTATGGGACTTACTTTCTCCAGTTGCTTCGTTCTCATGCCCGCTAAGCCTCGTGATCTTCTTATACGGACACTTCTTGACAATCGCAAGGCGCAAGATCAGTCATTTCAGCCCTACCGACAATCATGAGGAAGATAGTGATGACATGTTCAATTTATACTTGCGACAATTATAGAACCCGAACCATTCTAGTAGCTGCAACCAACTAGACAAGACAAAGTCAAAGAGGTCTAACGCTATGAAACGTGCTGTACAATCTCGACCTCGACATCCTTTCGGATTATGACTTGAGTCTTGTACGTTTGAAGTCGTTTTATCTTGAACCTCACTACCTTGTTCGCTAATAGAAACTCATATTTTATTGCATAAACCCAACCTTGACGGATTTTTGGCATTCCGAAACACTTGACCTTGAATATGTCTAATAGGTATGTTCGCAACAGGATAATATCTCACTACATGCATCCAGAGTCCTTACTAAATTCCTTGTGGGTCACGATGCAGACGCCGTACACCAAGTCAACCATATGAATGAACGATGAGAAGCTGTCAAGAATATTATACTGATGGGGTCCCCGGTTGGTATAAGCTAGTCGTGGAAACAAGATAGAATTGTTCACGTGGGATGTTAAAATTGCTTGCGAGTTCCTATAAGTAGCTGACGACTGCAGCTTCATTTCTAGCGCAATTCTCTTGAGACCTTACGCTTTACCCATCTTGTCTAGCAGGTGCGACCTAGCCATCTCAATAACTGTGTTCAAGAGTTGATCCCATGTACGCATAGCTAGACAACACGGGATGTGGACCACACTTCTGGCGGCTTTGGCCTCTATGCCTATCGTTGCACGCTCTATGGCCTTGACAAATTCATTGGAAGCTCGAGACACCTTAAAAATAGCACCAAAAATTTTTATCATATCACTCGTAAGTGTTTATCCGTTCAATTGCCTAGCACGACTATTGATCTATAAGCAGTTCACTCCTGAGGCCAATGTCTGGTACAACATCCCTGAATTCAATGTTTTGGCTCAAAATATCACAGTTCCTGGGTTTTCCCCTCTATTCCCAGATGCACATTGCACAGAGGACGGTGTCATTTGCCAACTAACTACAGGCGAAGCAGAGATAAATGCTGCGTTATCACTCTCGGCCCTCATCCGCTCACCATCTTTTGACCTTCGTACCACCTATTTCATCATCGCCGGTATAGCAGGCATCAATCCTAAAGTCGCGACTCTTGCCTCCGTCACCTTTGCTCGTTATACAGTCCAAGTTTGCCTTCAATACGAATTTGACGCCCGCGAGATTCCAGATAACTTCCCTACGGGCTATGTTCCACTGGGAGCAAAACAACCGGATCAGTACCCGACTGATATCTATGGTACAGAGGTCTTTGAGGTCAATGACGCGCTTCGCAAGCTCGCAGTGGGCTTTGCGAAGACTGCAAATTTGAACGACACCGCAGAAGCACAAGCTTACCGAGCACATTATTCTGCCTTTGAGGCTTACGCAGCTGGTGCCTCTGCGCCATCCGTGGTAGAGTGTGACACCACAGCGTCTGATACCTTCTGGGCTGGTAGGCTGCTTGGTGAGACGTTCGAAAACACAACCAGCCTGTTTACCAACGGTACAGGCGTGTACTGTTCTACGCAACAAGAGGACAATGCCCTTCTAGAGGCACTGCTTCGCGGTGCCAAAGACGAGCTCGTTGACTTTTCGCGCATCATCATCATGCGCACAGGCTCCAACTTCGATCGGCAATATCCTGGGCAGACAGCGGCAGAAAATAGATTTGGCGACTCAGGGGGATTTGCGCCCGCAGTAGCCAACATCTACATTGCTGGCGTCAAAGTAATTCAGGGTATCCTTGATGAATGGAACGAGACATTTGCAGAAGGTGTACCTCCTACGAATTATATTGGGGACATTTTTGGGACTTGAGGCGGAGAGCCGGACTTCGGACCTGGGAGCCTTCCCCCTGCCAAGTATGGAATGGAAGCCGTATAGGAATCAATGGACACCTCGTAAGGTCGGTAGCCACACGGTGGAGTTTATCAACAGACAATCAAGTTCGGTACCAGAAGTTCCAAATATATGCTCTCGAATTTTTCTCGGGCTATTGGACAGAGTAGAAGAGGATATATAGCACTGATTCACAATCGAAATACACCCGAAGGGTAAAAGCAGCGCAATAACTTGAATACATACGAACAGGGCACTAGATCTATTGCTCGTCGTTTATCTATCAGCTAACGTTTCCTTCTCGTTTATGTTTGGTCTACTGTGCGTTCACGTTGACTATGCTCCTCCGGTTATCTATTGTCCTCGTGAAGTTCAACTGAAAAACATCTTGTTCCAAGGCACTCTCATACAATTCTTCCTTAATAAAGCAAAATCTCTGAGGCAGAATTGCCAATCCGAGTCTGCACAGCAGTTATACTTGTCTACTCATAAACAAATTGTAATTTGTCTCATACTTTGCTATACAGTTTAACAGGTATACAAGTGGTTTTATCTGGTACTACAGATCGCTCAAATATCATGGCTTTTATCCTCCAGCATGTCCATCTCTATCAAATCTGATGCCATTGAACAGCCCATACAAGCTGGAGTTCCATATTAGAATCACTATATCTAGGCATGGATTAAGTAAACAGATAATCAGCTTCATTGATCCTCAGGATACTTGGTTAAAATTATGTTGTAAAGCATGCAAAAAGAGCCACTGCTGATGTCACCCAACGCTAAGTCTGTAATAAGCATTAAAAGGAGAAATTTGAGATCCATTTCTCCTGTGACAAAACCTTTTCAGTCTTCTATCGACCCAGAATGCTATAGACTGGGGAGCAGGGCTCCTTGAACAGTGTTTGAGCGTAGATGCATAGATGCGTAGGATCTTGAATGGTGAGTAACATCTCCGAAAAGGCCTGAATCACAAACAACCATGAAGACAACCAGCTTCACCTATGAGTACGGCTTCTGATAGGCAGGGAGGTGCGCAGACGAGCATGTTGTCATATCAGGCGGTCTCGTAGGTTGTCTTTTTGAGGATGTGTGGGTGCCCTCAGATTGCAGAGAAACAGCGAGAGGCCCTTGATCTACCAGTTTTTTGCGGATCAATCTTTCGTCTGATAGTTCATACCTGGCCAAGGCTTGTCTTGTAAAATCGGGACATGGTTATTGAGCCACATGTGCACCTATAGGCAAGAACGAGCCTTTCGTGCTTTCTCTTGGGTAGCCATTCTAAGGGACAAATCGATCGACTCGTCTGTCCGAAATGGGAAGGTAGAAACTAGGTTTGCCCTGACAAGTGATGATGGCATCACTTTTCTGAGCAAACCCAGTGCGCGTCATATCAGTCAGAAAAGGGTATCTCATCCCATTCTGCAAGTTGCCGCCATTATTATCGCTTACCCAGAGATGCTCACAGTCACCTTTGTAAGCCCTTTCCCTCCAATTGTCCACATCGATCATCATCAACTCCGCAGATCCGCCACGGCGAATCTGAAGATAACACGGTTCGCCAGCCCTCTTTGAACTTACATCAAAACTGTAAACTCCACAGAAAAATCTATGGTCAGGTTGGAAAGACACCCCTCTCTCGCCTCTCGGTGTACTCCAGGCTTCTGCACTCGCGCGCTCCTTCCAGGAATCTCGAACTCACTTCCACCACATCTATGTTTCCCCGCTCATCCGTGCGCACGCAACGGGAAAAGCCATCCACGATGTCCAATCGCTCGATACGCCTTTCACCGTCCACCATGACCTACGTGAACAACACTTTGGACGCGCAGAGGGCAAAGCGTGGGCCTATGACGTCCAGCCAGGTGAGACGAGGGAGAGTATGATTGCCAAGGGGGTGTACCCTGCCCTTCTCTCGCGCAGTGATAAGTTTGAAGGTGGAGAAAGTTTAGACGATCTCGCCGTACGTGCGGCAAAGGCCGTGCAGGAATGCGTCCTCCCGCACGTGGGAAATGAAGATGTGCATGTAGCCCTAACGAGTCATGGGTTGTGTATCAGTGAAATGGTAAATGCGCTGTTAAAGCTCGATCCTAAAGCAAACCATGAAGGAATTTACACGGGGCTGTTGAATATGGCGTGGACGAGGATTACGGTTGAGTCTAGAGTGCGTTTTGTTTCATCATTTTGTAGTTCACTAATGTACCTATGGTAGGGGGAGGAAGGATTACGGTTGAGTCTAGAGTGCGTTTTGTTTCATCATTTTGTAGTTCACTAATGTACCTATGGTAGGGGGAGGAGAACGAAGGCCTCAAGGTAAGCGTGACCGATGTCAATAGATCAGAGCACCTTGAATCATTAGTGCGTCCCTTTGCCCTACCCTATTTCTGTGCTGCTGAAAGATTGATCTACACGCGTAGTCACCCAGCGATGACAATATTAGTATCAATACCGATGCTCGTGCCTTTTTCGGCGGAAAGTCTAAATTAGATACCAATACCCCTGCTCGTATCTAAGAATGTCACAGGTACGACTATTTCTCACCAGGACAACTGATGATGTGCACAAGCATACAGAAAGGTGTCATCCTGGAGATCAAAATAAAGGTGCTCGTTCATGAAGTAGGAAGCTCATCATGATACTACGGCTATGAAATACCCAAAGATGAGTACAGGACAATAATCGGATAGAAGTGTAGCATAGTAGTTGTCAAAACTTGTAAAGCAAAATGTCATCATTATATCCAAGTCTTTACTCTCAACTTCTAATGCAAGAGCCACCATATGGAGACTGTATTTCCATATGCAAGTTCAAATACTATTGCCAGATTAGCTGGTATGTCTGGGTACAACGGCCAAAGTATCTAGGTGACACCAACTCCTGTCGAATTAACCTTCGCACTTTCCCTCGCTCTTGTTGAAGGCATCCCCTATTCTTGTGAACAATATTAGATCCGAGAGGTCATGACTTATGTAAATTCGGCTTTCACATGCGCCACTATTGCTTGGCCCTTGTCTAAGGCGCATACTCAATGTTCCCCTATTTTCCCTCCTTTTTCCGTCAATATGTGGCGTTATAGCCCCCCCTTTGCTCCTATGTGTGTTGAAAATCATATTCTGTGTTTCTATAGGAGGAACCTTGGACCCACTTCAGCCGACCACGAACACTGCCTCCATATATCTGAACAGGTATAAAAGGACGTACAACAGCCCCAGCCTAACCTCATCCCTACACTTACTTCACAAGCCAACATCAACTCTCTACCACACATATCATGAAATTCTCCATTGTTGCTGCTATTTTCGTTCATGCCGCACTCATTACGGCTGCACCTGTCACTGAAAATACGAATATTTCCAAGGTTTGTTACATTCCATTCACAAATTTCAATTTTTAATAACTATCTTTCAGCGAGGATACTATAACTCCTACCGCTGGTACCCCTCATACAATTGGGGCGGAAATGGTGGTAATGGAGGTAACGGGGGGAACGGAGGAAACGGAGGATGGGGAGGTTATTCTGATTGGAATTCAAACTACGGAAATTGGTGGGGTGGTCGTAGTGGAGGCGGGAACGGTGGTAATGGTGGCAACGGTGGCAACGGTGGCAATGGAGGCAGTTCTTGGTGGGGTGGATACTCTGGTGGTGGTAATGGGGGAAACGGCGGGAACGGTGGCAATGGAGGTAATGGAGGGGGAGGGTCTTGGGGCGGGAACGGTGGTAATGGTGGTAATGGTGGTAATGGAGGTAATGGAGGGGGAGGGTCCTGGGGTGGGAACGGCGGAAATGGCGGGAACGGAGGGAATGGCGGGAACGGCGGGAACGGTGGATGGTGATAACTACAAAAGAGGTTTATCAGTCTCATCTCTTGACTAATTGGTATGGGTTTATGGCACGGTTCTTTGGATGGTGATAACTACAAAAGAGGTTTATCAGTCTCATCTCTTGACTAATTGGTATGGGTTTATGGCACGGTTCTTTGCGATAATATTTTTGTATTGAATAGCCACCGATGGCATCGTATTTTCGACATCCAAACTTTTCTTATTGTCGCGCGATATCTCATTGCCTATTTATGCTTCTTCATTCTACACCACTAAAATACAAGCCAGGATAAAGCACACCCGGCGTAGAGTACTAGGATTACTTCACCTCCGCATCTTAGCCCTGCACAGCGGCGCGGAAAAAACAGAGTTCATTTTCCTCAACTTCTAACTTGATACCTTCCTGATTGAGAACTGTCCAAGATATAATGTACTTTGTTCAACTACTTCTCTACTGTTAAGTACTAGATTCCAGACGATAGAATTCAAAAGAAAATAATGTACCTTCCAAGGCCAAGAATAGACGCGGTCGATGATTGTCGAGGACAGTAGGGCAGAGGGGTGCCTCACCATTATTCTGCTCTTTCACCAAAACCAATCTCGCAACGAAGTCGAGTTATGAAGGTCAAGTGTGACGTCACGCTCTTTCACCACAACATATATTTTCTCCACTGGCCATGGTCCTTTGCAGAGTATTTCTCAACGTCTTGCAAAGTCTTACCTCTCACCATCCTTCATCCGATGAGTCTGACTCATCTCTCAGCCCAAACTTGCCCGATAAGTAAACCCCAATCGAGCACGTTCTTCTCATACAAATCCGGACGTCGCAAAACGCGTTGCTCACTGTGCTGCAATACAGCCGAGCGCGACGTCGCTCTCTCACTACAATACGTCCTCTCACCGGTCCTTTGCAGAGTATTTTCAGGGACTTTTCAACACCAGCCTCCAAGCTCTGCAAAGTCGTACCTCTCACCATCAATCATCCCATGAGTCTCACTCATCTCTCACCCCAAGCTTTGCCCATAAGTAAACCCCACCAAAGCCGGACGTCCACACAACCGCTCACGGCTCGCTCACCATTAGAGTATCCTGTGCTGAACACAGCCGAGTGCGACGTCGCTCTCTCACCACAATCTCTCACTGGTCCTTTGCAGAGTATTTTCAACGCGAGCTTCCAAACTCTGCAAAGTCGTACCTCTCACCATCTTCATTCGATGCGCTCATCTCTCACCCAAACTTGTCTGATAAGCAAACCCCAATTGTGCAAGTTTGTCTCACGCAGAGGCGGAAGTCACAAAATACGTCGCTCATGGCTCATCGTTAGAGTATTTTGTAACACAGCTGAGCGCGACGTCGCTCTCTCATCACAATACTCTCACCGGTCCTTTGTAGAGTATTCTCAACACTTTGCAAATTTGTACCTCTCACCTCTGATGAGTCTCACTCATTCCACCCGAGCTTGCCCGATAAGTGTTCCCAACCGAGCAAGTCCGTCTCACTCTGCAAGCTGGATGTCACAAAACGCGTCGCTCACTTTTTGCTCATCACATCCGAGCGCAACGTCGCTCTCTCACCACACTATGTACTCTGTGGTTCAAGTACCACAGAGGGAGGTCTTGCACGGGTACTTTCGGTCACAACAACTTCGGTGAACGCTGATCGCGCCGCACATCATAACCCGTGTACCACTCCCCTGGTGCTTGCACAATGTGCAATGTCATGTGCATAGAAGTCGCGCAGTGTAATTCAAAGCGCGCCAAGCGTCGGCTCTCAGCTCTCATCAGAGCTGGAGTCCAATAGTGGCAAGTAGGCCTTGGCCAGGCATTTTCCCCACACTGTGATACCCACCTGTTCGGGGCGCTGGGCTGGTCTTGTCCAGGCAGGCAGCAGTCCAAGTACTGCTATACTCCCCCTCAGTAAATCCTATGTTGTGACTCTAGGGAAGTGGCATCCCTATAGAGCTGTGGGACGGTTTAGGGCAGCGGTTAAGCCCTCTGATGAGCCCCTTCGCAAGGGCGAAAACTGTATAAGACCCACGTTCTCACCGATCCTTTGCACAGTATCCTCAACGCCAGCCTCCAAGCTCTGCAAAGTCGTACCTCTCACCAACTTTCATCTGATGAGTCTCACTCATCTCTCACCCCAAACTTGCCAATAAGTGATCCCTCAATTGAGCAAGCCCATCTCACTTTAGAAGCCAGACGTCACAAAACGCGTCGCTCACTTTTTGTGCTACAACACAGCCAAGCGCGACGTCGCTCTCTCACCGGTCTTTGGCAGAGTATTCTAAAGACCAGCCTTCTCACCATCCTTCATCTGATGTACTCATCTCTCACTCGCCCCGAGACTCCCAAACTTGCCTGATAAGTAAACCTCAATCGAGCAATTCCGTCTCATACAAAGCCGGACCGGAAGTCACAAAACGCATCGCTCATGACTCATCGTTAGAATAATCTGTGCTGCAACACAGCTGAGCATGACGCCTCTCTCTCATTTCACCACAACAACACTTAACTACACTTTACATCAACAGAGTATTTCTTAACACAAGCCTCCAAATACTCTACACTACAAAGTCATTACCCTCTCACTACTCTCATCTCATCTACCAAGCGTCTTCATTGGTAGCTCATCGATCATTTATCACCCTAAACACCCTAAACTGAGATCGAGTTGGCACATGCACCGTCACTTGCCTTCCTATCAGAATCAGAATCAGAATCCATTCTCATTTCCGTATCCTCAAAACTCACTTTTGTGCTTCTTCCCTTGATATCAATAAAAAAAACGTCCTGTAGATTACTCTACAAAGCACAATTATAAAATTAAATACGGATTGTGTATTTATACCGTGTGTCGTTCTATGCTTTCGCTTCACCTAAATCACGGGCCGGGCCTCGAGAACAGTTAGTTACACTTCACCAATATCCTGAATCGACACAATGCACAAAGTCGTTTTTTTTCCTTTCTTCTTCTTTATTTTGTGCCGTGTTTCTCCGCCCTCGACTTTGTATGTAGCCCAACACACATGCATGCACACAGACGATCACAGGATTAATAAAAGTTTATGACTATACAGAATACACAGAATACACGTAAACAAAGCGAGAAAAAAAAGAAGACGCAAATGCAAAATGATGATGACGACAAAGTTTTTCATTGTCGTTATAATTAGATAGATAGTTAGGGTCAAGTACGAGTATGAAATCAGGAAACACTTTTTTGTTGATCTATACGTAAAACGTAAATGTATACATATATCTAAAAGAAAAAAAAACAACAAATATCTTTTCCAAGAAATGCAACAGAGCATAAAAGGAGGTAGAGTTCAAGTAAAGAAAGCATTAAAGAGTAGATAAGTGATGGATAGACAAGAAAATGGAGGGGAAAAGAGAAAGTTACGATATCCTGTATCGATGATGATCTAATAGTAATAGTAATAGTAAGGAGTTTACTGCACATGAAACTAGTGAAATAGCTAATAAAGAGAGGAAGAAAAGGATCAGCATTTTTATCAGAGAAAAGAGAAAGGAAATAAATCTATAAGAGTACGTATAGATCCATAGATTAGGGATTATATTTAAAAAAAATTTGACAAGAAAGAGCAGAGAGGAGAGAGAAAGGAAGAAAAACCCCCTAGTCCAGATGTATAGTCGCGATGAAAGGAGATGCGATGAAAGGAGATGTAGATGGACGACCACAAACACAAAAAACCACGCACGTATCCCACCATCCCCGATTCCAATCCGATTTAATCCAATCTATTCCAAAGCACCCTCACTTCCTACCCCTACCCCTACCGGCACCAGCACCATCACCACCAACAGACACAGCACGTCTCACACCTCTCACGAGCTTCCCAACGCCTCCCAAAAACCTATACACCCTTCCCCCCTCTCTCTCCCTGTTCCTGTCTCTGTCCCTTTCCTTGCCCTTCCCCTCTGCAGTCTCACACCCCTCTGCCCTCTCACGCCCGCCCGCGCCTGCGCCCACAGACGCACCGAGCTGCACATGCGCCTCCGAATGCGCTTTAGCACGCGCCCAGCGCCCAGCGAACCGTCCGAGCCCCTCGCCCCCCCACATCCCCATGAGTGCAGGCGCAGACACAGATGCGCACGAGCAATGTGAGACGTGTGTGTCCTCCGTCACTTCTCCGGAGCCGTCGCCGATTGTGCTGCAGTCTGAAGCGTCGTCGCATGGAGTGGCAGAGGCAGATGCAGATGCAGAAGCAGACGGAGACGCAGAAGCAGATGCAGGCGCAGACACAGACACAGACACAGAAGCAGACACAGACACAGACGAATCCAGCACACCGTCGCCGTCGTCGTCGTTGTCATCGTCGCTTGACGACGAGCTCTCAGGCGGTGTGGGTAGCCCCGCTTCGTTCCGTCTCGTGCGTCTCTCTTTATGTTTCAAGTGTCCGCTCTTTGTCGTCGATGTCGATGTCGATGTCGGTTTCAGTTTTGAATTTGGGTTCTCCGATTGGGATTTAGATCGAGGTTGAGGTTGGGACTGGGATTGAGTCGCGAGAGGTTCGATCATAGAACCATCTTTATCCTCTCTCACTGCAAACACAGAATCGACAGGTGAAGATGGAGCGCTCGCAGGGACAGGGACAGGGACAGCGATGCTGCCCACACACATAGCGGGCACAACGATCTCAGTCGTTGCCCCGATCCATGCGCGAGGCCATCCCCCAATTACTTCTTTCACCCCAGCCGACCCCACGCTGCTGCTGCTGCTGCCACCGCCACCGCCGCCGCCACTGCCAATAGCACTACCACCAGCACCAACAGCACCAGCACCAACAGCAGCACCACCAACACCATCAGCACCACCGACGCCGGCGCCAGCAGCAGCGCGATCAAGCAGCCCACAAAGCACGATCTCGCCGACACACCGCGTGCTCCCAGGAGGACATGTGCCAAGCAAGCCCGCAGGGAGGAGGTACGGCACCGCCGGCGCGTTAGCTGTCATAACCATGCCTGCGCCTGCGCCTATGGGGGACACGCCGAGGATGGAGGAGGCAGAGTGTGGATTCTGGCGCTTGGCAGAGGCAGAGGCGGTGGTGTGGATGGTGCGCAGGCTTCCTGCTGGCGAGGCGAGCGGAGACGAGCGTGTGGGTGCTGCGCGGTGTGTTGTCCCTGTGGGCACAGATGCAGATGCAGACACAGGCACAGGCACGGGCACAGGGGGGGTAGACAGGCCAGAAAGAGATGTGAGAGAGGGTGCAGAGGCCGATGCCGAGGGTGGATAAGCGAAAGAGAGGAGGAACTGCTCAATGCTCTGTGCGAGTTTTGATCTGTATGGAACGAGTGTAGGTGCCGTGATGGAGCGGCGGTGGGGGTTGAGTGCTAGCGCAGCGGGTGTGGGTGCTGTGGACGATCTGTGTGGATGGGGGTGCGATGCAGAGTACGGGAGCACGTGCACGATGTGTGCGTGGCGCGCGGGGCGGGCAGCGAGGCTGTCTGTGCTCGCAGTGAAGACGGAGGACGCGGTGCTCGCGGGCGGGGTCTGTCTCGTGAAGAGCGAGACAAAGCGTGAGCGACGGCGCGGAGACGACAGCGACAGCGAGAGCGAGGAGAAGATTCTTGGGTGTTTAGTGTACGGCAGGAGAGGCGGCTGGGCAGCGAGAAACGGCGCAGAGAGCGTCGTCACGAGGATAGCATGCTTGAGGAGGGCCTTGTCCGGGAGCGTAGGGGGCAAAAAGTTGATGAGCGCAGAGAACGTGAACTGCCCTGTGAGCGGCTGCGCAGGCGCACCCTGTCTGGTGGGAGCCACCGACGATGAGGACGACGACGTGGAAGAGGAGACAGTCGACAACAGCGACGAGGTGTCGGAAGAATCGGGACGGAGCTCGGGAGCGGGCTGCTGCGGCGGGTCTGAGGGCAGCGCAAACTCGGGGACCTCAGCGATGGAGAACTCGCCGCCGGGGTAGAGTTCTGCGAGCTGCTGGACACGGGGCTGGGCATGGGGTGCAGCATGCCATGTGCGTGCGACGCGCTGGGCACGGTCGAGGAGGCCGACGAGACGCACTGCGCCGGCGTCATGGATGTCAAGCGGGGCAGGGAGACGGAGGATGAGGATGGGACACTGGGGGACAGCGGGAACGGGCGGGGGCGTGTGAGTTGCGATGAGGACGAGAGTAGAGGCAAGGCGGGGCGACAGGAGAAGAGGGGCGAGGTCGGCGCGAGTTGGGGCGCCGAGGACGAGAACAGTGTGCGGCTCAGAGTCAGACTCGGACTCGGACTGCCACGGCGGGAGTGCGTCGTGGAATGGGTCAATGGGCAGGCGCGGGCGAAACACATCGCTGCTGGCCATGGTCTCTGGCCAGAAAACGCCCGCCCTGCATGTCGTCACTTATCCTGCTGCGCCATCACTCTACGGATCACTGATCATTCCCCCTATTCACGTCTCAATTACAATCATTCATACTCGTCTTCCACAGCTCTTCTCTCTCCTTTGTCCCACTCTCATCCACTAGCCTCCTCAAATATCCTCCTTCCCGCTGCAGCAGCACATATGGCTTATCAAACTCCACCTGTATACGTCAGTAGTCAGAAACAATAAATAACCTCGACATAAACCCACAATTCGTCCTGCATCCAGCACCATCTGCAAACAGTTCAGCCCTCGCCTGCGAGAAAACGAACATAAAAAAAAAAACTCACAATCCGATCAGCATCCATAATCGTCTGCAACCGATGCGCAACCGTAACAACCGTCACATCTTTACCAAGTTTCGTCCTCAACGATGACTGTATCACAGCATCCGTTTTGTAATCTATCCACGATCAAAAGACTGTTGAACAAATCACCACACACCACACTCACCAATAGCAGACGTCGCTAATCCAAACCCAACCCAACCATCAGCCTGGATCCACATAAAAATCCTTTGAAAGCCACCCACCCTCATCAAGAATCAACAATTTATTATCCCTCACCATCGCTCTAGCAAGCGCGACAATCTGTCTCTGGCCCACCGACAAATTACTCCCACTCCGCGCAATCGCACTGTCCAGCGTCAACCTGCTCTCATCGTCCTCATTCTGCAGCGCGTAAAGCCCCGCATCACGCAGGGCCGCGTTCAACATTGCATCATCTATTTCAAAGCAGGGTAAGCACCACAAATCAAACACAAAAAAAAAACACAAAAACACAGACCAAACTGATCAAACGGATCCAAATTCCGCCTCAACGTCCCACTCAACAACTCCGGCTACCAAGTAATCAGTCCAATCGTCCCACTCCAAAAACTCAAAAAAAACCAACCACTCACCACCTGCGGAATAACCCCAATCTCCTGCCTAACTCTACGCACACGCACGTCCCCCGTACGCACACCATCAAACCACACGTCCCCCTGCACGTCCATGCACCTCAACAGCGCAAGCACCAAACTCGACTTGCCGCTCCCCGTCCGGCCCACAACACCAATGCGCTCCCCCGCATCGACATCAAACGACAACGCATGCAGCACCGCAGGCCCATCAGGTGCGTACCGCGCCGTGAGGTTCCGCACGCACAGTGTCCCCGACATAGGCCACGCTGCGGGCGGCACTCCGCTGCCGTGCGCTGGTGCCTCCAGTTCTTGTTCCTGTTCGATCGTCATGTACTCCTGTAAACGCTCAAGGGAGTTCCCTTCTCCCAATTAGTGTGTCCACAATCCCAAATCATAAAGACCCCAAACTCACCATTCACTTCAAACATATTCAAAATCTGCACAAACCCCAGCACCATACGTCCGAACCCCACAGCCAGCGCTACGAACAAAACAAAACACACCACCAATCAGCTCAACAATTTCCCCCAAAAAAGAAAGGGGGGTGGGGGGGAGGGGAGTGGACGAACTAAGGGTAAAAGCCGAATTGGACGTCGAAACTCCAGTGTGAGGACTATACACGAAATACACGCCCAACAGCGCTGCGAAGCATCCACCGAGGGCATCAACGCGCACAGCGATCCACCGCGCAAAGTCATTAAACACGCGCGAGGCACGGCTATAACTATCAACCTTCTCCAACGACTTGAGCAAGATCGCGTTCTGCACTCCATATGCCCGAATCGACGCTACCATCGAAAATAAAAACCAACTAAAAAGCACCGTGGGTAGTAGAAACGCACTGATTCCCTCGATCGAAGCCCCAAAATGCGCCATCACAGGTGCCTTGGCCTTGCTCATCTCGCGCTTCACAGCCAACTGCGCCTTCATATACACGTTCCCGACGACACCGCCAACGACAAAGATGACGATCGCAAACAGGCCGATGGTGGGCGTGTATATCAGGATAGCAAAGAACCGCACGACGATGATGACCCCGATCTCAAACATGTGCGCAAAGAGGTCCGGGATCGTCGTGTCGACTGTGTGATCATTGCGTCATCAGAAGACCCCGCGGATAGAGGGAAACAAAAACAAAAAGAGAGAAGGGGATACGTGCCTGCTGCAACGTCCTGCGTGACGCGGGTGATGACGCGAGATGTGGGAGTCTTGTCGAGCCATCTGTCAAGTAAACCGGGTCACCTGTGTCTTTTTTAGTGGAGGTAGTTACGACTCACCTGAGTGTAGTCCCAAGGATAGTCCCAATGAGCCGTTTATGCAACGAAGCAGACGCTCGAAGAGCGCCAAGAGTCAGTGTTGTCTGAGCTACGAAAAAGACAGCAAGCATGCAACAAACGAGAAGGACATAGCCAACGAGGTAGCTATTTCAAAGTCAATTTAGTTGTTCCTACCTTTGCTAGGCTACGGCCACTTACAAAGTCACGTTCACGTCCTCCGGATTCGGATGGATAGTGTACTCTGTCGCCCACGCACCGAGCAACCACGGCTGCAAGACCTCAATGCTACACTCAAAGACCGTAGCAATGGTAAACGCCGGCCAAAAGAACATCCAATATTTGCCCCCAAGCGCAACGAGGTACATCTTGACTGGGAGCCAAACATAAGTACCATCAAGCCGAGGAAAAAAAAAAAAGTTTGACTCACCCGAGTCCCAGCTAACATGTCCCTCGCCAGACTCCTCCTCAACAATAAGCTTCCCCTCCTCCTTCCGCATCTCCGCCTCCTGATCACCATCAACTGTCTTCTCGGCACTCTCCTCCTTCTGCATTTCCTGCGCAACTTCAGCTTCGAGCTTCGAGTTCTTAGCCAGCACATCGGAGATCGATCCCTGACTGAGGATCTGCCCATCCGAACCAAGTGACACGACAAATTCTGCGATTAGAGCTGTCATGTTGACGTTGTGTGTCTGTAGACCACAGATCAGTCTGTGGTAAGGAGTTCCGGATGTATACATACCACAAGGAGGATAGTCCTCCCCTGGACAAGATTCCCAGAGAAACACTTTTCAACGATCCATTTGGCTGTATGTACATCCAGTGCAGCAAGAACCTAAGCATAATGTCAACCTTTTAACCTTTTTTGAAAAAGGGACATAATACATACATCATCAAGAAGTAAGATTTCAGCAGACGAATAGATCGCCCGTGCAAGGGTGATGCGGGCCTAGTCCCTTTATCAATCAACGTTTTTATTTCGAACAACGACGGACGACCACCACCTTTTGTCCGCCACTGAGCGTCAAACCCTTCTCGCCAACTTCAGTAAGATCACCAGCCTTGAAAAGCTCCAAATCGCGCGTCAACGAACACTGATAAATGACTATTTCCAAATCAGCCAAGTGGAAAGAACAGTCAAACAACCCTCTAGGATCTCATACCTTTCTTGTAGCGCTCCTCATCAAACGGCGCACCGAACAAGATATTGTCTTTGATAGTGGCGTTCAAAACCCATGATTCTTGAGCGGCATACGCCACTCCACCAGAGCGCGGTAGGTTGTACCATGCGCCAGGGCCGGAAGGCATAAAATGCATTTCACCTTATCACCCAGTCACACAGATCATGAAAAAAGCATACGGTAAAACCCACCAAGAAGTGCCATGAGTAAACTAGTCTTTCCAGAGCCTATTCAGAAGACTCCATGAATAACCTCAGTGATTAGAGAAGACAAACACTGACCGGTTGGACCAACGATAAGATTCAAAGTCCCACGCTTGAAAACAAGCTCATCTGTGACATGGAGCCTGAAGCGTCGTTTAGATGGCGTGAGTAAGCCCGTCGAAAGCCCATCGTCATTTGACCAGGAAAAGGTAGCATCGCGGAAACCGATTTCGTTGCTGTCGTGGTCAAGATCGAAAAGATTATGGTGGGCGTCGTCGGTGAATTCATCGAGAAGTTCAGTCTACCATACGGGTTGAGATTGAATATCGTAGTCAAGAATAATGGACTGAACATACGTTCTGCAGGAAATCATTGATACGCTGAAGAGACACATTGCCTTTAACCACCATAGGCACCCACATGAAGAGCATGGCAGTCCTATAACGAAGGATGTCGAAAACTGATGAGATAAGAGTGTCAAACACCGACAATGGTTCAAGTAAAGGTTTTCCTCACGAGCAATAGATGAGAAAACGGTTGCAGCTGCAGTAAACATTAGCAGTAGATCTTGAAAGGAACAAGAAACCAAACCATCCAGAGTCTTCTTCATAATGACAGCCTGCAGAGACATCAGCCAGTAATACCGTCATACTCTAGATAGGTAAACTTACATAGACTGAGAATGTAACGCACATTGTCACAGCGGGGATGATGAAACTGGTAAAGGCTCAGTCAGTAAGACGTAAAAAAGAGTGGGAATAAATCCACTCAACTGAAAGTTCATAGTCAGAAGCGAGTAAATCTTATTCCACCAGACCCAAGAAAGTTCGATTTCACGCTTTTCATCAATACGTTGTGCCATTTTCTCCTCCCAGCCAAACATCTTGATCATTCTGATGACGCTCATCGCTACCCAACGCGGTACTTGTGAACCTTGTGCATGAAATACATGTAAAAATACGTACTCTCAGTGACAGTTTCAACACGGTCATCACTCTTTTTAGAGACTTCTTTGGCCGCACCCTGAAGCATCTTCGAGAAAGTGACAGGCATCGGCATCAATGCCAGCATAACTCCAAATCCAACAAAGGCGCTAAAAAATATTAACATGCTTCAAAAGTGTGAGGCTGGAATAAAAAAGACGTGCCTCCATCCCAAAATAGTGTACAAGAAAGCGATACAGAGAACAACCATCACTGGCCCAGCAACAAACACTTGCATGAACTCAGACGCTTTCGTGATCGTCTGCAGATCAGTAGAGATAAGATTATTCATTCTGCCAACAAGCGACTGTTGTGCGTCAGCAGAAACAGCAGCTGGAGCAGCTTTTGCGTCTGATCCAGAGGCTACACTGGTCGTTTCTGACTCCCTTTCAGGTTGCAGAGATGGTGCGGCAGAATTTGCACTAGATTCCGCAATCGAAGGCGATCCAGTACTTGTTCCTGCATTGGCTACGACACGGATGCGAAGAGCGTGTTGTAGGATGAGCTGTGTCAAAATTGCCTCAAGTTGTACTGTTGCACGAGCAAGTACCATTTGGTATTGTTGCATAACCAAAGTACCTGCAAAGGGTGCAAAAAATAGCTGCAAAAGCGCACATCAACAGTGATGAGTGATGCTTTAATGTTGCAACGGAATAGAGACGTACAGACGCAATCCAAACCCATGGCCTGACGATCGCTCCTTCCCTGTTTTCCAAGTATTCGAGTAACTTTTTCAAACCATAAGGCGACAACAAGCTTGCCGCATTATATGCAAGCAATAGGATTGTGACAGAGATGACCTCTTTGTGAAACACGGCGAGTATAGCACGGAATAAAGGGCGAGCTTTCTTCTCTTGTCTCGGGGTAGTGTCTACTACCCCCTTGACATTGACCTCGGAAAATGGATCGAGATGAGGGAACGCATTACGGACAAGGTTCTTTGCATGATCAGAATCCGCGAGAGGAGGCAAATCGGTGAGTGGCAAATGCGGGACCTTGTAGGCCAACCAGATTGTAGGATCTAGGTACCCAAACAACGCGAGGGACAGCCAGGACGCAGTTTGCCAAGGATTTGGAGGCATAGGATCCTAAAGACAAGTCAGGCTAGTTAAAAGGTGCGGGTAGTCAAGGCTCACGGTTGGGTCGAATGGAACATACGGACGCGGTGTAATAAGGGGAAGGAGCACACCAGTGAAGCTGAGTACACCTATCAACTCCCAAAGCATGTACAAAGGATCCAAAGGGGACCCGGTGTATGTCATGAGAGGAATGACATCCCTGATGAAGTATACGATCCATGATGTCACCAAAACCAATGAAATATGACTTGAGACGACGGTTGAACGCGAGTAGAAGACTGTAAACAATGCAAGAAGGGATGTATATGCCTAGAGAACACATCTTGAAAATGACATGAAGCGACTCTGAGAACGAGACTTACGAATGGAATAGATGCAATGATTAACTCTAATTTCTCAGACTGCGGCCCTTGAATTGCAAGAACTCTGAGCAAGGCCACTCGTAAAAGCTCCAAACTGCCTATAAGGTTCAGGACCTCTGTAGCAAATATGGCGCGTCCTCCGTGTCGTTGGATATGGCCGCCCTCGGTACTTTCTCGATTGGCATCCTCGCTTTTTACAGTCAAACCGAGTTGAGGTTTTGTAATTTTTGACGAGACAAGAACATGGATGAAAAGGACTGCTGCAGACGCGATAGAAACGAAAACAGGAAGAGTGTGATCACATGTTCGCCAAGTGGTTCTTGTCAGAGATGTAATCGAAGTTCTAAAGAAGGCGAGACCAGTGTTTTCAGGCTGCACAAAAAGGCCTGGTGCCATACCTCAATGGCTTTCCCTTTTGACGCTCAGGTTACCGCACTAGTGCGGTCTTGGTGAAGACCTTGTTGGTCCTCATCATGCTTTTATATATGTGGGTCAGAATATGACTCGATATCAAAAGCTATCAAAAGCGACCATGCGTTCCATCATGAAATCAATCTTTCCGCCGATCACGCTGTCTATGGATCCACGCAAAGATATCAAAAAGCCGACATACGAACTTCTCCACCACTTAAACCCACCTATATCACGTCGCCAGTTTGTGAAAGGGAAGTACGAGTTCAAGAAAGCCTGACAGTACTGGCAACGATCACATCCTACCGACCCCTGGTTAGAGGACTCTATGAGCATAGCCCTCGACAAGATTCAATGGCAACGTCGCCGATTGGATATGTCAGCTCACTATCCTGCATTCACGTTTTGAATCCTCTCTCGCCAATTCCGAGAGTTGATGACGACACCTCTCACTTGCATATATCTGCCTGAACCTCCGTCGGGTATTTTGATTTTGGAACGCTGGAAAATTTTTGACTAATCATTTTTCGCGTGACGATACCACACATGGCAAGGAACAAATATTAGCCATTTAGCGAAAAAATCGCGGGCTGTGTATGTACATGAAATTATAGGAGCAGTTCTACAGCTTGAAAAGATACAAGAGAGTCTGTGTCGTTTCCGGAGCAGGTCAAAGCGATGATGGTCAGTCATGAAGCTGGAGAAAGACAACAAGGAAGTCGACAAAAGCTAGGAGCACAAAATGGATGAGATATAAAATGAGAGAAGCCGGCCCCACCAGACGGCTTTTCTGCAATTCTCTCGGTATCACAAACAACAATTTTTAGCGGCTAGCCGTCTGAGCACATTCCCTCGGCGACCCGGACACGACCAATTCAAACGAGTGTAAGGTAAAAGCCAACAGGTTATGCCGTTTTTGTTTCAGGGAGATGAAGAGACTTCAAGAAAAAAGGAATGAAGAAGACAGAATAAAGGTTGAAATTTTTACTCCAATGTTATCTCGTCAACATAACACGATAGTACAAGCCGAAGTAGAGCTCACAGCAAGTGGGCTGTCAGCAGGAAGCTTAGAGAACTTGAAAGACACCTCGATATCACTACATAATTGATTGATCTGTAGACCCGGCAAATTACCCCGGTTAGCCAGATCAGATCTACATAAAAATGTCAATTGCTTGCTTATTGGCGCGTTCGACAATGTCGATTGCGAAGCAGTTGTGCGCCACCTTTATTTGTACTCTGCTGGAGAGTTGCCCTCTGAATGCCACAGTGTAGATGCGAAATTGTTAAGTCTGGTTGCTCGAGTGCAAGCTAGAGTAAACAAACGGCCTTCGGGGAGAAGAGCAGAGTTAGTGTCATGATTAGATATTTTCCGAGATATTTATTTGTTTATTTTCTGATTTATTCATTCATTTTCCGTACTCCTTTATTCCTTGAAGTTCCGGTTTCACAGCTCCTCTTTCTTTGAAGCTCCGGTTTTACAAGTATTCACGAGTGACGACGGCTTCTCCTGTAAATTACCTTTTATTGATTATCACGCTACCATTCAGACTCCTAAAGTTATCACAAGGACTGACGAACTTAGCATATGATTAGTAGACAGTAGAGTATAAAAGCCTATGTATTCGGTAGCTCAACTCTAACTTCGTTGCTGTTGGTTTTCACTGATTTGATTATTAAGTCGGTTCCTGACATTGCAACGAAGTTCCACACTCAGCCAAGGTCCCTAGCTCACTGCAGCCAGCGTTGTCCTCGCTGTTTCCCCCGTCACACTCGACACCAACACTTTACCTTCTCAACTACTTTTATCCTACTCTACCTCTACGCTAACCGCGTAACGCAACAAACCTAAGTATATTTTATTTTTTCTTATTACCCTCATCACCGTTTGCCGGTGCTGCTAACGGTAGTTAGTAAATAGCGAGGAACCCTAGTTAGTAGGCACAAAAGGGTTGCTCCGAGGCACCCTCCAGAGTTGAACTGTTGGGCCTGTGTTCTTAAGTGAACCAGCTCTTCTTACACCAGTGCAATAGGCGGTAGTCACTCCGTTGAGCCTGGGTATTTGACAACTGCTCTCTGGTTTATCGGCGTGAACGCGCGTCGACTCGTGGCTGACGAAGATCTCGACTTGCTTCCTGCACGTGCTGTCCAAAGGCATATAATCGGCTGATTATATTGAGCTTTCACTTGCACACGTGTCACAGCCCTACTACCCACATCCATGTCATCTGATTCCGACCCTATGACCACTACGGCACCAGAGGATGCGGTTAGCATCCTTCAAAGCGGGATCACTTCCATTCTTGATGCCATCAATCATCTTATCCCCACTTGGGGTGCTACCGCTGCCAATCTCGATGTTACAGCACAGTCTGTAAATCAACTTGCAATAGCTACTGCACAGTCTGTCGACGCTACTACAAACAACATCGCCGCCATCACCAATCGCCCTCAGCCTCACATCAACGTGGCCGTAAATCCGAGGACCATCCCTCTTCCAGACGAATTCAAAGGTTCCAAGGACAAGGCGGCCTATTTTTTGCGTTCCTGCAATCAGTACTTCGCACAAGCAGAGGTTTTGAGGGATGAAGTAAAAATAGCTACGGCATTGGCCTTGATGAAAGGCGACAAAGCAAGCAAGTGGGCGGAGAATCAGCTGGAGCTTATCCAAGATGGAGGACAGGGGGCACTCACCACCTGGACGATGTTCCAAGCTGCCTTTAGAGACCATTTCGGAGACCGTACTCCCCAGGAAACTGCCGCGGCCAAGATTCGAACCCTCATCATGGGAGACAGAGCGGCGGATGAATATAACACCGAGTTTGACAATCTCAAGAATGATACGAGGTGGAACGAAGCAGCGTTGCTCGATCGTTACAAGTTGGGGTTGGAGAAAAATCTGTTGATGAAGATCTATCAGTGTGATCCCCTTCCCAGGACTTTGCAGGAGTGGCAGGACAAAGCGGACTTACTAGACCGGCAGTGGAGACAGTCTAAGATCACGGCAGGAAGGGCAGAGGAGGAACGACGTGGCCAGAGGAATCCGAATAAACAGACAAACATTTCACAACCATTGACGACCCAGACCAAACATGCTCCGAACACTCAGACGACTACCACCGCTGACCCTAATGCTATGGACGTCGACGGCACTCGTAAGCGTGGACCGCCAACCTGCTATAATTGTGGGAAGGTGGGCCACATCGCACGGAACTGTCGCTCACCTAAAGTCATCAAAGTAGTGGAGGTGGGGGATATGACGGACGAAATGAAGAAGGCGGTGGCAGCTCAACTTCGAGAACAGGGTTTTTAAATGGCTCGCCATGTAGCCGAATGGCCGAGCACAATCAGAATTCCAATTTAAGTATCAATTTTATCTCTTCTGTAACAACCAATCAGAAACGTTTGATCTTAACGGAGGAATTTGAGGCTAAGCAACGGGATCCTATGGTAATTAACACAATTCCAAAAACATCCACACACGTGAACGTAGAACTCCGACGGCTGGACAATCATGAAACCCTAAAGGTCGAGGGATTACTAGATTCGGGCGCAACCAATATGTTTATCCACAGAAACTTTGCCCAAAAGCATAACTTACCAGTCGAAAAATTACCACGCGCAATACCAGTGTTCAATGTCGACGGGTCGAAGAATGAAAATGGGTCCATAACAGAGTGTGTACCCCTGAAAATGAGGTACAAGAACCATACAGAGAAAGTTTATTTCTACGTAGCAAACATAGGGAGGTCGGACGTAATAATCGGACACAATTGGCTAGAGAAACACAATCCTGACATAAATTGGGAAACGGGCGAAATAACTTTCAACCGGTGTCCAAGTTCTTGCGGAAGAGGTAGGATTGACAAGCTAAAAGCGGAGGCAAAGAAAAGACAACGTTTAAAGAAGGAACGGAAACCGGAGAAAAAGGAAGTTATAAGTGACCAACAAAAGGAGGAAAAGAGATTCAGATGGTTAAAAGAGGGACATCAATACGTACGGTTTTTTAACCCCGAGATTGGGGTCTTTGACAACCTCTTCTTCGAGAAGAGCCGCATGCCGGTGACAGCAAAACTGAGAATAAATGCAACTTCGAATATATCACAACGGATAGCACAAAAAGAGAAGGAACGAGAACGAAAAAGGACTATGAGGGAAATGATCCCGGAACAATACTACGAACCATATAAATTAGTGTTTGAAAAGGAGGGATTTGATGACTTACCCCCACGAAGACCATGGGACCATGCGATTGACGTCATACCAGGAGCGACGCCAAGCAAAGCTACAAAGGTCTATCCGATCAGTCCCCAAGAGCAAAAGGAACTCGATGCGTTCCTTGACGAAAACCTAAAGAGCGGACGTATACGTGAATCTAAGTCACCGTGGGGATCAGGGTTTTTCTTTGTAAAAAAGAAAGACGGAAAACTTAGACCAGTCCAGGACTATCGAAGGCTAAATGCGGTAACAGTCAAGAACGCCTACCCGCTACCATTAATTTCCGAGATAATAGGAAAATTGCGGCACGCACGAGTATTTTCTAAAATGGATGTAAGATGGGGTTTTAACAATATCCGAATCAAGGAGGGTGACGAACATAAGGCAGCATTTCTAACCAATCGAGGACTATTCGAGCCAACCGTAATGTTTTTTGGACTCTGTAACTCACCGGCGACCTTTCAAACAATGATGAACAATTTACTAAAAGATTTGATACTCCGAGGTGTCGTGATGGTATACATGGATGACATCCTAGTATACACCAAAACCCTTGCCGAGCATCGAAAAGTAGTACTCGAGGTGTTGGATATCCTAGAAAGGAATAAGCTATATTTAAAACCCGAAAAGTGCGAATTCGAAAAGCCAAGAATAGAGTACCTTGGAGTCATCGTTGGAGAAGGAAAAGTGAAAATGGATCCAGCCAAATTAGCTGCGATCAGCGAATGGCCGGCACCAAGGACAGTAAAGGAAACGCAATCATTTCTCGGGTTTTGTAACTTTTATCGCAAGTTCATCGACAGTTTTGCATCGATCGCACAACCCCTGTACCGACTCACAAGAAAAAATCAAAGGTTTCACTGGACAACCGAATGTGATCAGTCGTTTTACACGCTAAAGGCTAAATTAACCTCCTCCCCCGTTTTAACCCTGGCCAGTGACGATGACCCCTTTAAGATCGAGGCTGACGCATCAGACTATGCCTCAGGGGCCGTACTGTCACAACGACAAAACAACGAATGGCATCCAGTAGCGTATTATTCAAAGGGTTTCTCCGCAGCAGAAAGAAATTACGAAATACATGATAAAGAAATGTTAGCCATAATCCGAGCACTAGAAGAATGGCGTCACCTTGTACAGGGCAGTAAACATACAATCGAAATTTGGTCGGACCATAAAAACCTAGAATATTTCCTCACGGCACGGAAGTTAAACCGTCGACAAGCACGTTGGTCGGGTTTCTTGGCGGATTATGACTATATGTTGAAGCACAAACCAGGGAAAACCATGTTAAAGCCGGATTCCTTGTCTCGGAGACCAGACCATAAGAAAGGAGTAGAAGACGACAATAAAGACGTAACCTTACTCTCGGCAGAACACATCTCGGCGTTGCTCGTCGAAAGCGCGATAACAATAGCAACGGAAGGCGATAAGATAATTCAAGACCTGAGACAAAAGGAGCAGGTTCCTATTAACGAAAAGGACAAATTCGCGCAGTGGGAACAAAAAGAAGGACTTACTTTCCGAAACGGGCTAATAGTGGTACAAGACGACGGAATCAAAAGACGTATCCTGGAACTCTACCATGACTCGACCACGGCGGGACATCCGGGTAGAGCTAAGACAAAGGAGTTGATCACCAGAAACTACTGGTGGTCAAAAATGACCAACTACATTAATAAGTACGTCGACGGGTGCAGAAAATGCCAGCAGACCAAGATCTTCCCACAGAAACCACGAGGGCTGTTATCACCCAATCTTATCCCGGAATTCCCTTTTCAAGTAATCTCCACCGACTTCATCACAGGACTGCCGACCTCGCTAGGGTATGACAGCATAATGGTAGTAGTCGACAGGTTCAGTAAACGAATTTTTGCTATACCGTGTAATAAAGAGATCGATTCCGAAGGAGCAGCAGTACTATTCAGGGACCACGTATGGCGTCACGAGGGATTACCTTATACAGTTATCAGTGATCGAGGCTCGCAATTTGCCTCCGCGTTCACAAAAAGACTCTACGAACTACTAGGAATATCACGTAACATCTCTACGTCTCACCACCCCCAAACCGACGGGCAAACGGAGCGCATAAATCAAGAGATCGAACAATATCTCAGACTATTTATAAACTATCACATGGATGATTGGGCTACTTGGCTACCCCTAGCGGAATTCTGTTACAATAACCGAGCCTCGAGCACTACCGGAAAATCCCCCTTTTTCATAACCAAAGGACGACAAGTCAACACCGGTCTTGATCCCACCCCTAGTTCCGGAAATACAGAATCGGCGGATAATTTTGCCGCTCGAATGAAAAGCATCCGAGAAGAGACTAAGGCAGCATTAAAAGGAGCATCGGAAGACATGAAACGTTTCTACGATCAACATCACCAACCAGAGGAGTACGAAGTAGGAGATAAGGTTTGGCTTAACGCCGAACATATATTTACGGGTCGGCCAAAGAAGAAGTTAGACTGGAAACATTTGGGGCCTTTCCCTATTGTAAAGAAACACTCACCCTGTGCTTACGAACTCAAATTACCCCGTTCTTGGCGCATGCACCCAACGTTCAACATAACGAAACTTAGACGATACACAGGAGACGAATTTAACCGTCCTACTCCGCGTATTACCTTAAACGTTAGGGGAGAGGACTGGGAGCCTTCGATAATCCTCGATTCACGACTTCGACATAACAAACTCGAATATTTAGTCAGGTGGAAGGACCAAGCGACATCAAGGGATACCTGGGAATTAGAGACGCGCATCAGAGGCGAGGCTCCGGACCTCATCGACGATTTTCATCGAAAAAACACTGCAGCGGCACGACGAATTTCTTTGTCAGATTACAACTCCCTTACTTTCGTACCTATCCCCGAACCACTGACCGACATCTCCCTAAGCTCGCCCGGAGTTCTCGCATTAAAAGGGAGGTAATGTCATGATTAGATATTTTCCGAGATATTTATTTGTTTATTTTCTGATTTATTCATTCATTTTCCGTACTCCTTTATTCCTTGAAGTTCCGGTTTCACAGCTCCTCTTTCTTTGAAGCTCCGGTTTTACAAGTATTCACGAGTGACGACGGCTTCTCCTGTAAATTACCTTTTATTGATTATCACGCTACCATTCAGACTCCTAAAGTTATCACAAGGACTGACGAACTTAGCATATGATTAGTAGACAGTAGAGTATAAAAGCCTATGTATTCGGTAGCTCAACTCTAACTTCGTTGCTGTTGGTTTTCACTGATTTGATTATTAAGTCGGTTCCTGACAGTTAGCGTCAGGCTCTATCCCTTTTTCGTCAACTCGATCAGGTTCTTGACTTTGGAAAGTGGAACGCCGGCCACCCAGCATTGCTCGTCCAATCCAATCTCTCCAATTCCACGTCTACGTGTGACGTTGCTCGTTATGTCAGCTTCTCTCGCATGCACTACACCACCTGACGATGAGGTTCTTCACTCATTTGATAGCAAGCACGTTGCTAGTAAAAAATGGCGCGCAGCTACCTCCTAACTGGATGGCGGAAAGTCTTCGTCCCCTTCGAAATGTCAAGGTTTCCTCCAGCTGTGTTGTGAACAAATCCATATGAAATCGTCATCGGTCTACAACTTAACGGGAATGTTCGTTGTGGTCTGCTTTTACTCCGAGCTTCATCTATCTTTGTCCAGTATATCCCAGGCCCTAGTTACGAAAGTGAGTAAACGTGCCTTTCCCCGAAGGTATATAAAGTCTGAAAGGTATAATGCAAACGGCAGTACCATGCTGTCTCCTCTAGTTTTGTTGTTCGCTGTTGGAGCCCAAGCTACACAGTTTTTGGACAGGAACTTGGCTTATCGTTCTCCGTTTATCAATGCACCTCATGTATATCTGCCCACTCGTCGAAGCTCATTGTGTGCTCATGTGTGGTTTGCAGCTCTCGCACAACACCAACAGGATTCAAAAGCGTTTTGAAAGCATTGCCCTCACTCGCAGGCAGACCCAAGATGCCTCGCCCTTCAAGGATGAGCACTATTTTACCTTTTTTGGTGGCAATTTCAGCAATGCATACATATTTCTCGGTTCATGTCCGTCTTCTGACTTCTTTGTAGGCGCAGGTAGTCTGGAGTGGCGGCGTAAACTTCACCCACAATGGTATGTATGGAGCATCTGCGCTTGAATTTCTGTTCTTACCCCATCTTTATCACATAGTTGCTAGCGGCGATCCCCTTGACACTTCTGTCCTTCTTTGGACCCGAGCTGAAGCCATTTCCCCTGCTGGTTCTACCGCTTTGCCAGATCAGAGCGTTCCAGTATGTGTCTCGTACAAAATCTTCAACAACCCCGAATTGTCTGGAAATCCTGTCGACTCTGGCTCTGCCTTTACTAGCTACGACGTCGACTTCACACTTAAAGTTGAGGCTACTGGACTCACGCCTGATACCAAGTATTGGTTCCAGTTTGCTGACTGCACTAATCCCAACTCGGTCTCTCCCATTGGGGTGACTAGGACGTTTGCCGATCCCAACAGTAGGTGTCACGAGAAGCATCCAATTCTAGTCATGATCATGTGCTGTTTACAGCTCCTGCGGACCAGGTAAACGGCGGCAAACCTATGACTTTTGCTGTCTTTTCCTGTTCTCAGTTCCAGGCCGGTGAGTACAATTTCCCATTGTGTGACAGATCATACAGTTAAAAAGAATGTTAGGATGGTTCAACGCTTATGGTGTTGCAGCTCATAATACCTCGGCTGACGTCTTCATTCATCTCGGTGATTATGTAGGTCCCATATAATTAAGATGATTATATATGCTGATTTCAGAAAGATATATGAGAGTACTGGAAATGGGTTGGTGCTTGTATTCATTCTTCACTTCTTTGTTTACTATTTGTGAATAGCGCGAGCATAGGTCGTGCAACATTGGGCCGTGAACTCGCCACAATCAAGGACTACCGTCAGCGCTTGAATCAGTATAGGACTGACGCAAGCCTCGTTTTTGCTCATCAGCATAATCCTTGGGTTACCGTTTGGTGAGTAGTCATTATATAGTTTGGCTGAGGAAGAACTATCACATGGTGCTTACTACAGACTAGGGTGAGTTTGGGAATCTGAAATATGTATTGGTTTGTAATCCCATGAATTTCTGCCACAAACAGGATGATCATGAGGTATGAAGTATATCCTACCACAGTAACCTCTATTGATCGTGAGCGTAGGTTGCCAACAATGCATGGAAGGCCGGAACCAGCGATTCAAATGATACTGCAGCTGGATGTTCCTTTTCTGACTCTGGTGCTTGCTTCACAGACCGCAAGCTCGCTGCTGTCAGGGCCTATCATGAATGGATGCCCATCCGTCAGGTCACTCCAGACGATAAACTCCGCATCTGGAGGAACTTCCAGGTCGGCAAGCTCCTTGACTTGACGATGCTTGATACCCGTGAGTAGTTCATGGTTTGTGACCTCTGTCTTGACTGCTCATCAATATTTAGGCCAGTATGATCGTGACATTACTGATGTAGGTCTTTGGCTAATATAATACGTAATTTATGAGCTCTACCAATTCCGGGTTATAAGCTCGGCTATAACAGAGGTAAATGCTTTGCACTCACCCTTCTCTAAGCTCGGCCTGATTATCTTTAGCATGTGAGTTCCCTCTTCCGTTGCAGAATTTCATCCCCTCAAGTTTGTTGCTGGTCATAGTTGTTGATTCTGTCAAGGACGAAGACGGTCGCTCTCTCATGGGAGCTGAACAGGAAGCATGTATGTCAAAACAAGTCAATCGGCGAAAAGATGCTAAAAGACTGTTCAAACAGGGTTTTTTGATACCCTTTCGGAGTCAAAAAAAAGGCAAGCCGTTTGGCGCATCGTTGGGTTCGTCAGCATCAGTATACTTTTTTCAGCTTTTCACCAACTTCTTACAATATAGGCAACAAATCGTCTTTAGTCAGCTTATCGAGAGGGGATCCCGTATGCCATCAGCATTAATATGAGTACAACTGATTAATCTTGCCACTTTCAGTGGACTTGGTGAGTTGACAAAGGCAGTCTTTAGCACTGGACGGGCCTGGATAGTTCCTCAGGATGCCTGGGATGGTTATCTGAAGAATCGTGCCCGTGTGCTTGATCACCTTTCCAATGACGGGATCTCGAACACTGTCGTCTTGGCGGGAGACAGCCATGACAACTGGGTCTATGATCTTGCCCGTACGCGCCTTCCCTATTGTTTAGAATCAAATCGTTCATTATTATCTAGGTCCCAACGATACTTCGTAAGCTAGATGTAAAACGCAAGTTATTGGATCATCTCATATACAGTTAGTTATAACAAAGTCACTGGAGATGGTGCTTTCGGTGTTGAATTCGCTGGAACCGCGGTCACCTCTGGCTCCTCGTTTGGCACAAATATATCCCCCGCCGACGCTGACGTATTATCCAGAGTCTTTGTTGCCGAAAATGACGCGCTCCAGTGGAGCGAAGGCTCGTTCCGCGGATTCTTCACGCTTACTATTGATCCTCATACGCTAAACGCTACCTTCTTTGGGATGAAGGATATCTGCACGTATATTTCTCAGTATACCCAAGATGGCTTGACTAACAAGTTGCAACATACATAGCCAATGCCAACCTTGACCATCTCGAGATTGCAAACTTTGTCGTCAAAGCTGGCGAAAACAAACTCGCTCGACCTGTCGCTGGAGGTGCTGTCCCAGCCGGCATTTTGAAGGCCGACCTTAATACTACAACTACTGGAGCCACCTCTGCCTCAACTGCCGGTACCAGCGCCAGTGCCGTTCACAGTGCTGTCAGCTCTGATGCTAGCACTGTCAGCGCTTGAAGAGTAATAAGAAGTTTCAAAGCTGAAGCATTGGACATACCTTAGTTACCATCATCTTCAAAGGATAAGCGAGAAAATGAAACGCCATTTCAAATAACTTTTCCCTTATTAATCAACCCTTGAGTAGCCTTCCAACGCAAAGCGTATATGGTACATCAGTCTTCTCTCGCGCCGCAACTCGTAAGCTTTGTAATCAAAACTCGTAGATTTATCCAGAAGCCGAGCAAGATCAGGCCAACAGGACCTAGCTTAGCTTGATCCTGCGGTGAGATACCTCTAAAGGATGTTACAACTCCAATTCCTTGCTCGCAGGCGAGGCGGTCATATCAATCTTCGCAGAGTCTGCTCTTAGAGGCATAGCACCGGATGTGTCTCCGCAGTCACCGTGGAAAAGATTTCTCTCAATTTGGGACAGCGCTTCAACAACGATGCAGGAACTGTCAAAGATGCACAACACAGCCGTGGCTAGATACGTCAAAACGAAAGTACTCGATGCTTGGGAGTCTCCGTGCTATTTCGTCATATTCGTCATTAAGGAAAATAGCTACTCCGTGCTCCGCGACGTAAGGCGTGGTGCGAAGGGTAACGTAAAGAGGTGCCCCGAAAAGCTGGAAACACCGCCTTCTACTGAATACAAAGGGAGATGGGAAGAAGACAAGGGAGAAGTGTATAAGGAACGTTGATGCAGAGAGCGATGGCAGGAATAATTGAACTATGGTGAAGAGATGATCGGTATGTGATGGAGGTGAACAAAAGGTGTGTTATGCGAAAGGCAGGGAGAGATGTGCACAGAGCATTTCATGGAGGCAATCAAATTTCGTGCCATTTTCAAAGAACGAGGATTGATGAATGTGTCATGCTGAAAAGTTGAGTGAAAGTCTCCAAGAGGATTCAAAGACTGAGGGAATCCTTGTTTTCCGGGTGTAAAGCAAATGGTCGGAGGGTGTCACAAGGAAGAACTTCCCTCACAACATCGAGGGCGGCTTCACTAAAAGCCTGCCAGGTCAAGGAACATGAGAGAAGATTACGACGAGTGCCGCATTTTTGATCGAGGTTGATGATCTGATAGAACAGCGCGAAGAGACTCAGTACTTACTGAAACCACGATGGCAATAATCGGGCAACATTGCTAAGTGTCCCTGAAACCACGAACGATATTGATGATTTGACCAAAAAACCGGCGGGGTTGTCTCTCGTTATTGCTTCCGTTGAGAGCTGAAGGCTTTAGCGGTACATATGTCAGGACGAACGAGACATGGCAGATGATTCTAAACCTTTCTCCACGCAGTAGAGACCACCTAATTCACATGAAAATCTTTCTTTATTTCCCTTGCCAAGCCTTTTTACAGTCGTAGTAGTGCTACGGCGCCCGAAGTTCATTTTAGTATCGTCCTCCCACTCAAATGGACCCTCTATTTTCAAGTTCTGCTTCTACTTCACCTTCATGGGCGTCCGACGAAAAGCCTTGATTTTTTCATGAGCGAGCTCTGCTGGCGGAGGGTTTATTTGTCAAAAAATCGGCCGCAGCAAGGCATATAAACGCCTTTCATAAACTTCCTGGTATTTGAGGAAATTGTAAAAAGGAATTTAGTACGGAGTTACTGTAAGTACAATGTCCGTACGCATGTACACATTCACTTACTCTCAGTCGTCGTGTACTTGACTGAGAGTAATGTATGCCGTTGGTAGGTATATATATGTTCTTTTTTCTATGTCAGGGTGAGATATGAAAGTATAAATGAAAGTATATTAACCCTTTTGTGGGTCCTTAACGCTTGAGACGCTTACGATGTTCACCAGCGTCCAACAACTGCTCTCCTCACGGTCATGAAATAGGCAATGAGATATCGCGCGACAATAAAAAAAGCTTGGATGTCGAAATACAATGCCATTGGTGGCTAAAATATTATCGTAAAGAACCGTGCCATAAACCCATACCAATTAGTCAAGAGATGAGACTGATAAACCTCTTTTGTAGTTATCACCATCCACCGTTCCCGCCATTCCCGCCATTCCCTCCGTTTCCGCCATTTCCGCCGTTCCCGCCCCAAGACCCTCCGCTTCCATTGCCTCCATTGCCTCCATTACCACCATTACCACCGTTCCCGCCCCAAGACCCTCCCCCTCCATTACCACCATTGCCACCGTTGCCGCCATTTCCCCCATTACCACCACCAGAGTATCCACCCCACCAAGAACTGCCTCCATTGCCTCCATTGCCACCATTGCCACCATTACCACCGTTCCCGCCTCCACTCCGACCACCCCACCAATTTCCGTAGTTTGAATTCCAATCAGAATAACCTCCCCATCCTCCGTTTCCTCCGTTCCCCCCCGACCACCCCACCAATTTCCGTAGTTTGAATTCCAATCAGAATAACCTCCCCATCCTCCGTTTCCTCCGTTCCCCCCGTTACCTCCATTACCACCATTTCCGCCCCAATTGTATGAGGGGTACCAGCGGTAGGAGTTATAGTATCCTCGCTGAAAGATAGTTATTAAAAATTGAAATTTGTGAATGGAATGTAACAAACCTTGGAAATATTCGTATTTTCAGTGACAGGTGCAGCCGTAACAAGTGCGGCATGAACGAAGATAGCAGCAACAATGGAGAATTTCATGATGTGTGTGGTAGAGAGTCTGATGTTGGCTTGTGAAGCAAGTGTGGGGATGAGGTTAGGCTGCGGTTGTTGTACGTCCTTTTATACCTGTTCAGATACTATATGGAGGCAGTGTTCGTGGTCGGCTGAAGTGGGTCCCAGGTTCCTCCTATAGAGGCACAGAATATGATTTTCAACACACATAGGAGCAAAGGGGGCTATAACGCCACATATTGACTGAAAAAGGAGGGAAAATAGGAGAACATTGAGTATGCGCCTTAGACAAGGGCCAAGCAATACAGAGCCTAGTGGCGCATGTGAAAGCCGAATTTACATGAGTCATGACCTCATAGATCTATTACTGTTCACTACCTGCGTAAGAATAGGGGAGGCCTGAGGAAAAGTGCGAAGGTTAATTCGACAGGAGTTGGTGTCACCTAGATACTTTGGCCGTTGTACCCAGACATACCTGCTAATCTGGCAATAGTATTTGAACTTGCATATGGAAATACAGTCTCCATATGGTGGCTCTTGCATTAGAAGTTGGGAGTAAAGACTTGGATATAATGATGTCATTTTGCTTTACAAGTTTTGACAACTACTACGCTACACTTCTATCCGATTATTGTCCTGCACTCATCTTTGGGTATTTCATAGCCGTAGTATCATGATGAGCTTCCTACTTCATGAACGAGCACCTTTATTTTGATCTCCAGGATGACACCTTTCTGTATGCTTGTGCACATCATCAGTTGTCCTGGTGAGAAATAGTCGTACCTGTGACATTCTTAGATACGAGCAGGGGTATTGGTATCTAATTTAGACTTTCCGCCGAAAAAGGCACGAGCATCGGTATTGATACTAATATTGTCATCGCTGGGTGACTACGCGTGTAGATCAATCTTTCAGCAGCACAGAAATAGGGTAGGGCAAAGGGACGCACTAATGATTCAAGGTGCTCTGATCTATTGACATCGGTCACGCTTACCTTGAGGCCTTCGTTTTCCTCCCCCTACCATAGGTACATTAGTGAACTACAAAATGATGTAACAAAAACGCACTCTAGACTCAACCGTAATCCTCGTCCACGCCACATTCAACAGCCCCGTGTAAATTCCTTCATGGGATCGAGCTTTAACAGCGCATTTACCATTTCACTGATACACAACCCATGACTCATTAGCGCTACATGCACATCTCTACTTTCCATGTGGGGGAGGACGCATTCCTGCACGGCCTTTTCCGCACGCACGGCGAGATCGTCTAAACTTTCTCCACCCTTCAAACTTATGACTGCGCGAGAGAGGGGCGGGGTACACCCCCTTGGCAATCATACTCTCCCTCGTCTCACCTGGCCGGACGTCATGCGCCCACGCGTTGCCCTCTGTGCATCCAAAGTGTTGTTCACGTAGGTCATGGTGGACGGTGAAAGACGTATTAAGCGGTTGGACGTCGTGGATGGCTTTTCCCGTTGCGTGCGCACGGATGAGCGGGAAAACATAGATGTGGTGGAAGTGAGTTCGAGATTCCTGGAAGGAGCGTGCGAGTGCAGAAGCCTGGAGTACACCGAGAGGCAAGAGAGGGGTGTCTTTCCAACTGACCGGTATCGATTGTGAATGTGTCACAAACGTGTGACAAGTGTACACAGGAGCCATATGGATAACTTGGTAAGATACCAGCAAAGAATTCTATTGGAAAGTCACCCAGTTCCACTGATTGATTGATTCCTCTGTAAATTACCCCAGTTAGCCAGATCAAATCTCCACGATGGCTAACTTATCGGCGCGTTAAACAATGTCCATTACGAAGGAGTTGTGCGCCACCATTACTTGTACTCTATTAGTTGTCCTCTGAATGCCCATTGTAGGTGCAAAAATTGTGAAGTCGAGCTGCTCAAGCGCAAGCTAGAAGTAAACAAAACGGCCTTCGGGGAGAAGAGTCAGCTAGTCTCAGGCTCTACACCTTTTTCGTCAACTCGATCAGGTTCTTGACTTTGGAAAGTGGAACGCCGGCCACCCAGCATTGCTCGTCCAATCCAATCTCTCCAATTCCACGTCTACGTGTGACGTTCCTCGTTATGTCAGCTTCCCTCCCATGGAATCACCACACCACCTGACTATGAGGTCCTTCCGCTCACTTGATAGCAAGCACGTTGCTAGGAAAAAATGACGCGCAGCTACCCCCTAACTGGATGGCAGAAAGTCTTTGTCTGCTTCGGAATATCAGGGGTTACTCTACCTGTGGTTTGAACAGATCCATATGAAATCGTTATCGGTCCCCAACTTTTGGGGAATATGGTGGGTAGTTATATATGGGAACGTTCTTTATGATATGTTTTTACTCCGAGCTTCATCTATCTTTGTCCAGTATATCCCAGGCCCTAGTTACGAAAGTGAGTAAACGTGCCTTTATTTCTCCGAAGGTATATAAAGTTTGAAATGTGTAATGCAAACGGAAGTACCATGTTGTCTCCTCTAGTTTTGTTGTTCGCTGTTGGAGCCCAGGCTACACAGTTTTTGGACAGGAACTTGGCTTATCGTTCTCCGTTTATCAATGCACCTCATGTATATCTGCCCACTCGTCGAAGCTCATTGTATGCTCATGTGTGGTTTGCAGCTCTCGCACAACACCAAAAGCCTTGAAAAACGTTTTGAAAGCATTGCCCTCGCTCGCAGGCAGACCCAAGATGCCTCGCCCTTCAAGGATGAGCACTACTTTACCTTTTTTGGTGGCAATTTCAGCAATGTATACATATTTCTCGGTTCATGCCCGTCTTCTGACTTCTTTGTAGGCGCAGGTAGTCTGGAGTGGCGGCGTAAACTTCACCCACAATGGTATGTATGGAGCATCTGCGCTTGAATTTCTGTCCTTACCCCATCTTTACCACATAGTTGCTAGCGGCGATCCCCTTGACACTTCTGTCCTTCTTTGGACCCGAGCTGAAGCCATTTCCCCTGCTGGTTCTACCGCTTTGCCAGATCAGAGCGTTCCAGTATGTGTTTCGTACAAAATCTTCAACAACCCCGAATTGTCTGGAAATCCTGTCGACTCTGGCTCTGCCTTTACTAGCTACGACGTCGACTTCACACTTAAGGTTGAGGCTACTGGACTCGCGCCAGATACCAAGTATTGGTTCCAGTTCGCTGACTGCACTAATCCCAACTCGGTCTCTCCCATTGGGGTGACTAGGACGTTTGCCGATCCCAACAGTAGGTGTCACGAGAAGCATCCAATTCTAATTATGATCATGTGCTGTTTACAGCTCCTGCGGACAAAGTAAACGGCGGCAAACCTATGACTTTTGCTGTCTTTTCCTGTTCTCAGTTCCAGGCCGGTGAGTACAATTTCCCATTGTGTGACAGATCATACAGTTAAAAAGAATGTTAGGCTGGTTCAACGCTTATGGTGTTGCAGCTCATAATACCTCGGCTGACGTCTTCATTCATCTCGGTGATTATGTAGGTCCCATATAATTAAGATGATTATATATGCTGATTTCAGAAAGATATATGAGTTTACTGGAAATGGGTTGGTGCTTGTATTCATTCTTCTACCCTTTGTTTACTATTTGTGAGTAGCGCGAGCATAGGTCGTGTGACATTGGGCCGCGAACTTGCCACAATAAAGGACTACCGCCAGCGCTTGAATCAGTATAGGACTGACGCCAGCCTTGTTTTTGCTCATCAGCATAATCCTTGGGTCACCGTTTGGTGCGTAGTAATCTAGTTTAATTGAGGTAAAAGCTATCACATGGCGCTTACTTGCAGATAGGGTGAGTTTGGAAAATCTGAAAATATGTATTGGTTTGTGATCCCATGAATTTCTGCCACAAACAGGATGATCATGAGGTATGAAGTCTATCCCACCACGGTACCTCCTGTTGATCGCGAAAACATCGCATTGAATAGGTTGCCGACAATGCGTGGAAGGCCGGAACCACGAACTCAAACGATACCGCAGCTGGATGTACCTTTACTGACTCTGGCGCTTGCTTCACGGACCGCAAGCTCGCTGCCGTCAGGGCCTATCATGAGTGGATGCCCATCCGCCAGGTTACTCCAGACGATAAACTCCGCATCTGGAGGAACTTCCAGGTCGGCAAGCTCCTTGACTTGACGATGCTTGATACCCGTGAGTAGTTCATGGTTCGTGACCTCTGTCTCTTGACTGCTCATCATTATTTAGGCCAGTATGATCGCGACATTACTGACGTAAGTCTCTGACTGATAAACATTCGATGAGCTCTAACATATTCTGGATTTCAAGGTCGGCTATAACAGAGGTAAATGATTTGCACTCACCCTTCTCTAAGCTCGGCCTGATTTTCTTTAGCATGTGAGTTCCCTCTTCCGTTGCAGAGTTTCATCCCCTCAAGTTTGTTGCTGGTCATAGTTGTTAATTCTGTTAAGGACGAAGACGGTCGCTCTCTCATGGGAGCTGAACAGGAAGCATGTATGTCAAAACAAGTCAATCGGCGAAAAGATGCTAAAAGACTGTTCAAACAGGGTTTTTTGATACCCTTTCGGAGTCAAAAAAAAGGAAAGCCGTTTGGCGCATTGTTGGGTTCGTCAGCATCAGTATACTTTTTTCAGCTTTTCACCAACTCCTTACAATATAGGCAACAAATCGTCTTCAGTCAGCTTATCGAGAGGGGATCCGGTATGCCATGAGCATTAATATGAGTACAACTGATTATATTTAATTTTGCCACTTTCAGTGGACTTGGTGAGTTGACAAAGGCAGTCTTTAGCACTGGACGGGCCTGGATAGTTCCTTAGGATGCCTGGGATGGTTATCTCCAGAATCGTGCCCGTGTGCTTGATCACCTTTCCAATGACGGGATCTCGAACACTGTCGTCTTGGCGGGAGACAGCCATGACAACTGGGTCTATGATCTTGCCCGTACGCGCCTTCCCTATTATTTAGAATCAAATTGTTCATTATCATCTAGGTCCCAACGATACTTCGTAAGCTATGTATAGAATTCAAGTTATTGGATCATCTCATATACAGCTAGTTATAACAAAGTCACTGGAGATGGTGCTTTCGGTGTTGAATTCGCTGGAACCGCAGTCACCTCGCCCTCCTCGTTTGGCGCAAATATATCCCCCGCCGATGCTGACGTGTTATCCAGAGTTTTTGTTGCCGAAAATGACGCGCTCCAGTGGAGCGAAGGCTCGTTCCGCGGATTCTTCACGCTTACTATTGATCCTCACACGCTAAACGCTACCTTCTTTGGGATGAAGGATGTCTGCACGTATATTTCTCAGTATACCCAAGGTGGCTTGACTAACAAGTTGCAACATAGCCAATGCCAACCTTGACCATCTCGAGATTGCAAACTTTGTTGTTAAAGCTGGCGAAAACAAACTCGTTGCAACATAGCCAATGCCAACCTTGACCATCTCGAGATTGCAAACTTTGTCGTCAAAGCTGGCGAAAACAAACTCGCTCGACCTGTCGCTGGAGGTGCTGTCCCAGCCGGCATTTTGAAGGCCGACCTTAATACTCCTACAACTACTGAAGCCACCTCTGCCTCAACTGCCGGTACCAGCGCCAGTGCCGTTCACAGTGCTGCCAGCTCTGATGCTAGCACTGTCAGCGCTTGAAGAGTAATGAGAAGAGCAATGAGAAGTTTCAAAGCTGAAGCATTCGACATACCTTAGCTACCATCTCCTTCAAAGAATAAGCGAGAAAATGAAACGCCATTTCAAATAACTTTTTCCTTATTAATCAATCCTTCAGTAGCCTTCGAACTTAAGGCGTATATGGTACATCAGTCTTCTCTCTTGCGCCACAACTCGTAAGCTTTGTAGTTCAAACGCGTAGATCTATCCAGAAGCCGAGCAAGATCAGGCCAACAGGACCTTAGCTTAATCCTGTGGTGAGATACCTCTAAAGGATGTTACAACTCCAATTCCTTGCTCGCAGGCGGGGCGGTCATATCTTCTGGCGCGACACGAGTTCCAATTCTTTTTCATTATGAACGTCGGAGTTGGGATAGCCCGCATGGGCTCTCCCGAGGCTCACTCCGACTTGCACGGAACTCGACCAAGTGCGGTCATTGGACATCATTCAGATGGGAAATTAATCTTACAATAGCAACAGATGAACTGAGCGACATGTCAGAAATAGATTTCGTACGAGATGTGTCCATGTCATGAACTGGGTTTTTCCCAATGGAATCTATCTTGTCGACCCTCAACGAGACAGAACCAACCATTGTCTGTGATCCTGTGTCCATGTCTGGCATATAATCTGTCACCTCCCCTACATCTCCTCCTATGGCGTCCACTTGCTTTTCCTGAGACTCGGGGGGAATCAAACCAGGCTGGATTTCAGAAACCCAGTGGCGCATCCGCGCCTGGAAAACAGAGTTTTCTTCATCCATGATGTATTCTTCTTGGTCATCAGAGCTCTCCTCTCCATCCTCACGGTCAGCAATGTACGTGACGGAATCCACGGGTCGTAGCCCAACTTCGTCGATGCCCCAAGCAAAAGCTCCCGGACGAAGCTGTAGTTGTTGACCGCTCGATGTTGTCTGAGCATTAGAGTCCGAAATGAAGTCTGGAGGGACATCCCATTGTTCCCACATCTGGTATGCGCACCGACATGAAAGATCAGAGTCGAAGTATTTCAAAAAGTATGGTCTGTAACTCTTGTCTTCATCTACTTCGCATATGAAGTGCTCGTGTTCCATAATCTTCTGATAGAGGTCGACAATAACATAGTGTGGGTGTACGTGTAGGCGTAGAACTGGCAAGGTTGTATAAGGGAAGAAGTGCTCGTGTGGCAGGCCGTCACTACCGTCGAGGCGAACGATAGTGCCCTCCATTCCAGGCAGAGGAACAAAAACGTATTCAAATAAGTCTTTGTCCTTGTACAGGGTCTAGCGGAACGCATTTTTTGTCGGGACATTGATAATGATAGGAATACGCACCTCGATCGGCTCTTCAATAGTAAAATCCAAGTTAATGATAGAGTTAAGCAAATTTTCATCCATCGGAAGTAAAGCCCAAAGACCCGACTCGAACATACAGCGAAGTTCTGGCGTGACTAAAGAGCATTGAGAATGCACATTCACTTGTAAATGCTTCACTCACGATATATTGTGTTGGCCTCAGAGCTTGAGTCTAAGGTTCCATACCTCCGTCCCCATGCACACTCGAGTTTCATCAGCTGTATAGATCCTCATAAGCAGAGAAGTCGGACAATATCTATCCGGACTTGCCATTTCTTCCTCAAAGACCTGAGGACGCAATATGTGACAGGCCACCGTGAAGCGGGATTCGAGAGACACCACACATTCTTGAGGCATCTTGTTCAGGCCCAGTGGAAATCAGAATGAGCCGAATCTTGGACGAAAGATAGGGACAATGTCTCAGGTGCAAGCAATAAGTAAAACATGTATTGAGTGTATGAAAAAGGAAATGGTGAACAGATCCGGTTACCGTCCTGCCTTATTTCTCACTGGGACTAGCCGGCAGCTGCACGTAGTCCCAGCTACCAATCAGAATAATGAAAAAGAATTGGAACTCAGAAAATCGCGTCGCGCCAGAATGAGCCAAATCGTGCCAAATAGATGTCAATCGAGCATGATCGTGCCAAATTGTGAGATTGTCTTTGACCTCTATCTTCATCGACTACTTTCAGACATTTGCTTGACCTAGCTTACCTTCTGACAAGAGACGACGTCGTAGCCTTACTTTGATCGACGTAGTCACGCACGTGTCCGGCATGTACTATTATTAAATATATGACTGGTACCCACTATTCTGCATCGCGCTCGATGTATTGCACCTGTGTTCTCCCCTCAAGTGTCCCCAACTAAGCTGTATCTACTGTAGCAGGACAACATGGCTCGAAGTGCTGGCCCCAAAAAGCAATACTTCTGTAGCTGTGGAGAATTTTGCAAGACTCGGCGCAAAGTATTGAGATCAACCTTCTATGCACACAGCAAGAAGAAACCAGTGTCAGTGGTACCATCAGTAACTAGATCTGGTGTAGGACAATCACGCACTATGACTCCGGCTGGACAGTACGAGATTTTACAAAATGCGGGTGAGATCACTTCAAGAATAACAAGGTTCAGAGAGATTCATCTGAAGCAATTCCTGAAGTGAGTACTGCTTGCCTTTGGCTTGATATACCTCAGCCAACCTTTCTAGGCCTCTGTCATCTGAAGCAATTCCTGAAGTGAGTACTGCTTGCCTTTGGCTTGATATACCTCAGCCAACCTTTCTAGGCCTCTGTAGACTCTCTGTTTCTTGGTTTAGAAGTGGATCAAGGGATGCAAAAACAGCAGCATTAAGCACTGCCTCTCCGAGGTCCAATTCCAACACCTAGCAACTATGATAATGATGACAATACATCGGAATGCTACAGTAATATTGAAGAAGTTCAAATAGCACAACAATTCATAGAAGTTCTCAAGAATGCAGAATTTGATAATGGAGATCTTTCTGCCAAGACAATTGCTGCACTACTAGACCCACCAAAGGATTCTTTGAAGCTCAATTCAAAAGACCACTCAGACAATGATATTCTGATGTGCTTCTGCCTCTTTCTGAATACTTGCAACTCTGCAGATAAGTATAACAATGTGATTTGTGCCATTAAACAACAATTTGGAAATCATGACATTCTTTCATATGACCAGCTCAAACGGCAGATTGCACAGCTTACTGGTATCTCTCCTATCATTTGTGACATGTGCATCAAGTCCTGCCTTGCATATACTAGACCTTTCTCCAATGATCTTCAGTGCTGGCATTGTGGTGAGCCTCATTTTGATCATATTACATACAAATCAAGGCAAGAACTCAATTGATTTACCATGAGGTGCCAAGGATGTTGGTGATGGCTATGTTTTGCTCCAAGCTGTTGATACTTGTAAATGAGCAATGACAGAAGCAGAAACTGATGCATTCTATGAATACTTGATAAAAAATATTCAATGTGGACCTGAAAATATCCCATACAACTTCAGGCCTGCATTTGTCATACAATGGGCATGCCTGCAACTATCACAGAAGTATGGTGGCCAGAAGTATGGTGGCCAGATTGCATGGTCTCTGTGGAAAGAGAGTTTGAAGGAAAGAACTCGAATAGCATAATGAGTGAAAGTATGTTGGCCTTTTCCTGAAATTGTTTCAATGAATTTCATTTACAAGCATAGCTGCAGTACAAAGATCAGATTGAATTTGGTGATGTACATTACTATTTTCAGTGCAAGTTGAAAACTGGTGTTGTCCAATCATTGGCAGCAAGATCTCTCTATAGCTGACTTGACCCTGAGCTGCTGTCACTATCCACTGATACTCTTTGGTCTTGTAGACATCAAAGAGATGATAGTATTGTTGTTGTTGATGTTCATGCAATCCTGGCTGTAGTTACTGTTGTTCCACACTCAACAGATTTGTTGGGCCAAGATTGGGAGGGTTGGGTGTTTGTGGTTGAAAAACCTGGTCTAGATATCAGCATAATGGCTGGAGTAATAAAGAATGTATCAGAAGATGAGGATGATTCTGATATCAATAAATAAATTCACATTGAAATTGCAAGTTGCAAGTGACTTTGGACAAACAATACAAGTTGACACAAACCACTACTTGATCATAACCATAAACTCTTGTTTTCATGCATACATTCATTATGTCTATGACACTTGAGAAGATCAAGAACCTTGACCATGCTACTCTCATTAGCAGCAGAAACCCTGTGTACAAGAAACTCTTCAAGGAACTGCAGAATTCTTGGTATCCTAGCTATATTTTTGCATTCAAGTCTTATTTGAAACTGTATTACTAGCTCTACTCAAAGTTTGCATTCAGATAAAATTCTTACTCAAACTACAGACATAGCATATGATCCAACTCTCCAACACCCAATTTGCTGCATCAAGTACAGTACATGCCTGATGGTTTACATTTAATATATCGTTTTTCTGAGCCTGTTATGGCTTGTGACACCCCATTACAATATTGATACAAGTTCACAGTCTACTTGCTCATGGTTTCATACATTACATAGCAAGAATTGCCTTACCACTGATAATAACAATCCAGACTCTGAAGATCATATTTTTGTCAAAGAAACTTACATGAAGATATTGAAAAAGCTGAAGAAGTGAAGAAGTTTGTTGAACAGTATCTGCCTCTTGTATTCTTGTACCTCATGTGGATCAGCTCTGTGTAGAAGCTCTTCTGCTATCTTTGTATATTTTCTTTGCATTCTGTCAGACTCTGTGTCATTGTAATAGCACTTGTTTGTATTGTTACTAAACAAACAATTATAATAGTTGTGCCACTTTGCTTGTTTCACTTACCTTCTTTGCATATACTTCACTCAAAAAAGGATGTTCAGCCACTCTCCTGGCTTTCAGTACTCTTCTTTTAGTTCTGGGAATAGCTCATGTTCTTTCTAAGCTCAATATAGCTTTGTCAGAGATTTGAGTTCACCTTCTATTGATAAGAGTCAAGATATGGTGCTGTTCATAGGAGGAAACACAGCTGCAGCTTTTGCAGATAATTTCCAACCAAGACACAAAGTAAGTCTGATACTTCTTGGTATATCAACAACTTATACATTAAATTTAGTCTTTTCAAGAATTCTTAGTTACTCATTCAAATACATGTTTGGACAGCACTATTGCAGATACATATCAATGCAAATTCAAACACTCTCAAAGCAATTTATACAATCTCATCAGGCAATCATATATCTTATTAGGTATGCAGCCTACAAATATGACATGTCACAAGAGACTATTACTATGTCTAGAACATCAATTAATTCTTTACTCTTGCAATCAAAGTCTCTGAGTCTGGAGACTCTTCAGTATCTTCTACTCTTCTTGCAGTACCTTCTCTTAGCAAGGATGACTGCTCTCAGATAAAATATTGGACTTGAAAACAATACACTGCAGCCAAGAAGAAAAAAGCCACAATTATTAACTCAACATTGACTGGTAACAGTTCAGCAAATATCAAGACAAAGGAAGGAGATTGACTCATTGTTAGCGTGCACAAAAAAAAGTTGACATTCAATATCTAGTGTTTATTTACACCATCACCAAGTAGACACAAGTGATCACTGGCACTCTATTTCTTTATATATTATACTTCTTGCATGGATTTGCTTATTATTTACAGACAATACCCAATTCTTTCTAGGCTAGTGTGGTAATAGCTATTGGACTGTGCTGGCACAGAAGTTTTTACACTATGATGATCTACTGAGCATTTTTCCCTTTTTCTTATTTTGTTTTTGATTACTTACAAACTGACAATTTTGGCACAAAAAGAGGGAGTTTATTTTGATAATAGGCATACATCAAAAATATGTATCAAAGCAACAAGTCCAAAATTTTACTAATAAGCAAGGTGCTAAGAACTGGTGACTACTCATTATATGCAGGCAGGGCAGGATTGTCCAATGGCAACAAGTCTCTATCCTGAATATGATTACTTGCTTGCCACTCCAATGCATCAGTAATGTTGTTATAAAGTCTAGACAAAAGGTTCTTACAACATGCTAAAGTATCAATGCAAGGATGCAAGTTGGATAAATTGCAACTAACAATATCAAAGGCATCAGTAATGTGATCAAGCTAGTGACAAAGTTCTTCAATAGGGCAAAGTGTGGTCATAGAATAGGAAAACTGATTTCTGAGCCAGGAAAAGGCATTGCTAGTAATGCATACAGTGGGAGGAGAAATCCAAAAGAGGTCAAACTTAACAATGTTAACAGAAAGGAGGGAAATTAAAAAGGAATGGACTTATGCAACAGTGACAGGGGCACAAAAAGTCTATTCATAGTACTTATTGCCAGATGATATGGCTCTAGCTAAGAAAAGATGTTGATTTAGAGTTGCCATGGCCAATAGGCTGTAATGCCATTGGTCACCATTATACATGTGCTATTAGTCACCATTGACAGGTCACTGTTAGCTGTAGCCATGAGAAGAGGCACTAATTGGTAGTGCTGCAAATGGACTTATTTTAAATTATAGTAGTGCATAGTATAAAAGATAGCTACTCAAGATGTAAATAGCAACAAATTGTAACTTCTTAGCTCATCATTACTCTTAGTATTCAAATTGTGCTAGTTTGACTTAATTTTGTTGCTAAATTAGGTGCTAGCATCATCTATATTGTCTTTGTCATTTATGGTGCCACTTACAGGCACATCTTGCTGCACTATTTGTTCTTTTTGCAATATTTCTATTAATATTACAGCACTTACAGCTTGCTAGATAGTGTCAGGAGCACTAGAAATTAGGAGCTGGTCTCTCAGAATTACTGGTGGCTTCAAATGTCATGGTATATTGGCTTCTACACCTCCACCTGTGACCTCTGCCTTTGGACTAAGCCTCATTGTCAGCCTCCTATGAAACAACTTCATTCTTTGCCTATTCCAGCTGAGCATTGGAGCATGGCCTCAGTAGACTTCATTGTTGAGTTATCAGACTCTCATAAATATGATGCAATTATGGTAGTAGTAAATCTCTGTAGAAAGTGTGCTCATTTCATTCTGACACACACTATCTGCTCTGTCATGGGTGCTGCTAACCTGTACTGGAAGCATGTCTGGAAACTTCATGGGTTGTCAGATGCCTACATCTTGGACTATGGACCTCAGTTTGTGGCAGAGTTTACCAGAGAACTGTATTGCCTTCTCCATGTCAAAATGGCCTACTACCCTCAGTTCAATGGCCAGACCAAGTATGTCAACCAAGAGCTAAAACAGTATCTTCGGCTCTTTTGCAATGAATGACAGAATGACTGGGACAACCTATTTCCAGAGGCAGAGTTTCAATACAACAACTATGTACATGCTGCCATCCAGATGTTTTCTTTCCTTCTGAACACCGGTCAACAACCTTGGATGGGATTTGAGCCTTGTAAACAAGCTTCAGAGAATAAAGCTGTCAACAAGTTTATAGATCAGATGAAATCAGCCCTAGCCAAGGCAAAGGATAACATGGCCTATTACTACAATCATGGACAAACTCCAGCCCTCAAGTACAAGCCTGGAGATCAAGTCTATCTGGATGCCTCTAATATTGCTACCCAACCTTTCTCAGAAGCTTTCTTATTGTTGTCTAGGACCCTTTCCTATAGTAAGGCAGGTGGGCCCACTAGCCTATCAACTCAAGCTGCCAAGAATGAGTTGACTCCATCCAGTCTTCAATGTGGTGAAGCTCTCTCCTGCACCAGATAATTCAATTCCAGGTCAATGTTCTCAGCCACCATCACCTCCAGTTCTGATAGACAACAGAAAAGAGTACAAGGTGGAACAGATCCTAAACAGCCAACTTTTTAGAAACAAGCTTCAGTTCAAGGTCAGGTGGAAGGGCTATGGAATTGAAGACATCTCATAGGAGCCACAAGAGAATGTCCACACCCCTGCCTTAGTCTGGGAATTCTATCAGCAGCACCCCAATGCTCTCCAGGCAATCAGAGGCCTCTATTTTCTTTCCAAGGTGGATCAGGCCATCTAGAACTATTTCTATCCAGCACATCAAGACACTGCACTCTAGAGGGGGGGTGATGTCAGGAGACTCCTCATCTTTTCCCTCTTTCACTTCTTATTTCTTCACTCTCCTTTCATTCATTTTCTTATTTTTTTCTGTCATTCTCTCATTTTACTGTTTCTATTCTTTCAACACTATCTGTTGGTACTATTCTCAGCCCTTGAGATGTTCTGGTTCTTTAGCTATCATTCAGACAAGTGTGGGCCCTTCAGTACCACTTCCATGTATAGTTGTTTCCCACACTTCAGAGGCCTTAGAAGCATCCAACCTGGCATAGGGAATCTCTAGACTTGTTCTCTTTGGATCTCCCTCTGCCAGGTGAGTAGTTATTATGATATTGTTAGTATATACTCTAATACACTTTGGATCTCCCTCTGCCCGCTGTGTGACTGAGCCATAGCCTCCAGAGGTCACCCTTACAATTTTCCAGGTCTTTCCTTGGCCAAACAAGGCCCCTACACCTGTTTTTGATGCATTGCATATGAGCCATATAGGCTCATCAATGCATGGATCCATTGGCCAGATAATTGGCATTTTTGTGCAAATATACAGTGGCTCAAAAAACTGTCCCAATGTTTCATACTTTTTGAAAGATGACATTGGCATGAAGGATGGGAAGTACTTAAAATCCTGATTAAATCATGTAAAATACTATGGCATCGTAGCTACAAAATGAATCTAAGTTTATGTAATCAAAATCAAAACTGATGGAGCAATAGCCATTTTAAATGAGTGAATATTTTAAAATGGCTATTGCTCCATCAGTTTTGGTCTTGATTACATAAACCTAGATTCATTTTGTAGCTACGATGCCATAGTATTTTACATGATTCAATCAGGATTTTACATACTTCCCATCCTTCATGCCAATGTCATCTTTCAAAAAGTATGAAACATTGGGACAGTTTTTTGACAGGATTTTACATACTTCCCATCCTTCATGCCAATGTCATCTTTCAAAAAGTATGAAACATTGGGACAGTTTTTTGAGCCACTGTACTTAATCATTTCAAAGCACCACTGATGCAGCAGTCTCCAATGAAAGGAGGACCTGTTCTGGGTCATGGCCATCAATGGCCTGGTGTAGGCAGTGATTCTGGTAAGAAGTTACCAATATACATAGTTCACTAGCCCAATGAAACACTGTATGTTGTTGTAGGTGCATGGAGTATGCCATTCTCAAATACAATCAAGTTTATCAGTATCTAGATGTATACCCTGCTCATCAATAACATGACCTAAACAGTCTATGCTAGGTGCATACAACTCACACCTCTTCTATTTGAAATAAAAGCTTGCCTTTCTGAGTTGTTCAAAGACAACTTGTAAGTGCTTCTCATGCTCCTCAATAGAGTCCAAAAAATAAAGATATTGTCTAAGTAGATGTGCATGAATTTCCTGACTATGTCTCAGAAAATTGAGGTCATTAACCTCTGGAATGCAGCTGGTGCATGACAATTGCCAATTTGCATTATATTGCTCATAAATATCTCTATCAAGAACAAAAACAGTGTCTTTGGTATGTCTTCTTCATATATGCAAACTTGTTCATATGCATCTGTGAGGTAAATTTTTGACCTGTATTTAGCCTTGGTAACATCTTCATATATAACTTTCTGATCTGGAAGGAGAGTTACGTCTTTGACAGTATTATTGTTGTGCTGCCACTCATCCAATACTGTCTGTAATGTCCTGCCCTTCTTGGAAATACATGGTAATAGTGCAGCTTGCATTGCTAGTTGTTAGTTCCCACCACTTCATGTTTATATACCTGTTTGTTCTTTCATGAACCTGATTCTGAAGTGCTTGCAGACAGCAAGGCAAGTGATACTTGTATTGCTTATTCTCATCAATGAGATTAATTTCATGATTCACTTCCCTCCAAGAGGGAAGTTCCTCCTTTGTCCCATTGATGATATCTAAAAACTCATGTTGCCATTGCTGGCACAATCGAGGAATGTCATTCTCTGTAAGGCTCATAGCCTTACCTTTTCCCTTTGACACACATTGTACATGTAGTTGAACCTTCAGTTCAAATCTCTTTCATAAGGCCACTCAAATGGACCCTCTATTTTCAGGTTCTGCTTCCATTTTACCTTTATGGGTGTCCAACAAAAAGCCTTGATTATTTTATAAGTGAGCTCTGCTGGCATAGGATTTATTTGTCAGAAAATCAGCTGCAGCAAGGCATATAAATACCTTTCATAAACTTCCTGGTATTTGAGGAAATTGTAAAAAGGAATTCAGTGCAGGGTAAGTGTGACATGGGGAGCCACAAGATAGAAGAAGAGACTTCCTGAGTAATATGATATACTTGAACACAGCTTGTTTGACAGAAGAAGCTTGGTTTACCCTTTTGAACATGCCAACTGCTCAGTTGTCAATTTTTCTTATTTCCATGTTGAACATTGGCAACAACAACAACAACAACAACAACAACAACAACCACCTACCACCACCACTCCACCCCACCCCAATCACTAAACCATTTAAAATGACTTATACCATCCCTTATTTCTAGAACTGGTTGAGAAGGGATCTCTCTCACAAGAAACCAACCCCTGAGATCAAGCAACAGGCTCATCTTTTCGCCTCTTTGTGGCACATGTCTGCCATTTGATTAGCTGGATGCATTTGGGGTCAAGTTCAAAGGCTTGCTGTGAGGGACATTAATTTGTAATTTCATTTCATTTCATCTCATTTCTAGTGTAGGCATTGCACAACTCTGTGTATTTGATTTGCAGTGGTGGCAAGCTTTCCCTATGGGGTTTTGATGCTACCCCACTTGCCCATTTTACAATATGCTACTTACTAGGTCTATCGAGGCGTGTCCTTACAGACTCGTCCTTAGCTATTTACTTAGCGGAGGTAGATAACAAAATAGTAACATAGTAACAAGCAGTTACCGTGATTGCTGTCACGACACGCGGTACTAGTATTTTCAACTCCGTTTGTATTTCCGCAGTTTACTGTGATTCACATTCTAACTCTCTCCATTATGTCCTCTTTTCGACGTGGTGTTCGAAAGCCCTACGCAGTCCGTTTAAATCATCTTCTCGTTGAGTGCTAATGAATTAACACGCAATAGCGCCCTGAAACTCGAGGCGACGTCAACGGTCGATGGGTACACGACAAGGCTCCGACAGGCCCCAGAGGCGCTGTTGCCGTCCCTGCCCCCATCGCGTCCACCAACACCAAGCTCCTCGTCTCTAATCTGCACTACGAAATCACGCCAAAAGACCTTACGGTTCGTATCTCAGCCGAGGCCATTTTACATTATTGACATGTTTTCAGGCAATCTTTGGACAGATTGGCACGCTAGTTCGTGAACCACTTATCAGGGTACGACCAGCCCCGAGCTTCACCTGAATGGAAGCCAACCTCGACTCCGCTTATTCTCATTCGGTTTTTACGTCACCTCTTTAAAGTACGACCGCAGTGGCCGCTCTTCAGGTACCGCCATAATCTCCTTCGAAACCGCGACCGAAGCGACAAGAGCGAAAAAACAGTTTGATGGTATTCTAGCAAGGGGTAATTCCCTTCTTATTCAGCTATCAGCATCCCTTATTCGGGATGTCGTACGCTATAAGTAGGAACCGAAACTGACGTGTTGTGTCCAGGACAACCTATGTCTATCGTCTTCGACACGTTACCGCCACGCCATCCTCGTTCAGTAAGCGCTCCGACGTCGCTCATCAACAGAATGCAGAAGCCCCCGCTCCTCAACCGCCTCAGCCGCGACGATTCGAGCGTTAAGACACCATCTGGCCCGTATGTCGTCCTCTTAAGGTTGTTCGATTTTTTATTCAATCGTTTTTGCAGCCGAGGCGCTGGCCCGATACGATCACGACCTGCTCGCGGTGCGCCCCGTGCTCCGAAAAAGCCCAAGACAGCGGAAGAGTTGGATAAGGAATTGGATGCATTTATGGGTGATGCCGAACCTGCTGTGGTGACGGAGCAAACGCCGACTGCGCCCGAACAGTCCACTCAGGATGTTGAGATGGCCTGAAGTTTTCTTTCCTCTATGCTTTATAAGAACTTGTATAACGTATGAATGTATCCCCCCTCGGCTCAATTTTTCCATGCTACTTGATGTGAAAACGTTCTCCCAGTTAAGATCGGGTAGGCACAGCAATTTTGATAAGATTATGATTTTCGCTTCACTTTACTGCCCTTGCTTCAGATGCCTCACAGTCATCATTCCCACTCAGGTCAATTCTGCAAACATGCTACAGGAACACTAGAAGAGGTGGTTACCGAGTCAATACACCAGAAATTTGAAGTATACGGCCTGACAGAACATGTGCCCCGCTACCGACCGGAGGATCTCTATCCCGAGGAGGTGCGCCGCCACTTCTTGACTGCACCACCTCCTTGATCGCTCCCCATCCAGACCGGCGTGTCTCTCGCTGAGCTCTCATCCCAATATGACCGCTTCCTCGACGAAGCGCAACGCCTAAAGGCGAAATACGCGTCCCAAATTACCCTCCTAGTCGGCCTTGAGACGGAGTACATCACACGCTCTGATTTAGACAATCTAGAGAGCCTTTTGAAGCGCGTAGGATCCCGCGTGGAATATATAGTAGGCTCAGTGCACCATGTAAACACCATCCCCATCGACTTTGATCATGCTACGTTCCAAAAAGCATTGGACAGCCTAGACAGTGGTTCTGGAGCGCACAGTCAACAAGAGACGTTCCTCTCTATGTATTTTGACGCGCAGTACGAGCTCTTGCAACGGTTTCACCCTGAGATAGTGGGTCACTTTGATCTTTGCCGACTGTATAACCCAGGGCTCGTCTTCGCGGATTATCCTGCGGCATGGATAAAGGCAGAACGGAATATCAAGTTTGCGATCGAGTACGGGGCGTTGTTTGAGGTCAATGCTGCTGCCTTTAGGAAGGGGTGGGACTCGGCATACCCTGGGCGGGATGTTGTGGAGGTGGGTTAATTCATCTTTTGGGTAAAGTTCATGGTATTGACTCCTGGTTTCTGCATAGCTAATACTACAACATGGCGGTCGTTTTGCATTATCTGATGACAGTCATGGACCACATGCTGTCGGACTCAATTACCATCGCCTGCCTGGGTACCTCAAGGAAGTAGGTATTACTGAGCTTTGCTATCTGCAAAGTTCTGCGGTTGCGAATGCTGCGGGGAGGAAAATACAAGCTGTAAAATTGCATGATGGTTGGCAGGAACACGGTTTCTGGCATCGATAAAGGCTGCACCGTGTTCGTTCTACCCAAGCCTTGTATACTATAGCATGAACATTCAATTCTACTCTTTTGAAATGATTCGGATCGGGCGATGTAAAGGACGCAAAAATCCCCCAGCTTGAGACATGCAAGATGAAGCTACGATATTACACATTGATGTCCTCTAAGTAATTGCATTCATTATTCATGAAACTTGATTGCCCACAACCTCACACATCCATCCGCACCAGTCGTTGCCAAATTCGCCAAACCCTCCTTGTCCAACCAATGCACAGCATTAGCGCCACCAGGAGCAGCGTTCTTGATACCTATATTCCTCATGGGCTTGGCCACGCTCCAAATATACACATGAGTATCGAGTGAAGCAGATGCACAGTGCCGGGAGTCTGATGTCCAAGCAATACAGTTGATACGTGCGGTGTGGAAAGACCAGCGTGAAGTAATCAACTGCAAAGTCGTTATGTTGGGAAAGAAAAGATAAAAGCGATTCATGATAATTTTTTTTACCTTTTGTTCCTTGACGTCGAACAGGACTATCTTTCCACTTGACTGGTTTCAGAAATGTCAGGCAAATTTCTAAAGCATCCACGAAATTAGACTCACATCCCCAGAGGCAAGCAACTTCCCATCCGGCGAAAAAGCCAGCGCAGAAACCACTCCCCTGTTCCCTTCGAGGACAGCCGTCTCCGTCAGTGTCTTACCATCCCATGAGTTCAAGCGGACTTTCTGGTCCTGGAGGTCCAGCGTCAGCAAAGTGTCCGAACGATCAAAGCCTGTATACCTCTCCTCCAAGAGCCACGACTCCCTCAGACGCAGCAATAGTACTCGGTACAAAGCTGGATCTATGTTCAAGCACACGTTGATTGGATCGGAACGCCTCGACAGAGCTAATTTCAGCAACAAACAAGGTACCGTCGCTTGCAACTGCGGCAGACTTGGGCTGAGACGCTGTAGACACTGACGAAGGGCTGCCGGTAGAAGGCATTAGCTGGTGTTGTCTGATGACTTGATAGAAAGAACTGACGTGAATGATGGACCAGCTGTGGAAACGCCAGCTTCAATTTCACGTACGCTATCGTCGTATCCGACAGAGTATACGTGGCCATCTTTGGGGCTGAACGCAAGGTCGGAGATGAGATTGGAATGGCTGGCTCCTACAACAAGTTCTGATTCGCCCGTATCGGGCAAGTACGAAATGACACGCCCGTCAGCAGTACCACCAAGGAAAGTTGTAGAGCTTATGGGTGCTAACGAGGTGACAGCCTTCTGTGGAGCCTGATGAAAGTGTTAGAAAGTACAATCAAGAAAACAGGGGGCTTGATCTACATTGAGCTTTCTCGAAGGTACACCACTATTTCTTGGATCAAAGATATTCAGAGAACCGGAGAGTGACAATGAAACTATGTCTCGCTCTCCGCTCCATGCATTTCCGACTTGTTGATGGTCGACGGTAGAACCTAGCTTCCATGTAGTGACAGACTTTTGTGCTTCCACATCCCCTGGAACGGATGGTCAAAGAATCTGAAGCCCAATCGAGCACTGAAATACGTACACAGCGCAACTGTGCAATCTGCAGAAGAAGTCACAAAGCTCTTGCTATCAGGACCCCAACTGACAGCCGTCTATGAGCTGTATCTGAGTTCGTTGTGCCGGACAATATCGAGGTGATCCTCACGATTGTCCCTGTATGAGGGTTCGAGGTAAACTCGTTGACAGTGTCACCTGTCTTTCCATCGTAGAGGAAAACCTTTGCGTCGCTACCCACACTGACAAAATGATTCCCTGACGGTGCGTATTTTACATCTTGAACAAACTTCGTGTGGGTCTTGATAGTCTACAAAAACAACGTGAGTTAACTAGCAAGCACGACCATCAAAGACATGACACACCTTGTCGTACTTGTATGGAGCACCTGATCAGGTATATAATGTGGAAGGTTGACAAAGAGTACCGCACATACCTTGATGGAAGACAATCAGGCCATCGTCAGCGGCGGTTGCAGCTCGGAAAGGTCGTTGATGTCTGATAGACACTGCATTAATAGTCTACGCATCCCATCCGCGTCAAAGACCCCGGAACTGCGAAAGAGCACATTATTCCTTACTTTGGAATGTCCACCGATCTCGCCGGTCGAAGATCCACTGTCCATCATGAAAGCATGGCCAAACCTAACAGGTGAATGAGTTTCGAACAGGACCCCCCTCGCAAAGCCCCATACTTATCTCGTCCATCCCCAACGGCAATAATGCGTTTACTTTCACCGTCCCAGGCGAGATCATTACTAGAAAAGTCGTCACTAAACCAAGTTAATGTGAGATTCAGTCAATAACGTACACGCGGCCCGAAATCACTTTGTATTCGCCCTTCAAGATTTGATCCTCTCCGACTGTATCCCACACCTTGACTAGAGGTAGAAGACATGAGCATGATCCACGTCAGTCGTCAATGGCCTAGATGCTTACCAGTACCGTTCACATCAGCAGATGCACAGTAGTATCCAGAGGGCGAAATCCTCGCAACAGTTGTGTTGTACACATGTCCTGCATATGTTTTCGACAGGAGAGGGTTCTAACCCACGGTGGGGGGGGGGGGGGGGGGGGGGGCAAGTAAGCCTTTGTTTATTGGTTTGATTTTGAGGAGGCTCACATTCAAATCGCGTATCTACAAGTGTCCTTCTCAGCCGATGAAAGAACGATACAAGTCAGATGCGGCATGGATACGTACGATGACAGTCTTTCCATTAGTATATACGACCTTGTCTTTGGACGCATCAAGCTTTGTCGAGATTCCTCGAGTCGTGACTGGATTCACAGGGAAGATCCCCGTCTGCTTAAAAGACATTACGAAGTGGTATAGGAAAGCAAGAAATTCTGAAAGTGCTGCGCCAAATTGCGAATCGCGATCGTAAAGATTAGGTAGCTCATCACGTGGATGGGAACGACGCGTTCTGGGGGTCGCGCGACTCGAGTGGCTTGAAATTGAATTAAGCAGTCCACCTTTTTTTTTCGCGCGCTGCCAAGCCGAATTGTCATATTCGTCTTCTACATGTCTCAAACCTTGAGGAGCAGAGCACAAAACCAAACCAAACCAAAACCGCACTTTAGGTTTGTAGTCCCCCATGGCCAAGTTTATTCATTGTTTGCAATGTGTCAGAATGTATGTGTGTGTCATCCGACCCTCATACCCCTCTCTGAATAAGTAAGCTTCAATTCTCAACCCATCCAATCATTCAAACAATCCACCCTCCCCCCCAAAGAAAAAGATATATATATATATATATATATACACCCAACCCACTCCTTCAAATTCCAAAAAAAAACTAATCACATTTTAAAAGAGGGGCCATCAAGATATATGTATATATGCAAATGTGTATGTATATATGATATATGGGTTGCGAGGTGGGCTAGGTAGGTAGGTAGGTAGGTAGGTAGGTGTGAGGTCGTGTAGTCGTGTAGACGTGTAGTAGGTTTAGCATCATCATCAAATCATCAAATCATCAAATCAAATCAAATCATCAAATGAACAAGAGAAAAGGAGAAGGAGAAGGAGAAGGAAGGAGATGTCGAAGCTAACCGACATCCAAAAGGGCAAAGAAAAAAAAAAGAAGAAAAAAAGGAAAAAAAAAAGCCTGTGTATGGGGGAATAGTAAAAGGGGGTGGGTTATCAAGAGACACCAATAATACGACACGGGTACAGGTACGAGTACGAGTACGTACGTCAGACAAGGTGTATGTGTATGTGTGTATGAATGGGGGTGAGAGGGGATAGCAAGAAAAGCAAAAGCAAAAGAAAAAAACGAAACGAAAAGAAAAACGTGCATTCCTCTGATAATGGATATGATTCGAACTCGATCCGAGAAAAAAGGACGAGGTGGGGGAGGAGGAGGGGGGCAAGAAAGCAAAAAAGAAAGGAGGGAGAAAAAAAAAGGAAAAAGAAGGGGATGGGATGTGAAGAAAGAAAGAAAAAAAAGCAACAACAGCAGAACGACAAGAAGGATCAAAGGAAAAAAAAGAAGGGGGGTAACTACCTAACCGCACCACCACCACCAAAACTCCACCCAAACCTCCAGAACCCATCCCCATCCCCATCCAAGCAGGCAGGCAGGGGTAGGGGCAGTGGCAGGGGGTCCATTTTAATTCCAATTCCAATTCCAACTCCACTCCAACTCCAATCTCACTCACTCCCACTCCACGCTCCCACTCACTTGCCCACCGCAAGCCCAAGCGCCTTCTCCCTCAACAACGCAGGATAACTATTCATCAAATGCGCAAGCGCCCTCAAGTCCTCCTGATCAAGCAACGCAATCGTCACTTTCGGCTATCCATCACAAACACAACACAAATCAGCCATCCATGCACACAACCCTCGCGCAAAAAAAAGGGGAAAAAAACACCCACCGCTCCCTTGATCCCAAACGACTTGACAACCTTGAACCTACGCACCCAAAAAACAAAAAACCGCATAAGCCACCGTAAAACCCACCACACCCAAAAAAGAAAAAGGAAACGACATACAACTTATCCCCAAGCAACTGTTTCTGCCTCTGCACCTGCAAGCCCTCTAGACCATCCACAAACCTATCCGTAGCGTTCACGACCGCCTCATCAGGCTCGGGGACAAGACCCGGCTGCGTCCGCGCGAGCTCCACGATCTCCTTTGCAGGCAGCTTCGCCAGCGTCGTCAGCGTGTGCCTCTCTACTCCTCCTCCTACTCCTACTCCACTTCCAGTACCTCCGCTCGCACCTGAGCCTGCACCTGCACCCGCACCCGTGCTTCCACCCGCACCCGCACCCGCACCCGCGCCCGAGCCAACAACACCAGGCGTCCCAGGCAACGGCGAAGACGCAGCCGACGGCCCGCGCGAGGACAACTCCGGCGTCTTGGGCGACTCGTCCGCTCTCCTCTCCACCGACGCCACCTTTTTCATCTGCGGCGTCGCCGGCATCTGCACCTGCACCTGCGCCCTCTTGCTCTTGCTCTGACTCTGGCTCTGGCTCCGGCTCTGACGGCTCTGACTCTGAGTGGGTGCAGACCTCGTAGACCTCGCATCCCCCTCCCCCTCCCCCTCCTCCCCACCCTCCTCATTTTCCCCACGTTCCCGCTCACGCTCCCGCTCCCCCTGCCCCCCACCCTCCGCCTCCGCCTCCGCCTCATCCTCACTCTCCAAAACAACCTTCGCATCCGCCAACTTCACACGCAACACCTCCGCATTAAAAAGACACATCGCCCTCTCCCTCTTCGGCAAACTCATCAACAACTCAACAAGCTCCCCCTGACGCCTATGCTCAAGCTTACACACCGCCCCCAACATCCTCTCGCGCTCCGACGCCATTCCCCCCACTCCCCCCGCACCCAACCCTGCACCCAACCCTGCACCGAACCCTGCACCGAACCCTAACCCCGCCCCGCCAGCGCCAGCGCCACCGCCAAAGAGAGAATGCAAATGGGCGGACGCGGACGCAGAGACGCCTAAAGGCGGGGACGACGTCCGCGGCGGGCTCACGGACACAGGCGTCGACGGGTGTTCGGGCGCGCTCGCCGTCGCCGTCGCAGCGTTCGGGTCGATCCGCGAGTCCTGCGATTGTGTCGCGGACGGTGCGGGGGAGCTGGAGCTCGATTTCCCCGACGCCGACCCCAACGCCGACCCCGAGACCGACGCCGCTGCTACCGGTGCAGGCACAGGCTCAGGCGCAAGGGCAGGCGCAGGGTGCGACGAGCCACGGAGGGCGTTTACTTGGTTCTGGAGCTTTCCCGGGTCCTCGATACACTGCACCACCTCGCTAAGCGCAAGTGCGACGAGCGCGTCCACGACAGACGAGACGTCTTCGTCTGGTACGCTCTGTAGATCCTTGACTCTCCGCGCGAGTTCGCCCGTTAAGACTTCCTTGCGTACGACAGGCGAGAGCCCCGCGAGGTCGTCGTAGCGCATCGGGATATTAAGTGTGCCCGAAAGCGCAGCCTACGTAGACGTTAGCTTTTTCTTTGTACGGGGAGAGTAGGAAACGACTCGCGTTATAATAGCTAGCCGAACCGCGCCTTGATCTTTCTCTATCTGATCTGTCGGGGGACAAGGGCGCAGAGAGGCGGCGTGGGCTAGAAAACGCGACGTAGCTGTCTCCCGCGTCGCTAGCGGCCGGACTAGTAGCGCCACTTGCGCTCCTTGGGTGGCCGAATCGCTGCGCGAGTTTTTCCTGGCGGAGCTGTTTTGGCTCGTGCAAGCGGACGACGATCTGCTTTGATCCCAGCTGGACGCCGTTCATGGCGTGCATGGCGTTGCTCGCTGGTGGGGACGTCAGAGGAAGACCGACGGAAAGAGGACAAGGATGACCTTGGGTTGGAGTTTGGAACGACACAAAGCCAAAACCACGGCTGTCTCCAGCTTCGTTACGCATGACGCGTGCACTGTCGTATGATAAGCGTGTGCAGGCGGAAAGAGAGAAAAAAGAGGGATACCTGACGATCTGGCCAAACTGGGAGGGAGTGAGAGGAAGAGGAAAGGGAGGACAAAAGACTCACGGTGCGGAAATGGCTAAAGAGATGGTTTGAATCGATTGAAGGGTCGAGATTCTAGGATACGTTGTAAGAAAAGGGAAAAAGAGACGAAGATAGAACGTGCCTTGCAAAAGAGATTGCAGGGATCGATGAGGCCGCTGTGGCTGGAGGAACCGGGGCCGTGGAGCGGGGCGAGCTGGACCTGCTGGCCTGGGCCATGGACAAAGGCGGGGGGGAGGGGCGAGTAAGGGCTGGTGCGGGGGGACGGGACAAACGGGGGTGCGTTTGCGGGGAGCGAGGTGGTGGGGGGACGGGGGTGGTAGACATGGACTGCAATGTTGTGGCCATCGACGTCGGCGCAGTGCATGGCGTTCTCGGCGGCACGTGCGTCGTCTTCGTTCCAGAACTCGACAGAGGCGGTGTCTGGGCCAAAATGGGTGTGGGTGCGGGCCGAGGCGAGGGCGCCAAAGGGCCGGAAGAGGTCGTAGAGCTGTGCATCCGAGTATGCGGGGGGGAGATGCTTGACGAGACGGGGGAGGGCGGAGGGCGGCGGGAGCGGGGTCGGGGGCGACGTGGGCGGGTACGGGGAGAGCACGAGGGGGACAGGCGGCGAGGTGGCGGGGACGGGGCGGGCCTGGAGCGTGGCAAGGGCCTTTTCGGCTGCAAGGGGTCAAGGGCAGCACGGGGCGGGCGGGGCGGTGACTTACCCTTGTCGAGGAAGCGGAACTCGATGGTGCCGGCGACGACGGGGCTGGCGGGATCGCGGGCGAGGTGCGGGCGGAACGGGCCGCACGACACAAAGGCCAGGGCGAGGTCTTCGTCGGTGACATGGGCTGGGACATTGGAGATGTACAGCAGGGGCTCATGCAGATACGGGTGCCCGTGCGGGCCTCGTCCATCGTCCATCGCAAAATCCAATAGCTTAGCTAATATACATGTACATCAAATAATGATAATATCTATACACAGTCATGGGTGTCGTCTATGGCCACTGTCAGTGTCTGCACATCCTCCCAGCAAGCTCCACTCACCGACGAAGTGTCCGTGTCCGTCTGGGCGCAGCAACGTTTTTAAGCCACGGGATCACATTGTGCGTCCACCTGCAACAACCCGTCAGCCACAACGTCTCTCCAAAACGCAAAACAAAACCCACGTGGTCTCTGCGTCCACAACAGAATGGTGTCCAGCATGCGACACTGGCGCCGCAGACACAAGTTGCAGCAACAAGACGAGCGCGAGGATGATCTGAACGCGGCTGCAGAACATTGTTGTGAATGTCGCTTGCCAATCCGCAGCCCTGCTTTAAGTACTCTTCTGACACCCGGCGTCTGGCTTCCGCGGTCGCTTGGCTCTTAGGAGTTGGTTCTTTACCCGTACAGCTTGCATATTACAAATCTCGAATGCATCGATCCCTTCTTGGCCCCTCCGCGGCCTTGCAATTCTACCTTTGGATCGTCGGTCTGGCTCCCACTTCCAGTCACCGCGGTCTTCACCCCCGGTCGTTCCCAAGCCGGTCCGTATGTACCTTTTGTATGTAGATTACGAAAACAAACCATCTCCACGATAATTCTTCAACGGATCCTTCCTCAAAGCCTCCATCTCACTAACCGAACCACCCGGCCTCATCACTGACTTGTCACCCACCAACGCCGGCGTCCCAACCTCCTAAAACAAACCACTTAAACCCCTATCCCCCCAAAAAAACACAAACCAAAACGCACCTCATCCCTAAACGGCACAAACCTCTTCATGCACACCGGGTCCTCGGCCTCCTCAGCAGACACCACCTCATCCCCTCTAGGCAGCGCATCTGGTGGGTCTCTAAACACCGGTATCCTCCCCGCGGACGCAGACCCAGACGTCACCCGTTTCGTCCCAGTCCTCCTGACCGTCGTACCAACAAGCTTCTTCGTCTCCTGCACGTTCTCCTTGACCCGCGTCTTACGCGTCCCGATATCCGTCCACGCGTTCTCCGTCGTCGTCATCGACGCACGTGACTCGCTCCCTGTCGGGTCCACAAAGATCCGCAGCGCCGCGTTCGTGCTTGTGCTTGTGCTTGGTCCACGCACGGCTCCCTCCACGATACGCCGCGCCGACGTCGATGAAGACGAAGCCGCCGCCGACGACGATGCAGACAAAGACGGGGCCAAAACGGGCCGTGTCGTCGTAGATCTCGATCCGAGGACCGGTGCAGCAGGCCCAGCAACATTCGCCATCATCCGTTTCTGAAACTCGACATGCCGCGCTACAAGATGCTCCAACGGCTCTGCGCGCCGCGCGATTCCCAACACGTACGCCTCGTCCGCTTCTTTCCGTCTCCAAAAAAAAGTCAGCCCAACCAAACTCATCATGCCCCCCCTCAAGAAACTCACCTCCCATCCCTCTCCAACACCGCCGCGCACTCCTCATACAAAAGCGCAAACCGCGTCCCAATCTCATTCTTCACCAAAAAGCGATAAACCATCGTCGGGCGCTCTACAAAGCCAGCATAAAGCAACCAAAGCTTCAGGTATCCCATTTCCCCTTTATACGCCCCACGACGGCGGCTGCGGAGGGGGAGGAGGACGCGCGTGGCTTCTTCGAGGAGCTCGAGCAGGCCAGAGTCGACGCTGGGGCCTTGCGGGTAGTTCTCGATCGTCCATGAGACGAGGCGCGTGTATGCTTCTAGTGCGTCGGGCGCGTGTGCGTGTGCGTGTGCGTCAACGCCATCGCCATCTGCATCTGCATCGCCCTCTCCATCTCCATCTCCCTTTCCATCGCCAGGATCATCGCGAAAACCAGAACCAGACTCGCCCTCGCCCTCGCCCTCGCACACGGACTCGCACTTGGACTCACACTCCAACGCACGCTCGACATCCGCACGCAGCCGCATCCGCATCCGCACGAGCTTCGCATCGCGCTGCACATGCGGCGTCGCCAAGATCGTCGACAGCGCCGTCACGCGTCGTCCCCTGCCTATGGGCTGTACGTTCTCTTTTGCGGCTTCTAGTACGTCGCAGTCTACCATCGTCAACGGAGGTGGAGGAGCTGCGTGTTCTTCTGTGTCTGATTTTTCTGCGCGTGGCATTTCGTTGGCGGTTGTCGCGTCGTGTCGTGTCGGGGGGGTTGGGTTTTCTCTTTTCTTTTTCTTTTTCTCTTTCTCTTTTCTTTTCGCTTTTGTTCGCTTTTCGCTTTTGTTCGTTTGTTCGTTTGTAAGTAAGTTTGTAAGTTATGTGTGTCGTGTCGTGTCGTGTCGTGTCGTGGGTTCAAATCAAATCGACAAAGTTGAACTTTGTCACATTCGGATAAATATTTAAAATCACCACGTGATCGCGACGCCCCCCCAACCCATGACGACAGAGAAAAAACGAAACCACAGAGCGACGGAAGGGAAGGGAAGGGAAACCAATACTAATCGCGACAAACGCGGTCTTGGCACGGGATTCTCACTGAGTACTGAGCACTGAGTATGTAAGCCTCGCCTCCTTTACGATCTCGCGACTCGAAAGGTTTCGAGGAACGTTAAGCCGCGGATCCTCCTTTCTTTCGCTTTCGACTCACGACTCACGGGTACGACTCACGACTCACGGGCACGACTCACGACTCACGGCACGACTCACGACTCACGACCAAGCACCGGTCATTAATCGTTAATCGTTACGTTAATCATCAACGCAGCCTAGCCTCTACATATATGTAGACTCCTCATCAAATCAGAGGTGCCTCGTCTCGTCGGTGGTGCCTCGTCAGACCCCACGATCACGATCCCGAGCTCATGTGATGGCACAGCACAGCACAATACGACCTGACACGGACAGGACACGGACAGGGACACGGCGCATCGTCCGCCGTACCCACCTCGGAGTACTCAGGAGCCATAGCTTCGAGAACTTGTGTGCCTGAGGTGAGGTACTCATGAGCCTCCGTTAGGGTTAGGGAAAGAACCGCTTTATGTTTATCCCAGGGGCTACGAACGATGCGATACGTCTCCTGGCGAGAGAGACCCTGCACTGCTTGCTTCGATGACCTGAACCTGAATTCGAACCCGACTCTGGCTCTGGCTCTGCTCGTATTCGCCGGTCCAAGTTCGTAATCCCCACTCCTCACGTTCCGAACGATTCTTTCAGTTTCAGTTTATTTAGAGTTTGTCTTTCGATTGATAAATATAAATAACTATCAGAACGAGAAGTACATCCACATCACATCACATCACGTCCTGGAAATCTAGTATTTGTAGAATAGTATGTTTCTTGCTGAATTCGCAAATTCGTGATGAGGCAGGCGAACGTGTATTTTCTACTGAGTGTGTAACACGAATTTAATTTTGCATGCAGCCAGGACATTCTGTTCTGTGATAATCATATATAATAACCCTTTACAGTTGTGGAATGCAGACATCTGCTCTGCAGAGACGAGACAAGAGCATGAGAGTGAACATCATCCACCACATGTACACCGAGAATAATTATTATAAAATGACGATGTTTGAAGTTTTTGAGCAATTTCAAAAAAACGTCGAGTTGGAAGGAAGATGAATTAATTCTTTTGTTTTTCCTTGTCGATTTCACCAGAAAGCATGACAAGAATCACATTAGTCAATCCTACAGACTTGGGTTGCAGAACAGCCTAAGAACATCGAACACGTAAAATATGTACGATTGCATCCCCCTGTCTTCTGAAAAAACGCACGTGATCGCGACAAATACAGAGCCCGCCCTGAAGACAAACGCGCTCTTGGGTTCCTACCAAGCGCCGGTCATTAACCCAGCCTCTAGGCTCATCGTCGGCGGTGCCTCGCCCGACCCACGATCAGGATTCTCATGTGATAGCACGGCGCATCGTCCGCCGTACCCAAGCCACCTCGGAGTAATCTACGTCAGGAGCATAGATAGCTTCGACAAGAACTTCTGTCCCTAAAGGTAGAAGAGCCCCTTTACAAAACCCTTTAACTCCAGGGGCTACGATACCACTTCTCCTGGCCCTTTTCCCGTCTGCTTCGATAATTCATACTCGCCGGTCTACACGTCATACAATCTCTAAATCCTTACCTCACCGCTCACATTAAAAAACCCACACATGTTTAAAAGTAAAGGCAAACCAACAGACACCCGTCTCGACTTCCTTCATGTCGTATTCGTCCAGACTCAAGTTCCTATCCCCACTCCTCGCGATCGCGATCGGGTGCTTCCTCGTCCAGACAACATCCGCCGCGCCTGCAGGCGCGTCGTCGCGCGTTGACGTCGTTCCTGAGCTTGAGCCCATCCGTGGATCCCTGGGAACATCCATCCTCGGTCCTCAGAACCCTGATTTGGAACGACAGAATGCGGATCTTCTTGCTCCGCCTGTGACTGATCATGGGCGCGTGAGTAACCTCAAGTGGCCGTTTGCGATGAGTCATAATAGGCTTAGTGATGGTGGGTGGGCGCGCCAGCAGAATGGTGTGTTTCTTGTTTGTTATAATTCTTATGTAGCGTTGATGTATGATGTATAATGCATACTGTTTTGAAGTGGATGGTTTGCCCGCTGCGACTGAGTTGGCTGGTAGGATGCTTCTTAACGGATTCTCCAAGGTGTACCTGCGACTCACTCATGACGATAGGCGTGAATATGCGCTTGGAAGCAGGTGCCATTCGGCAAGCAACATCTTAAATTTATATAGTAATCGCCTAACTCTTCATGTGTTTCTATCAGTGAACTGCACTGGCATAAGACTGCAGAGGTAAGCCTGGCTGCCTCGTTCCAGAAACCGATCAAACTAACAAACAAGCTATATGACGTAGTGGGCCTATGTGTTAAAGGTATATACCTTGTAACGTGTGATATTCCATCTTTGTTCATTCCGGTCAAGGGTCAAGTCAGGATCAGTACTATGACTCCTGAGGGACAAATCTTTGTTGGTGATGTCGTGAGTCATGCGCCTGCGATTGACGTCAATGTTAAAAATCCATGACCTAGAACGAAGGCGACCTCTGGTACTTCCCCGCTGGATTTCCGCACTCCCTCCAAGCGAAGAACACAACCCAAACCGACGGGGCTGAGTTTATCCTAATCTTCGACTCTGGAAGTTTCTCCGAAGACTCCACGTTCCTCCTCACCGACTGGCTCACACACGTTCCTAAAAACGTCCTCGCAAAGAACTTTGGAGTAGCGGATTTAACGCTCTTTGATCATATCCCTGAAAAGGAGCTGTACATCTTTCCAGGTGCGTTTTAACAAAGAAAGGACCACGAGTTCTTCTTTTTTCCAGAATGTAATGGAACATTTGGAATGCGTTTCTGACCTCAAGGCTTCGTAGCTGTTCCGCCTCCTGAAGATCCCACCGCGGACATGGTTGTTCCGAACGATACGCCGAACCCGTATGTTTTCCCCCTCTCTGCGGTAAAGCCTACCGAGACGCCCGGGGGAAGCGTGAAGCTCGTCGACTCGAGGTCGTTTACTGTCGCGGATAGGATTAGCGCCGTGGAGGTTGTTGTTCAAGTCGGAGGCATGAGGTACGTGGCTCAAAGTAACCGTCATCACTCCGTTCAGACCCGGGTTGTGGTTTCTTTTTTTTTCACTTGCTTGTGGATCTAGAGAACTTCATGTAAGATTTCGAGATCACCGCATGGGCGTGGTTGATTGACCCCGGGGGGTGTTTTTTTTTTCCCCATCTTAATAGTGGCATCCGACGGAACCGGAATGGACATTCTACATGTAGGTCGCAGCTCACTAAATACACCAAACGCCAAAAAAAAAGAAAAATTCTAACAACTCCTATCTGACACGCATCCTTTCTCTTTGCCTTTCGCCCGCGGTCGCGGTTATATAGCTCTGGTGAAGCACGCGTGACAGTTTTCGCCGCAGAATCCAACGCCCATACGTTTGATTTCCAGGTGACCCGTTTATCCCCCCTCACCCTTCACGTCCGCGGTCTAATACCTAGTGTGTTGTGTGTTCCCCGTAGGCAGGTGACGTCGGGTATGTTCCGCCGACTTTTGGTTAGTCTTTTTTTGAGACAGCGGATATGGTCTTGCCGACTGAAGTCGCCTTGCTCTTTGCTGCTGCTCCTTGCTGCTGATGTTGATGATGTTGATGGGTACACGCTATATATAGGCCATTACATCGAGAACACAGGCAATACGACGCTCAAGTTCCTTGAGATCTTCCGAGGAGGCAAGTCGATTGCATCCTGGCCATCGACGGCGTGGAGTCGCTTCGCTTACACTTTTTTTTTCGAAAGGCATTGTACAGGACATCTCGCTTACCCAGTGGCTCGCGCTCACCCCGTCATCACTCGTTAAAGCCCATCTGGGCTTCTCAGATGAGTTGATTGGAAAACTTAGTAGGGTTAAGCAGGAGGTTGTGTGATGATATTCCTGCTTGATTATGAGGATGGTATGCTCTTGCGTTGGAGACCCGGGTTTTCGTAATGGAAGTACCTTGCTCTGATGGGGGAAAGAAAATGGGTGTTGTTTCTGGGATACGTTACGTAGTGTTTTGGAGTGAGAACATGATGAATGTATATCTGCCGGTGCCTGCTTACGCGAAAGACTCAGTAAGGTTAAGCACAAGAGGTTATTGTGTGGAACTCGTGGTGACGTGAAGATAATCTTGGGTTGGATCTGTGCCGTGCCATGCGGGGAGAATAGTTTGTAATGGTGATGCGAATTGCAAAGTGTACTATTAATTAAAAGTAGTCTAAACGAAGTCAGACTAACTTTTGTGTAATTTCGACTTTAATTCACAATGGCTCGTGGGGCAGCGTTGCGCGCACTAACACTTTGTAAAATGTAGTTGTTATAATTTTTATTGAATTTAATTTGAATGTAAATAAATTCACACTCGAAATTGGGGATGCAAATAGTATTATTACTATTAAACCCGAAGTTAATCTAATCGCGTTGGCCTAAGACGTCCGCTCCCTGGGGACTCCGAGCCGTGGCAAGTCGATTACTTGCCCGGCCTCCCCGAAATTCCACTCCTTTTATACGTCCTCCTCCTACGCACGGACCATCGTGTTTTTATGTGATAAACGGTTCCCTCGTGCTATTCTCGCGTTCGGTTGGTCGGCGTAGCTGGTTGCCGGGTCTGGGCGTCGGTAGATGTGCTTTGCCGTCACTTGGTGAGGCTAAACGTTTCTCCATCGACTCCATCGGCTAAACCCTGTTCCAGCTCCCTTCCTCACTTCTCTGTTCCTTCCCTTGGGGCTCTCGACGTTGTTTCGTGGTTGGGTGGGCATGCGACGGGGTTGGAATAGCAGTGGCGCGCAGGTAGTTTTGAAGAAGAACAATGTGCGTATTCGAGTTTCGATCATGATCAGCTTATGATCGCTAGATGTGATCGATCTCGGTGATTTGACCGAGATCGCCATCAAATCCTGCCGCTGCCTTGTTTTGTCGTCGGCTTCGTCGTTTTAGGTGCTGGCTGGGTGGTCTTGACGGTGCGTTGGTTGATATTCTGAGGTGCGTCTCGGTCTACAGTTTTCGACCATTTCACAAGAGCTTACAGTTTTCAGCTTAATCTTGTGTAGACTTGGGATCAAATAAAACATTTTGTATATTTGTTGTCCCTTTCCTCTGTCTCTGTCTCTGATTTGAGACAGACGACGTATCACCTCCCTCACACCATTTACTGACTGCCCCCAGTCAGCATGCCAACCTGACTGTGCTTCCGACTTTTTCTTGGCTTCGGCAGAAAACTTTTTATGCGCAAAAAGTTTTCTTCTTTTACCTCCCGCACACTTCCCTCTCGTTTTTTTTTTCGATCGCAGCCGCCACGGTACAAAATCGCCATTGGTGCCCCCTGCCATGTTTATGGCCCCCCCTTCTGCTCCACGCAAGCCATCTGGCGCCAAGTTGCGCCCTCAGGTCGTCATCTCGACTCCTCCCAAGCCACCTGCTCCGCCTCCACCAATCCTGCCTGCGCCGACTGACTATTATAGCTTGTTCCAGCGCGCTGTCAAGCGCGATGGCAACAAGGCTATAACGTCCGTGTTCAAGTACCCATGGTTCGCAGAGGCCGCGATCGGCCTCTGTGCCACTGCTAGGTCTTTTCCCGGAACACCTGCCGACCGTGCTCGGTTCTTAGGTGGCGCTGGCTGGGTCTGTTTTCTTTTTCCCTCTTTCTCCTTTTGTCTGACGCTTTTTACAGCGTTTCGCTGACGAGAGCACCTTTGGTCGGCTCTCTGAACAGAGAGGTCTCTGCGAGACCTTCTCAGAGATCCTCCCTGTTCTCGACCGTGGAGCGGCTGACAACTCAGGCGACGTGAAGGCGTTCTTCTCCTTCGTCGACGCCTTCATTCCCTTTGCCCAGAGCGAAAAACTTAGGAAGGAGCGTGAGGAGGTGAGTTCTACTTTTCAGCTCCCTTTGCTCGTACCCTTAGTTTTTACTATTATAGGCACAGCGTCGCGCACAAGACAAAGATGTCGAAATGCTTGGTACGCCTGCCTCGCGCCCTGCAAAACGTCGTGCTAACGTAAGTCTTAGCGCGCAAACTTGACTTAGTAGCTCGCCGTCTTGACACGCTGACTATCTCCATCTCCCCACCCCAGGTCGAGCCCGAGGGAAAGCCCAAAACGAAGAAGCTCAAAGTTACGCCCTCTCTGGGTGCGTCCCCTTTTGTTTTCTTCTGAGTTTTTGCTTATCTGACTTCCTGAGACCCTAGCTAATCATGTTCCAGGCACCGACGCTGCGCTAGCCCTGCTTGCCGCGGTCGATCAAGCTCTTGAACTAGTGCAGTTGGCCGATGACAACGAGATCGTTCCCCGGTCGGACCTTCAAAAGCATCGCGACGCGGTCGACTTAGCTGCTCAACATCAGTTGTATCAGCTCGACGTTGCGCTACAAACTTTCAAGATGATTTCGGACCGCCGTACTCGTCTCGAACAGGCTCTAGGCCCTTCTGACGTCGATCAAGCCGGCTCGCTCTTTCGTGCCCTTCAGGTTCCTCTTGTGGTGAGTCTCTTGGTTTGTTCTTTTTTTATCCAGATCTGCTCACTCTCCTGCTTCTGCAGTCGAGCAACGAAGAATCAGACGTCGAATTCCAAGACTCTACCCAGGATGGTCCCGAAGATGCCGTGGCATTATAGACGCCCTCCCCGTTGCAAGCATCGGCGTTGTCTCTGCCTTGCATAGCCTTAAAATAGTCTCTCCCCCTTCTTCTAATCCGTAGTACCCCAATAAATCCTTTTAAGTCCGAAAACGTGCGATTTTTTTAAGTTTTTCAATTGTTAACTTAACAACACGTTTTCATTCTCTTTTCCGAATTTATTATTTTTATTCTTCTCCTGGGGCTCGAACGCTCGACGCGCTGACCCCTCCTGTTTTATTTAGCCAAACTTGGTACTTTACTCTGTTTTGAACGCGCGCGCTGACTTATCAAGTCGGCGTTTGTTTCGTCCTGAGTTTGTCCAAGTTTATTGGCTAAGTAAACGCTCCGCTACGGGCTTGAACCTGTGCGTTACCACGACTAGTTCAATTAAGTGCTCCACTGGCTTTAGACCCGAACGTCAGCACTCTGTGCTTTTGTTCTATCATAAATTTCCATTGGTTATAGACTTAAGTTGAGGAGTATCCTCTTTTTGGTTGGTAGCTACCTTCATTAGGCTAGTACCTCCCTTGAATAGCTTTCTTTACTGCCAAAACACCTTCCCATCAGACTGTTTGAATTTTAGAATTTGAGTTGAACTTTGTTATTTCCTTGAAATATCATAGCTTCTCTTTCAGAATTTTCAATCAGTTTGTGGCAGACCTAACTCTTGGTCAGTGGGCTCATGGAGCCTTACTGTGCCAAATGAGATGTCCTTGGTGATTAACTCTGTAGGTTTTCGTAGTTCTTCCCTTAGCTCTTTTAGCTTAGCAGGTGTAATGTCCACCCACTTTTCTATGCCTTGAGGCAAAGTTAGCTTTTTGCGAGCCTTGTAAGGTACAACTCGAAAAGCAGCTACTCGTGCTTGCCAAACTGACCCATCTAGTTCTGCTACAATGTAATTACCACCCTGAGTCTTGGCAATTACTACCATAGGCCCATGGAAACGTGGCAACATCTTAGCACTGAATGAACTTTCAGTAGTCATGTTTTTGACCAGTACCAAGTCCAATGGTTTAAAATTGAAGTCTTTGATTGAGCTTTTATGCTCTTCTGCAAACTTCAATGCCCATTGGAGCTTAGCCTTCCCAACTCTCTCTCTCATTTCCTCCACATGTTGATGGTGCTTGGCTAGAGCTCTAGCACGATATCCAATCAACTCCTCAGTAGTCAGGGGTCCTTCTGGTAATTCTACCAGCCAGGTGGCCTCTGCTAGATCCAAGGGTAGAGTAGGATGAGCACCAGTGACCATGAAGTATGGTGAACATCCAAATCTCTGCCTAATGGTTATACGGTCACTCCACATCACATGGTAGAAGAACCAGAACCACTTGGTGCGATCCTCACAGGCTTTGAACAAAGCTTGCCTGACATCCCAATGAGGTCTTTCAATTCTACCATTAGCTGGTGAGTTGTAAGGGGAGATAGTAATACCTCTAATCCCATACTTCTTTTCCAACCAGGCAGTGACCTGCTTGAACTGTCCAGCATTATCTGTGATGATCTCTGCAATGCAGCCCCAGCGGCAAATCACATCTTCAAACAACCATTGACCAATGGTCTTATGGTTCTCCTTCCTCAGGGGTCTACCTTCCATCCAAGAAGACAAGGCACACCTGCCATGTACTATGTACTTACAGCCATTGGAAGCTGGTGTCATGTGCATGGTATCAATGTGAATTGTTTGAAAGATGGAGGGAGTATAAGTTACAGTTGGTTCCCTGTTGACTACTGTCTTTTGTCTGATTTGACAATTGTGACAAGTCCCAACATACCACTGTACATCCCCTTCAATGCCAGGCCACCAGAAACGCTCTTGTATAAGCATTCTGGTGGCATAGGCTCCCCTATGTCCTAAGGCATCATGGGCTGATTTAAGCATGAACATTCGTCTATCAATTTGGACTACTAGTTTATGTTTCTCCTCATGACAGCGCTTATACAATCTCCCTTTCTTGTCAAAGAAGAATTGCCTAGCAAACTTCTTAAACTTCTCTAGATCCCAGCCTTGTAGATTCTTGGGTTCTGTCCCTGGATCTTGCAACCAGCTCTGAACAGTGGGTAGCAGATTATCCCAGTCTTCACCCTCACCACCTTTCCTGTGCTCTAGGTAGGTTTGTGTGTCCTCTACTCTGATTTCTTGGTCCTCCACTGGTAACAGAGGCATGGTCATAGCTAATACTGCTACTGGATTCATGCTTGTCCCTGGTGTTTGACTCAAGATGCCATTCCTGAGTTCCTGCTCTTGGGACCTGGCTTTACAAAGTTCTTGCTCAAAATCTGATACTTCAGTGGCTACCATGTTTAGATAGCCACCTCTAGTATCAATTTGGTCTGCAAACTCTTCAAGTTCCAAAGGTTCCCAGTCTTCCCAACCAGGTACATTATTGAGCTTGTCTGGATACTCATAGTTCATAGACTTGGGTTCATCCATTAACTCAGGATCAACTGGTGGGTACTCCTCATCTCCTGGCTGTTTAGGCCGCCTTGACAATCCATCCACACTGAATGTTTTGCCTGGCACATGCCTTAAGGTAAAGTGGTAGAGTAGGACACTCTCAATCCATCTCATGATAGTGGCATTGGGTCCTACTCCAGGATTTCCTAGCATCCCCTTAAGATACTTGGCATCTGTCTCTATCACTAATTTTCTACAACCAACTAGCCAATGCCTGTTGGCTAGCAGAGATCTCATGAGACCATACAGCTCTCTTTTTGGTTGAGAAAATCTAGCTTCTCTCTCATTCAGGGTGATAGATCCTAACTTGGCACAAGTGCGCATTTTAGGATTGTCTGGGTCTTCTTGGAAGATTCCAAAACCCACTGCCATCCAGGATGTATCTACTGACAGAACTACTGCACCTCCTGACTCATAGTCAATGGGTTTTAAAGGAGCACTTTCTGCTAGCAACTTTTTCATTTGTGCCATTGCAGAGCGCTGTTCTTCTCCCCAAGTAAAAGGTACATTATTCTGAGTAAGTTTATTGATAGGTGCTGCTACCTTGGCATAGTCCTTGATAAAGGATCTAAAGGTACCACAGGTCCCTAAGAATGACTTTACTTCATGTTTATCCCTGCAGTCACCCCATCCCATTACTATGGCAAATCTCTTGGTCTCTGGCTTCTGCCCTTCATAAGAGCATCTATGGCCAACAACCACAATCTCATCTGCACATACTACTGACTTCTTCCCAGAGAAAGTCCCTCCTGCATATTTGATTCTTTGTAACACCCTGTTCACATTGAGCAGGTGTTCCCATACAAATCTCCTGATGCCTGGATTCTCTGGTATGACTTCACAGCTACCATCTGGCAACTCATATCTATGAGGTGGCCCTCTGACTGGTACATCATCAATGTATGGCCAAGTTACATGTGGTATTTCATCTTTCAAGATGAAGGTAATATCATCATGGAAGATAGGCACTGAATTTGTCCACCCCATTGGTAAGGTAACCAACCTTAGAGCTCCAAATGGTGTCTGGAATGTAGTATAATCTCTAGAGCGCACATCTAGTACTCTCTCATCATATCCTACATACAAGTCAAAGATCCCTCCACAAGCTCTGCCTGAGAAGTGACTAGCTAACTCTTCAGTTGCTGGTGGCAACCCAGAGTGTGCTATGGTCACTTTATTCAAAGGCTCTAAGCTATGGACTATCCTCAAGCTTTCACCATCCTTCTTTAACACTGTAAACCATTGGGAGCGATATGAGGAGTTAGAGGGTTCATAGACCCCTGCCTCAATCTTCTGCTTTATCATTTTGCAGATTCTATCCCTAAGACCTGGTGCAATAGGAATGTTCTTCAACACCCATGGGGTGTGAGGGATTACTGGCATGATTACTGGAGGGAAGAATTCCTCCTTCAGCCTTCCTCTTTGAGAATCATCCCATGCAAAAGCCTGGTTTTGCAGCATCATAAGGTGATGTACTGCTTTCATCTCCTCTGGCCAAAGAAAACCATCACCATGGGCTTGGTCAATGACTTCTTTGCACTCAGCTGTGTATCTCCCTGTGGGTTTGAACTCTGGTGGATTGGGATCCAACTGAGGCATGTCTGCCAGTGGGTCTCCAGTAATGCACCTCTCAATTCTAAACTCCTCAGGTGAGGTACCTAGTACAGGCTTAACTTTTCTAGCCACAGGTTTGTATTTCTTAGAAAATACTTGGGCAGTCTCCCCCACACCTGCTTTTGACTCTAAGTTTTCCTCTTGTACTAGCAGCTCCTCAAGACTGTCAGGTATTTGAGCTAAATGCCCATTCAAATATGCTGACAATGTCTTCTGCTCCTTCTCCTCACACTCCTTGCTTGCTATAAAAGCATGCAAGTACACATCTCTCAACTCTTCCTGACTGAATTTACTATGTTCCATAGAATATCCAGTCACCACAATCTCCCCTTCCTGAGTCTCAGCAAGACTTATTGCAATCTCTCCCTGGTCTGTAACCAGTTCCTCGAGACTCAAAATTTTGCTTCACTCTCCCTAGCAGCCCCTGCCTTTGGCATTTTGCCTCTTTCAATAGTAGGCAGGGCAGTTCGACGACCTGTATTAGGGTCTCGAATGGTGATGATGGCACTGCCATCCTGCAAGTTTTGAATGTTGCTTTCTGTCAAGGTGTCAAATGGACGACCCAATAAGACAGTATAAGCAGGACTTTCAAAAATATGCACTTGTAGATAGATAGTGAACCCTTCTGCAAAAGTGAATGGCACATTACGTGCTAAACCAACAGATTCATTCACTTGCTGATTGGCACTCTCCATCCTCAGCCTAATGTCTGGATCCCAAGTCAATCCTAGATTGAGAGCCTCTCTTAAAGCCATACAGACTATTTGAGATCCACTATCTAGAATTGCCTCTGCTCTTCCCTTTTGATTGACAACTGGGTTGAGAGATCTCAGAACCTGCAACTCCCTGGCTACATATACCACTACTGGTTTTTCTCCTGTTGGGATATTCTCCAAGTAAGTGGCAACACAATCCTGGTGCACTACTGCACCAGTAGGCAAGCCAGATTGTGTTCCATCTGCAATGAAGTAGGTGGCCATAGGTAGATCATTAACATCTACCTTGTTAGGCTCTTTCTCCACTGCTGTCAGGTGTTGAGTAGCTGCCCTAGGAATATTGGGTTCCTTAGGCCTGGGAGGCTTTGGTACCAGCTTTTGTACCATGACCTCCCTCAAACCAGGTGCCACATCCAGAAGTTCTCTGGTGGTTAGTGGCACTGGTACCTCCCACAGCTTCTCAACCATCTTCTCCAACTCCTTCCTAGTTCCCTGAATGGAACTCCTACCAGTGTCCTGCACTGGTACCTCCTGCCTCTCATTCAAAGCTGGCACCTTTTCAAAAGGTAAGTCCAACTTGGGTGCCACTTTGGGTGGAATCCTCAAAGTTAGCTTTTCTTTCCAGGAATTTTGTGGCTGCCTCTCTGGAAATGTGGGTATCCCTGGTGGAGCTTCCCTCACTTCCTTCCTTGAGCTCCTCAAAAATCCTTGGACCCTCCTTGTTGTCCTTCACCAGGACTAGGAGTATGCCTGGTGTTGACTAAGACTGACATGACTTCTGTCAGTCTTTGAAAGCCCTTTTCCAGTTCTCCTAGCCTGTCTGCCTCTCCATGCTGGATGCGCTCCAACATGTCATCCCTAGTATCTCTTACAGCATTGGTGTAAGTAGAGTAGGTTGGGATGTCTTGAGCTTCCTCAGCCCAGCCAAAGTACAACCCCACTTGAGAGTCATGTAACTTCATTACTCTATCATGTGGTGATATGCTGGATGGCTCTCTGGGTAGAGGAGCTCTGTTGGGCATCCTGGTCCTTCCATCCACTAGTATCACCCATCCCTTTTGAACATCTGATTTCACCTGCTCACACTCAGCTATACGATGACCAGTTCCCCAACAGTAGAAGCAGTAGGTGCTTCCACCAGGGGTTGGCATCATGGCCTGAGCAGGCCTCTCTGTTTGCCCTCCATGGTGGCTTTTGGTAGTTAGGAAGGCATTCCTTATGTCCAGTTGGCTATTTTGCAGAGCTTGCATAGCACTTTGGATGCTGCCAACCTGCTTTCCAATAGCCACCATAGAGTCTTGCAGATGAGCCATCCTCTCTTCTGCCTCCTCATTTTTCACTACTACTCCACCCACCTCCCTGCTGGTGGTTTCTCCCCTAGTCTTCCTGACAGTTGTCCCATCTACTAGGGCTGTCACTACTGCAATCACTTCAGACAAGTCATATTTGTTGTCCTTGTGACGATTACGAGCAGGATCCCTGTAATGGCCATGTTTGTGGATGAGTCTCTCCTCCACTAACTCTGCCAGGGTGGGTGTAAAACACCCCATAAACTTATCCACCAATACCCCATTCCCTACAACACTATCCAGCTTCTTGGCTTCAGCCCTGAATTTTCTGATTAAGGAGTGCAGCTCAGGGGCATCCCCTCTGCTTAGCCTGGCATGCTCCTTACAGATCCTATCCAGGTTTGCCATGCTTCCTGCCTCATCCATAGCTTCAGGGTATGATTCCTTGACCTCCCTTATAAAGGTGGCCCAAGGATATCTATCCTCAAAACTATCGAACCCTCTCCATTCCTGCTCAGTTTCTGCATCCACATATTCTAATAACCTCTTCTTCTTTTCTCCATCCTCCACAATGCCTGCATGATTGAATAGAGACTGCATTCTCTGCAGAAACCTGTGAACCTCAGCAGGCTCACTGCTTCTGAACTTAGGTGCATCTCTACTTTCAGGCAATGGCATTTTATAGCGCATGGGTTGCTCCATAATGCTGGTCAACTTAGTTGGCTCAGGCAATGAAGACTTAGGTGTTTGTGGTGTAGGCGTGTACTTCTCAGTCCGAAGTTTTCGTTTACGAAGTACAGCGTCTGGATCCGGGAGACTAGCAACTGTGCCCTTGGAGGATGCACGAGTTTCTCTTCTCCTGGGAGAAATAATGGTTTTTGCCCTTGGTGTAGTAACCTTAGGCGTGCCGGGCCAAGAACCTGGCGGTGCGAAACTAATGTTTCTTTTTGGTGGTTTGGACTCCAAATGGAGATCCGACAAAGTATTTGATTGTGCAACAAAAGCCCCCTCGCGGTGGGCTCCAGATGATGCGAATTGCAAAGTGTACTATTAATTAAAAGTAGTCTAAACGAAGTCAGACTAACTTTTGTGTAATTTCGACTTTAATTCACAATGGCTCGTGGGGCAGCGTTGCGCGCACTAACACTTTGTAAAATGTAGTTGTTATAATTTTTATTGAATTTAATTTGAATGTAAATAAATTCACACTCGAAATTGGGGATGCAAATAGTATTATTACTATTAAACCCGAAGTTAATCTAATCGCGTTGGCCTAAGACGTCCGCTCCCTGGGGACTCCGAGCCGTGGCAAGTCGATTACTTGCCCGGCCTCCCCGAAATTCCACTCCTTTTATACGTCCTCCTCCTACGCACGGACCATCGTGTTTTTATGTGATAAACGGTTCCCTCGTGCTATTCTCGCGTTCGGTTGGTCGGCGTAGCTGGTTGCCGGGTCTGGGCGTCGGTAGATGTGCTTTGCCGTCACTTGGTGAGGCTAAACGTTTCTCCATCGACTCCATCGGCTAAACCCTGTTCCAGCTCCCTTCCTCACTTCTCTGTTCCTTCCCTTGGGGCTCTCGACGTTGTTTCGTGGTTGGGTGGGCATGCGACGGGGTTGGAATAGCAGTGGCGCGCAGGTAGTTTTGAAGAAGAACAATGTGCGTATTCGAGTTTCGATCATGATCAGCTTATGATCGCTAGATGTGATCGATCTCGGTGATTTGACCGAGATCGCCATCAAATCCTGCCGCTGCCTTGTTTTGTCGTCGGCTTCGTCGTTTTAGGTGCTGGCTGGGTGGTCTTGACGGTGCGTTGGTTGATATTCTGAGGTGCGTCTCGGTCTACAGTTTTCGACCATTTCACAAGAGCTTACAGTTTTCAGCTTAATCTTGTGTAGACTTGGGATCAAATAAAACATTTTGTATATTTGTTGTCCCTTTCCTCTGTCTCTGTCTCTGATTTGAGACAGACGACGTATCAATGGATGCACTTGTGATAACTCTGATGGGGAAAAATGAGCGTTTCAGAGATATGTTACGTAGTGTGTAGGAGTGGAAGAGGATGGATATCCGGAGCATTATTGTTATTTTGCTCATGCAGAAGGTTGTGTACAACTCCCGATGACATAAGATGATGGGTTAACGGATCCGTGCCGTGAAGTGAATTTTCGTGATAGATGTACATAACTCAGATGGGGGAAAGATCGTTTCAAGGATATGTTATGTAGGGTTTGTGGAGTGGAACATGATGAAAATCTGGGGCCTGTTTACCCAAAAGTTAAAGGTATCGTACGGGATCTTTTGTTCACCCATCTTGACTTTTTAGACTATTTGATATGAAAACTTAACAGGTTGTACGGCATAACGATGATCTCAGATAACTCTGATTCTGAAAAAAAAACGAGTGTTTCAAAGATATGTTACATAGGGTTTGTGGAGTGGAACATGATGAAAATCTGGGGCCTTTTTACTCAAAAGTTAAAGGTATCGTACAGGATCTTTTGTTCACCCATCTTGACTTTTTAGACTACTTGATATGAAAACTCAACAGGTTGTGTGGCATAACGATGATCTCCATTTGTCTTCTTTTTAGATCTTTGCCGTGAAAAAAAGACATAAATTTCATAACAGATATACATAGCTCCATTTCAGGGTTTGTTACGTAGTGTTTAGTCATGGAACATAACGGAAATCCGGAGCCTTCAATAGAGTTTATCAAGGGTACTATAAGGGGTGTTGGTGCACTTACCTCGTCAGCTAATTCGCCTGTGTCAACACGAGCATTCTTGTCGGGTTTTCCGTAGATCCTGTTCCTACGAGTATTTTCCATGCGATAAGAGATCTGTATACCATGGGATTGAGAGGCGGAAGCGAGGAGCATCAATTTCCTGTTCTTACACTGAGTAGCAAGCAGAGAATGGCAGCGAGGAACTCGAGCGCACAACCAACTGTAGGTATCAAGCGTCAGATAAAGCTACCATCTGTCAAGGAAAATTTGACACCGACTCGCGAATCCCTTACTATAGTCCCGAGCTTTTAGTGAGTATGTATACAAGGGTTCACGTCGCGCAACTTACGTGTAGGTCGGGCTCTCGGTTTTCGGGTATATGTGAGACCCGAGTACACTTCCGCATTGGCCGATAGCCATGAACATGGGTATCCCTGTGGCCTTCTTCGTCTCCGAGCCGAGATTATGAGCGACTTCGGAGCCTGTTGAACGACACAAAGAGAGTTTGAGAACCATGGAACTCACACCAGGCAATGATTAGACCAATCGTCGTATATGTTCCACTGGTGATGCAAAAAGTTGCAAAGTAACGAACGCGAATGTTCTCGTGAACGGTCAATAACAGACTATAATGAATCTGTCATTCGAACGACGTGAGATGAGGAAAGACAGCATACAGGTAACCGATTCCGCCAATACAGCAGGATGCTGTCATGAAAAGACCACGACTTTGTAATCTATCGGAGGAATAGCAGAAAATGATAAGCACGACAGCGGCGACAGCGTATGGTGGAACTGTGAACAACTGTGCATGCGCGTTATCTCATGAGAGTGTCAGCTGATTGGCGTCGACTGTATCCATGAGTGGAAACTCACTGTACCCAAGGGTCTTCAGGATGGTGGGCAGGAATGCGGAGATCGAAGCCAGAGCGCAGTTCAATCCAAAGTAAATGACGCCGGCGGTATATATCTGGCGAGAAGAAACACTTGGTCAAGTCAAGATTACAACGCTGGAGTAAAGACGTACCCTCCAATCCTTGAGAGCGAGGGTAACATGTGCTGTGTCCGATATGAGTCACAACAATTAAATAAAAACGTAAATAGAAATGAACACACCTCGATTGATCATTGCTCCCGTATCTCCACTAGTCGCCCTGTTCATTCTCTCCACGGCAATCTGACGTTCCCTTTCCGTGAGATATGTGGTGGACTCGGGGCGATTTGGGAGGAGGAAAAGCGTCAACACGCCTAGCAAAATTGTAGGTACTCCCTGCGTAAAATTACGTCGAACGAAAAAAAAAGAAATACTAATTCAATACACTTACTTCAATGATAAACAAAATTCTCCAGTTCCCGATGGTAGCATGGATGTGCCCAACACCGAACGCAAGTAGACCACCAAAAGCGCCCGCTACTGCTGCAAAACCAAACCAATATGCCATCTGTTTTTCGACATTAGCACACAGACAAAGGGACCCTCAACTCGAAAGCGCTTACCCGCAGTCCCATTTCTTGTTTCGTATAAAATAGGGCTATCATTGACAGTAATTACGGCCATGAAATAGGTACTGAAACAAGGAACCCACAGAAATAAAGAGGGATCGCGGGTCCAAACCCAGCCTCGAAGATACCCAAAAAAAACCTAGCCGTCATCATTGGACCAAAAGCAAAGGCAGTAGACTGACATATTGCCAAGTTATTGAGAGGGAATTGACCTTGATATGTTGATACATACCATGAGAGTTGAGGAAATGCCCCATCCAACAGCAGATGAGGCCATCCATGCTCTGGGCGGGAAGAGTTTGGACACGACGGTGGCCGGAACTTGAATTAGAATCTGTCACGAGGTTAAAAGAGCCCGCGAACAATTGGATGCGGTGAGCTCACGTAGGAAAAGAAGAATATGGAGTTAATCCAGTCAAACAATACTCCCGTTGGATCTCCTCCAAGGATGTCTGTGTCCAGACCTTGAAGTCGAGCATTACCGAGGTTAGAGCGATCAAGATCTGAAAAGGAGGATAGGAGAATAGGAGAAGAGAGCATTAGTAGAAGAGTACGACTACTAGAGAGCAGACCAACAAGCAAATAGATAGAGCAAGCAGGCGATGGGCAGGATCCGGCGGTCGAGTTTCTGAACGAGCTTTTTCTCCTCCAACAACCGTTCAAGTTCGACTTGTGGTATCTCCTCAGATACAGTTTCTAGCTTTTCATCATCGGTCGTCAGTTTATAATCCTGCTTATCGCCAGACATGGTAGAGACTCGAGTGGGCGTACGACACGTCTTGCGAAGACGGGTAGGTTGAGAAGAGGAACGAAAGAGCTCGGTTCAAACTTCTCGACTCGACAGAGCGCCTATTTATCTCAGAATCGAGATATCGCGTCACAACTCACCAAAATGTATTCGCCTCTAATCACTGGACCCTTCACTCCAAAGACGAGGTCCAGAATTGGCCTTGTGACCGTATCAACCATACTTCCTACCATCAAGGGTGACAGTTAGCGAAGGGCAGCACGGATATAAAGCTCAGGTCATCAACGTGGACAAGTTGATTCCGGAATTCTCAGGTGCCGTTTCTGTTCATGTTATGAGATCTAACTATAGATAAAGATGTCGACCAACAAAATGGAGATCCATACAGTAACATAACTTCGTTTGTGTACCTTCTCACATTGTGTACGTGCGTTTCAAGGGTTATGGGCCCATACACCATGCTGAGCAACCTGAGCAAATGGGATAGGGGCGTTTTCGATTTTGTCACGAGGGGTCCCACCCACTCTTGCGGCCCGGTCTCCGCACGAAAACACCAACCCCTCGCGCGTAGTGAGTTTGCAGTGGGCATATGAGGCGCAAGGAGCGAGTTATGCAGGGCAAGCGACACAAAAGTAAGGTATTCACTTATTCACTGGGAGTTGTGTTGTTTGCGATCGATGAATATTGATGAATGTTTGCGGGACTCCGCTCTCGGACCCAAAATGCGGAACTTTCTGTCAGAACAAAAACTTCGGATTGAAGGAATCAGTGGTCCAAAAAGTCCTTCGCTTGGACGTATTGGTAAGTCACGTATACCTGTCCTTCGATGTGTTAACCCGAGTGACCCAATTCACCATGAAAAGCTTAGAAAAGTTGTTCAGGTCCAAAGTACGTGATGTATATGTACAATCGTCCGATCGTCCCTAATCAGTCCATTCAATGGGTTGAGTACAATAAGTAACTTTACGACAACAGGAAATGTAACATGGTTCAGTATATCCAAGGCACATTCAGGGGTCGATCGGCACTCTCCAAATTAGTAAGTTGTATCTTCTCCATCAGCAACCCTCGGCAAAAGAAGCTTTCAAGTTGTTGTTTTTAAAAATAGGACACAAACGCGTGAGTCTTTTTCCGATTTGTAAGAAAGCCGGATAAACGTTGGATCGCGCTGAGCGAGTCGGAAAACGCGGTGGAAGTTGATTCGTACGTGAATGCATAGTCAGGTGAGACAAATTAAGCATGCTTCAATCACGAGTCCGCTTTTCATGAGTGACAGTGCCACGGTCACACGCGAGTGTCTTATGGAAACAAGGTACGCCACCGAGGAATTAAAAGTTCGTACGATATCGGAGGCTTCCTCAACTCACAAGGTCAGTTTCAAAGGACGGACTTAAGTGAAGCGGCCGATATAGCGACTTTGGCCGATGACGTAGCGAATGTCTACCAATCAAAATCATTGGGCGGCTTGGTTGTCGGGTATAGCAAAGAAGCAAGGAGATAACTCTAGATAACTCTCTCCGCTAGATTGTACAACGCATGGAGTAGGACACGCAAAAACAGGTTTGGACCTGAAAAGACACCATTGGCAATTTGTTGCTTCCTTGCAGTTGTGTGTAGCCCCTGAGTATACGAAGTGTCTCCGAAGTCGACAAAGAGATCTCCGAAGGAAAACATGTTGTCACGACTTGTACCCCGCTAATTCGCCTTTGCCTGCTGCAGCATATTGTGACCAGTCTCCTTTTAGAACGCAGTCCTTTGATTTATCCGTTGTATGTTCAAACACGTCGGAAAAAAAGACTTTCAGATGTGAAAAAATCGCTCAATCAGGACAAAATCTAACAGTAAAATTCCCGACTGTCTCCAAGTTGATAAGTATCGGATACTCGTAGTGCCAACGTAGCAATAGCACGAGACCTCCATGCGCCACGCTCTGTCATTTTTGCCGACGGAGTCTATTGTTTGAAATAGGGCTCGCAAAGGCATTTGAGAACATTGTAGGACTTTTTCGTAGGAAACTACTCAGATGCCCTTGGCAACAATTTTTTTTGGCTTCGCTGAACACATGGAACATTCGGAGACTTAGACGTACCGATGAAGCAACGATATGAGGCCGTACAACTCCATTGCAACGCCTCACCCCTAGTCACTGGGGTTGTAGTGTCCATGATCAGCAGAGCCATCCCGTCAGAAGCCATCGGAGGAAGATTCCGAAACGTGTGTGTTTTTCATCGAAGACACTCTCCGATTTGGCTATCAGGAACCAGCTTCGATGACGCATATGCTTGTGGTGCGCCAGAAATCCGGGCCGAGTCAAGCATGAGCGCTTGAGCTTTCCTTGACAGGCTGAAGGTGAGTGCTAACTCTGCGCCAACAAAATCCGGCTACAAGCCGGAGGGAAAACATACTATTTTTGGGCCACTGCATTTTTCGAACTTTCGGCGTCCCGCTATCCCGCAAACAAAGCTACAAGCAGAAACTCAGATGATCATTTAGAGAGGCCGTGTTTCGAGCATCCCTCAAAGACAGAAACAGGTACAAGAGGTCGAACTACCGGAAATGCCTTTCAGTGCATACGAGTCATGCTCGAGTTGATGATTTAGTCCACAAAACCACGGAAGTCATACCAGAGTATGCGGAGCGGCTCACAATATGCTTGACAACAAAGTAATTTCTTTTCTCAGAAATCGGACGAGCAATGCATAGCTGTCCTCGGATTTCTTGGAAGGGTCATATCCGGCAAATGCCGAATGCGCGTCACTTGATTACGTACGTGACACTGAGCACGCAATCGAGCGCGTCGAGCACGACATCGTCTGAGTTTGAAGCAGAGTAGATATAGCGTGGATTCGTGAAATGGTGCAGTTTCTCTTCTTCCTTACAATGTCTGCGCTTTGATTACTTCGGTCGCCTTTGAACTGCTCAAATTCCGCACCGATATAACCTATAACCTGCCTGCGGATCAGCTATTGAAGTTGTCATCAGCTCTTGGTGAACATCGTGATCTTTTCATCGAAGTTATAAGCTTTTTATTTCTGCAGAATTTCTTGTTCATTCTCAGTACTCTCTTCTCTCATCACCGCAAGTGGGGTCTCCTATCTCCCTTACTGTCACGTGTGTTCCGAAGACTTCCGATCGTAATGATTGTATGGAATCTCGGGCGGGGCTTATCGCGCTTGTCTGAGATGAGGGACGCCGTGTTGCCGCAAGCAAACTCAAGAAGGACGCGTTTATCTTACAGGCTCATCCATTGCCTTCCATGGTTCTGATACGTGAAGTCACAGAGGCTTTTGGGGTGACTATGCTTTGGAGAGGAAGCGCCAATCCTTCCTCACGTCAAGATCAAACACGATTTGAAGAAAAAGTCCATATTTGTTGTCATTTTGACGTTCCGCGTGGCACCATTCGTGCGATAGGCTGGACCAATTCCAATCTGTTCCGAGGACGAGCCTGAAGGGATATGATGCTTTGTACGTGTTGTTTGTTAGTTACAATTCTCCTATAAAATGCCCGTTTTTGCACTATTTTGTCCTATTCCTCCTTGAGCCATCGTTCAAGCCTCAAACTGTCCGTCCCCCTACAGCTTGTGCCATGCTCTCACCTTCTTCTTCGTCCTCCTCTCTTGATTCGGTCTTTGACCGTACAAACTCTGGAGCAAGCACTCCGTCATCTATCCTCTCTTCACTGTCTTCTCGCAAGTCAACTGGGGCCAATGCCTCGCAGGCTTTTGCGATTTGTGTATTTGTGCAGTCGACCGCGGTTGAACCGGATCTCATAACTCTCGCCTTTAGCACCTACTCCCAAGGCAACTATTTGGGACTCTGTGTCCCGAATTGTGCGAGTTCACAAGACATGCCATTTAAGAAGTGGAAACAGACGAATATCACCGTTAAAGGCAGAACAGTCAATTTGTCCGTCTCTGACGCCAACCAATTTTATCTGAAGCAAGAGGACGTAAACCTGTCAACAGTAAGCCTCTTCTGATACCCAATTCGACGCTCCCGAATTGACTCTACTCTCGAGCCCACGACAACCTTGCCCAATGTTGCCCGGTGCCTTACAACCTTCTCGCTTGCGGGCTTTCGGGTTGTCACTTGCACACCGTTAGTTGGTGGCTATATCATCTTCACGCTCGAACGACCCCCCTTCAACTACATCCCTCTCTCGACGACCCCTAGTTTTACTTCCTCCTCTACGACTTCAAGCGGAAATGTCCCCACCCTCGAAGAGTGGAAAAACGTCTGGGCTACCTGGGACCTGATCACTCTTCAGATGATCCCTCGAGAGATGCTTCACCAGAAGCCGATCGACCTTCGCCACAAGTGTTTGTTCTATATTGGACACATACCAACGTGGGTGATGTTGTTGTCATAGTCCAGCTCATATACACCTTCGTGTTGCGTAGATTCCTCGATATGCTTTTATCCAAGGCCATTGGTGGAGGTGCGAGTGAGCCCCAGCACTTCTGGAACATCTTTGAGGTATGTTCGTCCTACCCTCTACCTATCTTTGCCTTTCTCACACCCCATCTTAACAGCGAGGCATCGATCCTCACGTCGACGATCCAGATCATTGCCACGTAAGTTTTACGTGCCAGGGAATAGAAGTAACGCTTATGTAGGATCCATCAGAGCCATTCTGAAGTTCCAGAGAAGGATGAAGATTGGCCCATCCTTGAAACCATCATCGGTTTCCGCGACAGAGTTCGCTCCAGGCTCATTGGTTTATACAATGATCTTCAAACTGGCAAACGACGTCTCACACGGAACATCGCGAGGACACTTGTTATGACCATCGAGCACGAAGGATTCCACATCGAGGTACAATCTACTTCATTCGTCTTCTACGTCTTTTTCGCCTAACCACCTCGTATTGTAGACATTGTTATATATGCTCATCCAACGCGCAGGCACTGGAACGCTCCCACCTCCGGGATTTACCGCGCCTGCCTGGGAGAATCTCGCCCAACAATGGGACGTAGCCCCTGTGCCGTCCACCTCCACCGTTGTCCTCGGTCCTGCCACCGTTCTGATTGGTCATCAGGACTCAGAGGGGGACGATTTGTTGCCCGGCGTTGCAGAGGACGTCGACAACCATGTATTTGGTTGGGATAACGAGAGTCCTGAGAGGAAGTTTGAGGTCGCACCGTTCCGTGCTGAATGGCGTCCTGTCACCAATAGCGAGTTCGAGGCGTTTTGGAGGAAGAGAGGTGCAGATTTCTCGGCTATCCCTGCCAGTTGGGTGTGCGACAACTGCGAGTTAAAGGTTAGTCCTCTTGGACTTCTATGTTTTCTTTATAATAACCGCGAGTAATTGGTAGGTCAGAACAATGTATGGACCAGTGTCAATGGAGATTGCCCAGCACTGGCCTGTACTCACTTCGTACGATGACCTCCTGGCATATGCCCAATCGAAAGGTGGTCGTCTTCCGACGGAAGCTGAACTCCGGCTGTTCCTTGACACATACGAGGTAGGGCACGAAGGCGGGTCCAACACGGGTTTCAGAAATTGGCACCCTGTCCCGTGAGTTTCACCTCTTCCTTTAATTACGTCGCTAATTGCATGGATACCAGTGCAACGACTGGCCTGGAATATAATGATGGCAGGGGCTCAAATGGGGGTGTGTGGGAGTGGACTTCAACCCTATTTGAAACCCATGAAGGTCTTTCGCCAACGAACTTGTTCACTGGGTAAGGACATTATGCTCATCAGCTGTATTTGCTGACCGTACAACAGATACTCTACCGATTTCTTCGATACCAAACACCGTGTCGTGGTATGTCTTTATCGTCCCCTACTTCGAACGATTCTAATCAGACCCTATTTGAACAGCTGGGAGCTTCTTACGCTACCATTCCTCGAATAGCCAGTCGCAGGACGGTGCGGAATTTTTATCAACATAATTATCCGTATCCTTGGGTAGGAGGACGGGTTGTTTACGACCTGTAATACTATTTCCCATGGTTCTACTAGCCGGTTCTATATGCTTCCCTCTCTGTACTATTACTGTTTTCGTGTTCACTTTTTTGAGCAATAGCATATTTTGCTCACCAGTACGTCGCTTTCAATGAAAGGAAACCGGATCCACTTGAAATGTTGAAATATGTATATGACACCCACAACACCATATATAAAGAAGGAAGTCATGAATGTCGGATGTCGCTTTGAATGGAACTAGGCACGATGTCGTACGATGAAATCCACTGGCCATTGAATCTCGGATTTGCAACATCACGTGCCTTGTACAAAAAAAACTTGGAGTGACCTGACTTCTGGAGTCTCCTAAAAAGTCGGTCCATATCTGCCAGTTGCATTCCCACTGGTTCATTCCTTTCCTTCTCCCCCTCCCGCTCTCTACTAAATCATGTAAGTGATATCTTTCACTCTGCGCCTTGTTAGGCACGTATTTTGTTGTGTGTTGCTATGATCGTACACGGTGGTGTCATTCACAACTTAAACTTTCTATTACTTTGGGACCACAATTTCTAACCTCTTCCTGTTTGTAGAAAAATGACTACTTCTACTGCCGATGGTCGTGTGGGCAACCGTATTGAGAATTACAACGGATTCTGGAAGGAGGACTTGAGAAGGGAAGATGAGGGTGCAACGGAGAAGCGTCTTGACAGTTACACTGAAGTCGTAAACGGTCGGTTATCTATTCAAGGTTTTCACATATTTCTAACAACTCCCTTATATCTTAGGCTATTATGACGGTGCGACGGAGTTGTACGAGTACGGCTGGGCCCAGTCCTTCCATTTCTCGCGTTTCTCCAAGGGAGAGGCGTTCCTCGCCTCTCTCGCGCGTCACGAGCACTACCTTGCAGCCCAAATGGGCCTCCGTTCAGGAATGCGCGTCCTCGATGTCGGCTGCGGTGTTGGTGGACCCGCTCGCCAAATTGCCCAGTTTTCCGATGCCAATATTATCGGCTTGAATAATAACGACTTCCAGATCCAACGAGCGAGGAAATTCACTGCTAAAGCTGGCCTTGAGAAACAGGTCACCTTTGTTAAGGGTGATTTTATGAAACTTGTTGAACAGTTTGGGGAGAACTCCTTCGACGCAGGTAAGCGCATGGCGATGGTCGTTTCGTGTATCTACTGACCTTCCTTTTCTAGTATATGCCATTGAGGCCACATGCCATGCTCCTTCTTGGGAGGGTGTTTACAGCCAAATATTTAAGATTTTGAAGCCTGGAGGAGTTGTAAGTAATGAACCTTACGTCCTTGCTTCATGCGTTTATATTTAGCACAGTTTGGCGTGTACGAGTGGTGTATGACTGATACATGGGATCCTTCTAACCCAGAGCACAAACGCCTTGCTCACGAGATCGAGCTTGGTAATGGTATACCTGAAATGCGCCCTCTTCGCTTGGCTCGCGAAGCTCTCAAGACTGTCGGTTTCACAGTCGAACATGAAGAGGACTTAGCTACCCGGCCCGACCCTATCCCGTGGTACTACCCATTGGAGGGTGATATCTCGAAAGCGCAGACCTTCTGGGATTACTTCACCGTCTGGCGGATGAGCTGGAGCGGCAAACTTGTCACTCACAATGCAATCCGCGTGCTCGAATGGCTCGGGTTTGTTCCCAAAGGAACACATTCTGTCGGTGAATCGTTGAAGGTCGCTGGTGACGCTCTCGTGAAGGGCGGTCAGACCAAGGTTTCTTCGAGTTCTTTATGGTCCTTATCATCCTTCTCACCGATCTTTTGACAGCTCTTCACACCTATGTACCTTGCTGTCTGTCGAAAACCTACCAATTGAGATGTGGACATTGTTAGAGGACCTATATACCTTGTACCTTAATATCCATCGCCGTAGATTTAGTACGGATTTTATATTCGCATGCCAAGTTTTTACATAAAGTGGAATCCCCCTACGAAAAGAAATCCAAATATGAGGTATCTCGGCATCTTCCGATCAATATCTAAAATCCTCAAGACCAGGGTGCCCGCCTTGTACGATGGCCAGCGATCCTAGGGTACACAAACCTAGGCTTCCGAAAGCCTACACTCCCCAACAGCTGACGTTTCTTAAGAGGTAGAATGAATTTAGGTCCTCGGAGCTGCCTCCCTGACGATCTTTCCTCCGCAGCAATCTCGCAGAATTTGAACGAAGATCTCAGGGTTCAATCAGAGGAGATGCAAAGAAATACGCTCTGGAGCGGGCCTCGGATTTTATCACACAATTTGGACTGCCGGCTGAGTTCATGGGCGTTCCTGAAGCGGATAATAAGTTTCGCGAGGTTTGCAAATCCTTCTTGCCGTGCAAGGTTATCCACGTTAACTCTGATATTTATGTTTTAGCAAATTTACAACTGGTTCAAGAATACAGTTGGCAGAAATCGACGCAAGACTGAAGGCAGACCGAGGTCTGGTACCAAGAAGGTAACAGAAAAAGGCAAGGTTCATAAATCTTTTGCAATCATGACTATTGTCTTATTGCCTATCTCACAGCCCCAGGGAATCCGAATGACATACCTTGGAATCCGGTGACAACGACTATTATACCATATACCCATGCAGAAAGTAGTTCTAATCCCACAAACTCCACTCGTCCTGCCGTTGTGTCTCCGGTACAGTATGCAGCGCTTCATCCCGCGGCATCTATTCCACAACCATTGCCGCCGGTCACGTCACCTCACCTGAAGCCACCCATAATTAAATCGACAATCCGTGATGCCTTCCTTCGAAACCGCGAGGCCACTAGTCTTGCAAGCATGATCGAGGCATTCGTGATTAATGATCCATCACCAACGCCATTGACCTCCGTTGTCGAAGCACTTTTCGAAGCGCTCTCTACCGAGACAACATCTGGCCACTTCAATGAAAACAGAGAAGCGATCGCCTACCTTAGGCGATACTTTGAGTCTTCAACATATTTTCCACCATCAGTAGTCCACGCCGGCGTTTCTGGACCATTGGCGGGCCCGCGAGCCATCCAAATGCAAGTCCGGAAATTTTCCACGTGGGTACCGAATGCAACGAATAAGCAAGAACGGAGATCGCCAGTACTGTCTTCGGTGCCCCCGTCGACTTCAATGTCCGACGAGATGCAACGGATAGCGAGTGACCGTCAACGTCGCAAGGATCATATCCAATGGGCGAATATCCACGCTGCTGCACTCGAGCTCGGCATGCTTGGTATGGGACACGCAGGGGACGCTGATAACAGTGGATACGCCTATGCCATGGGTCGCGCTTTCTCTGAAATGGTAGCGCGGGATGCGGTCTGGGAGTCCGACGAAGTTGAATGGGTCGCAGGGATATGCGTATTACGGGCTGTGATACGGACAGCTATGAGAGGGGACCGGAGGCAGAGGGATGAATACGACGAACTCTTGAGGACCTACGAAAAGAGATGGAGAGAAATCAAGGATGAAGCGAGACAGTCGTTTGTAACAGTGAGTGTAAACACGTGTTAGAGATCATCATTTTTACAATCTCTCCAGGAAGTGCTTCTAGCTGCCAAAGAGGATCTCGCAAGACTAGACGAAACCCTCAGATGACGGGTTGCGTTTTTATTCTGTGTGTACTTTTCTCACACAATGATTGTGAATCCTGATCCACACCATCTTTCCATTTGTACTTATACCTCTCACGTTGCTTTTGTTATGCTTTATCGCTGTCGATTACTATTAACTTATTCATATTACAATCCTTACTAGGATTTATAGAGTCAACTCGATGGGGACACTGTTATATCCTCGTTCGAAATATCAAAATACCCTTTCAATACACTTTCTCCGTGTTTGCGCTCTACAAATGCATATTCAGTCTCGAAAGTTAGTTTTCACTCCTTCGCTTCTGACTGACACTTACTCGTGAGGTCCCTTGGATAGTCGAGTATTAGTTGTCCAGACCCTTATTCTCTCCGAGCTCGATATATGATGAATTCCCGCCTTTCTCTCTGTGTCAACAGGACATCGGATGTCACATCGGCAACAAACTGTATAGGACGAAGTAGTTTTCCCGTTCTCAAATGTCACGATCCCACAATGCAGTCTAACCTATTTCCGTCAATCAATGTTGAATCCGAAGGTTTCTTTCCACGTAGATTGAACACTTCAGGTGACCCGGAAGCATGACTATTCTTTCACAATCCGACCCAAGAGTGCCTACGATTGTAAGTGATTCTGTTCTTGATGACAGCCGATGCCGTCAGTGATTCACCTGTCATGATTCTCGTTGAGGTTGAAATCACAAATAGAAGACTCCATCTGCAACCCTAGCTTTCCGGGATTTACAAGGCCTCTGTCCACCCTGCCTTTTGCGATCCGCGACGTACACGTCGATACCCCGGCTCGCGGCATGGGCAAAGCTATCTCCGCAATCTTTAACTATTTTTGTCTGTTAAGAATCTGACCATTCTCCCTCCTTATTTTCTCAGTCACTCTGGTGAGACAGGGTGAGATATCAAGCTATCTGACTGCTGCGAAATACAAAAATAAGACTGAAAGGCTTCGCTCACAAGGCAACCTGTATTTCGATATCCAGGATTCCTTTTGACCTCAGGGACACTGTGTTTATAACAAAATCCTCGTCGGTTTCTTCAGATTCCCAGTTAAAAGAGGTCCTTATCTGCCCTTCCATACAAGAAGACGGCTGGCATTCAGGAGAGTTTCATCTGACACAAGGAACGTCACCATTTGGTAGCGATTCGCCCCGTTAAGCAACGTTCCGTCGTCGGTTGCCATTGTATTTACGTCCTCAAGACAGGACTGTTGAGATTCGTCAAGTGCTGCGAGTTTTCTGACGTCAGCACACTCAGAATATCCCATACATCGAGTTGTTCCATTCTTGTCTCAACGGTGTGCGGGCTGTGTCGACTGGGTTCTCAACCTCGTGTATCCGACAATTCGGCAGAAGGTATTTTTGTGATTGGAAAGAGTTCTGGAAACGAACATTTTGGAAGACATTGTGAGACTCAATAATGTGCGGACGTTGCGTTCTAAGGATACCGTGGAAATGTCTCAAGGAAGTGGACCCATGATACGTTCTAAACCTTCTTTCAAAAAACTCGTGCCCACGATCTCGATGTAGTCGGTTACACAGGTGATCACTTTGATAGTGTGAAGGATCGTTGACACGCAATACAGTGCGAGGATATGCGACTCGGTTTACATTTCCAGTGCTGCTACGTCGTATTTGTACTAAGTCTCTGTCATCATGTCCAAAAACATGAAAATTCAAATTGATCGAGATGAAAATCCGTCTTTAATACGCCTTCATACGCATCCCATGTCTGGTTGAATGAGACGATATGTCTGAATACTTATGTACCGAAGGTAAAGTTTACAGGCGTAAATCATGATTTTAATATGGTAGATACTACAAATGTCATAATGCGGAAGGCCATACACTCGGACTCTGTGGGCTCCCGGTCCAATCTCCTGATGATCCTGATTCCCGTTGTTCTTCCTTGACCGTGTACGTAAGGCCCGAGATTGACCTACTCCTTCTATGCTGAATCGCACGTACCAAAAGTTGTGAAGCTCGATCGGTGGCGTCAGGCTTGACGATCGGCTCGCTGTGGGTTCTCGAATGACGGTTATCTTCTAAAGGCTGATATGGTTGGTAATAAAACTCGTATTCTGGTGCAAGGGCTGATGATTCAACGTGTTCTCTGGGTAGAGGAGCTAAAACGGAGCAGGTGGAGGACTCAGAGCGAATGGAAGGGGGATATTCTGACGAACAGAGGGAGAATTTGCTTCTCGGATAATTCGCGTTGATGTCGATAACCTCATTCAGAAAGGTAGAATTGAGGCGAGTATTCGAAGCAGACGCAGGTCCTTCGATGCTGTGACTTGAATATACTGATGACGCCGAGCGCTGTAACAAAGGAGGTTGGTACACAATCTCTTTCTCTGCGCCCTGATAAGTCCCAGGAGGTGGCGGCGAAGCAATCTTTGTCCAGGAATCTGCCTCCTCCTCCTCCTTCTTTCTTCTGCAAAAGGCAAATAACCGGTAGTTCAAGATGAAATACACCAGAAACATCAATGCTATCAAGCTCGCCATCACTGCACAAATCATGAGGAGTCTGCTAGCAGTTCCGTGTGGATTGACATCGGTGGACGGAGGCTTCGCGGCGTCCAACATGTTCCCTGATTTCGTGTGGCCCCCACTCGAGATAGTACCAGATGCTTTGGGGTTGGTCACATCAGTGGGATCACCGGGATGGGTCCGCGAACCCTCAGGCAAAAAATTCGACCCAGTAGGAGCAGGAATTCCAGTGACTGCAGCTGATCGCTCAGGAATATGAGCCTTAGGCGCCGCAGTCGTTGAAGCGATAGCGAGACCAGACGCACTGGGGGAGACTAGAGACGCAAGCTGTAAAACAGTGGAGGTCGGAGCCGGCGCAGCATCGACCTTCAGAACGGCTGGAAGAGTAGGGCTCGAGGGGACGGCAACGTGGTCTGGTGCCGGCTTGACAATCTGAGGAGACTCGGCGTCAGCCACCATCTTGAATACTTCGCTAACAGGAGGAAGGTGAGAAGGGGCGTGATCCATATCCTGCGGGGAATTTCTGGACCTTGAGGCATCCTGAACCTGCGATGGAGTCGTTTGTCGTACTTGTCGTGCCCACATCCATTTTGCATGCTTCTGCGGTGGTTGAACTGACCACAATGGAGCAGGTGAAGTTGATACAACGATAATATGGAGGAAAAGGATGAGCGCGGTGACGAGGCGTAGTTGGGCGGGCATAGCACTGTTCTGAACGAGCGTGGGGCCGTGTAGGCTAATGAAAGAGTAAGACAATGAAGGGTGACGGAAACACAAAGGTTACTCGAAGCTTTCATGTCAGCTTATATGTCGAGTGGCTGACCGACAAACTTTAAGTGTCAGTCTCATGTCAACCCGCAAGCTGGAATCCGCTACAAAATATGGTCCATCGAGGCATATCACTACTGGTGTGTCCTTAGCTAGTACTTCTAGCGTAGGTGGATGGCAACATAGTAATATAGTAATAATAAAATGATGCTCTCCTCAAGCGACGCGTCCTGGCACGTGAGACTGGCGCATGTGATCAGTGCATGTGATTCGGGATCTCCCGGGCACATGATCAAGTTCAGTCTCAGAAAGCCTCCCCTAAAGTTAAGGCGCTGCTTAAATATACGTCGCTTGCTTCCCAATTTCTCTTTTTTTTTTTTTTTTTTTTTTTTTTTTTTTTTTTTGGAGGAGCGTTACCTTTCGGCAGCTTTCGGCTACTAACAACCATGCCCTTTCGGGGTTAGTCCTTCCAGCTCGCTAGAGTGCAGATTACTATCCTGCGTGGGGCGTCCACCCTGAGGAAATGCTTTAAGCACACTCCTGGTGTGGAGTAGTGTGGGAGTCCGTGTTATCCGTTGGGAGGGTATCTCCCCTCGGAGGAGTTTGGGTCACGTATACCCACTAAAACCTCAGCTTGCCTTGGCCATTCCCTTGGCAAGTCGCCATTGTGTTCTAGCAAGCCCTTCCAAGTTCCCTCTATTTGGTGTCTATTTATTCTGAGTCTGGAGCCTTTGCGCCTCCTCGACAATTGCCGGTCTAAGTTCAGTCTTGCCAGCATTCTTTTTCGTAGGATGTTTATGGCGTCTGCACCTGACAGTTCATTCAACCTGTCCTCTGCTCCTCTAATTACCCTGTTGCACCTTAGTGCCCAGATTGTCGTTGCCGCCTCCGTGACAGTGATTCTATGTAACCTCGTGTTTCCTTTTATTATCCTGCCTTCTTTATTTCTCCAGTGGACCGTTCCGCAGCCCATTATGCCCCCTATGTCGGGCTTTTTCCAGTCTACGCCTCTCAGCTTCCACCAGGTAATCACTGCTTGCCAGATTTCTTCTTGGCCCGGGGCTTTGCAATGGAGGAGTATGTGCTCCATTGAGTCTTCGCAGTTACATTCTGAGCATACCGCTCGTTCCTCGTAGCCTGGGATGTGCTTCCAGTAGTTTCCCACTTTATATATTCCGTGTGTGCTTTTCCAAAGGAATTCTCTAACTGTCCTCGTAAAGTCCTTATGGTGCATCGATTTCCATATCCTTTCTTTCGTTGGGGTCTCCCCTACTGTTGCGTTTATTGATTGTTGGATCTTAGTGATATTTTCTTCCGTAATTTTCCTCTCTTTGTGTGGGTCGGATACTCTCATTCGAACCCCTTTGTACAGCAGCGATTGTGTTATGGCATTTAGCTTCGCTCCGTATCTCCATCTGCCAGCACCGAAGGCGTCGTCTGGCTGCGTGGTTCTCTGGACGCTCACTCCTTCCTTTGCAAGCTCGTCGGCTTCTTCGTTTCCTTCTTCTCCGTTGTGGCCTTTTATCCATTCAAACCAGGTTGGTCCCCTCCTTGCCTCTATCTTCTCCCTTGCTAGCCTCAGTCTGGGGCCGTTCTTCACCCCTATCCAGCCAGCATCGTCCCACTTAGTTATGTATTTTGTCAGCCCTTCGATCGCATATTTCGAATCACTTTTTATGTGCAGGATCCCTTCCGTTATCTGTGCTGCTGCGGCCTGGATTGCGTAAAGTTCTCCTGTCTGGTTGGATTGGATTATTCCAGGTACGTTATCACTTATGTTCCTAGCATCGTCTCTACCAAACCATACGCCACTACCAGCCTCAGCATCCTCGCTTCCGTTTTTCATGCAGGAGCCATCCGTGTACGCTATAGTCAAATTCTGAGGTCTTATGTCGTTCTCCGTGTCTCCATATTTATTTGTTAGTTCTACTTCGTCCTCCATGAACACTCGGACTGCACTTTCCAGGTCGTTAATTATTCCCTGTCGCCTGTAAATTGTGATTCCTGTACTTGTTGTTACTTCGTCTTCATACCCCTTCTGGGGGGTCATCGCGGGTAGCCAGTCAGGGGTTATTCGCGTCATGAGTCTTCCCACGATTTCTGTGCAAGTATTCGGAGTTATGCATCCTCTTGCCATGTCCGACATGCAGGGTTTACAGCGACAGTAGTCGTTCCTGCGGTGGCTATTATCCACGAGTCTCATTAACATCCTGCATGCATCCCCTACTGTCGATACCTTGTGGGTCTGACGTATGTGTTTATTCTATCCACGAGTCTCATTAACATCCTGCATGCATCCCCTACTGTCGATACCTTGTGGGTCTGACGTATGTGTTTATTCTTTTCTGCGCTTTGGTTTCTTTGTTCGGTCATGATTCTTCCAGGGTGGTGCCATAGTGGCATGTCCATCTTTGCCTTATCCGATAGATTGTACCCCCATACTTTAACCCCGTTTCTGATTCCTGCCTCTAGCATCTTCTTTATGTCCTTAGGGAGGGTCGACGTCTTCCTTGTCTTTGCTCGCCAGGTCTGGAGGAATTGGTTCACTCCATCAAGTGAGTCTGTTATTTTATCCGTAGCTCTTGCATTTCGTCTGATTAGCTCGTCTGCTATGTACGCCCAAATTGGTCTATCTTCTCCGCATCTCATGTAGTCTTTTAGCCATGATAGATGGATGGCTTCGTTGCGACTCGCTATGTCCAGCAGGTTCCTACCCCCTTTTTCTATTGGATCGTATAGTATGTCAAGTCTGATCGATGGGGTTGAGTTATCCCACATGAAGTTTCTTATCGTTCTCTCAAGTCTTTCCTCTATTTCCTTCGGCATGCCCTGTACTTTTGTCAAGTAGAATGTCAGACCACCTACAAACATATTTACGATGTGTCTGCGCCCTTTCATGGATGGGTTGGATTTTCCCCATTGCTTTAGCGTTCTTTCTATCTTTTGGATCACCGGGCCCCATGGGTTACACTGTTCTATCTTATTCCCGACCCAGCTGCCTAAGATACGTGTCATTTCACCTTCCTTCGCTATGTTTATTCCTTCCGGGATTTCATTCCCCACGTCCTCTGGGTGGACCCGTCTTTTCTCTCTTACTCGTTTTCTGTATGTTTCAGGACCTATTGGGATAATTTCGGTCTTTTTTATGTTGAATTTGGCCCCTGATGCCTGGCACCATCTGTCCAGTATCTCCGATAGTTCATCGAATCCATCCATTTTTGACAGGAAGACTGTCGTGTCGTCTGCGAACAGTAATGTTATTAGTCTTTCTTGCATTCCCTCCACCTTGAATCCCCTTATGTCGGATTTTCGTTTCTGACCACTCCTGTGGTAGCAGGGGAATTCAGAGAGGAAGGGCTGGCAGATCCCAATTTCTCTTTCGTTCTCCCACCATCCAAATAATTACACGTGAGACCAGGGCATGTGCTTAGCACATGTGACCTGGGATTTGCCGGGCACATGATCTCATAAGTTTTTCCACTATACTAATAGATGCACGTGAGACCAACCCATGTGATCAGCACATGTGACTCGGGATTTGCCGGGCACATGCTCGTAAGTTTTCCCATCACACTCATAGCACGTGAAACTAACACATGTGATCAGTACATGTGACTCGGGATTTGCCGAACACATGATCTCGTATATTTTCCCACCATACTCATGTTGCACGTGAGACCCAGTGCATGTGATTAGCACATGTCAGTCGGAATTTGCCGGGCACATGATCAATTTCAACGTCAGAAAGCTGCCCCTAAAGTTAAGGGGCTGCTTAAATGTACGTCACTTGGATTCAAGTATGTTTTCCCGTCATGCCATAACTTAACACTAGTAATTAGTCGTTGTATTGATGCTTTTCGATAGTTATATTGTTAGAATTGACTTTTTACTTCGACGATTTTTGCGTTTCTCAACTTAGACGACAAATTATGTCTCGGATTGAAGGTAAAAGTAAAGACGTGCGTCAAAAGAGGAAAGTTAGGCGTGAGGTATGTTTGAAGGTATCGAGCTGGGGCTGACTGACTGATACACTACTTGGCAGATTCAATTTCTCGACGTTGAGGCCCAGGTCGAAGATTCTCTGAACTAATGAACATTGTTGACTCATTTATTTTCCCGAGCTTCACCATTCGCACACCTTTCACGCTGGTTTGAAAGATCATATCTCAAAACGTGATCTCTAGGTGCAGGGCGCTATTATATCTACAACCGATTGGACAGGCCGACGCTGTCAAAATCGACTGTCGAATAATGCAAAGAGTACATGAGATTCTGGGTTTCCCGTTCTGCCCATCCTCTGTGGTCGTGACCCTTCCTCTTAATCTTGGTGGCTTCGACTTCCCATCTCTCGCGCGCATCAATGCTGGTATTGCGGTTGAAGGATTAGCTAAGGACCTCAACCACCATATAATGGCTTATCGTGTCATGGCACCAGGCACGCATCACACTCGCTGATTGGTCTTGCCAGTTCAATGGTTGCGCTAGTCCTCTCGACGGTCGAGGGTTAGATTGCACGTTTTTATGACTGACTAAATCGATTCCGTCGGCCTGGATCGTAGCACAGGAACATCTGGCTAAGATGGGGGGGACTAACGGACCAGAGTCACTTAGTGGAGGGTAACTGTTCATTATCCCACGCGCTCACGCTGTCAAGCCGCATATTACACCTCACCTCAGGACATGTCCTAAGATCGATTCGGGCCATGGGATTTACACGTTTGGGTGATATCGGACAGTGGGATGTTAATCATGAGCAACTGACAACGTTTCGCACTCTTCCATTACCACCCGGCAATTGGTCAGAGGCTCAAGTTCGCAATCGGGGCCGACTAGACGAAGCCTTAGCTTATGCACGGTTAGACATGATTTACGAGGGACAATCAGATCTGATAGTGGACCGGGAGTCTCGCCGAGCCAGAGTTGAGTCCATTATTGCGGCTCTTGCTGATTTATGCCCAATCCCCCCTACAACTGAGGCACACAACACTAACCAGTGGGGGTCCGACGGTCCCATGATACCTGCGGAAGCGGGGATACTGAAGAACAAGTCGATAACTGCTGCTGTAACGGGTCCCAGGACAGTGGCCTTAAAACTGATGGGACGTAACCTCTCAATTCTTCACGGAGAGCTCATGGGTCTTATTACAGGTCTCATTCTATCAAAGGATGATGAACTTGAAGCAACGATCCATACGGACCACCTTAACTCAGTCAGACTACTTCAAGAACGTCGATCAGCAGGCGATTTGTGGAAGCAAAACTTAGACACATGAACGGTCGATCAAACTACCGTTGGATATTGCTTCTTCTCTGCGATGGACAAACCAGCGTTACATACACCAAGGGACTAGTCAGTCTTGCATCTGTCAGATTTTGTTGAAATTTTTAACAGCTCATCACTTCATTTCTCGAACGAACGGAAAAGAGAATCAAGCAAAAAGTATGTCTATTTCTTTGCTTTTCGTTCCCTCCTTTTTCGCCCAATTAGTGCCCCCAAGTTATTTTTCGGTTTTTGTGGCTTCTCTGGTTCCACAGTTGACTTCTCTTGACTGACCCGCTGTCTTTTAGGAGACCGCTCCTCTTTATCCTTTTTCTTTTCGCCATTCTTCTTGTCGCTTGACTGTATAGACATATATCAGCTGCTGTAGTAATTCAAGTTCCACAACTTACCGGCCCTTTATCTTGTGCTGCCTTCCGCCGTTGAATGACCTGAATATTTTCAATAGAAAACTCGCAAATCAACGTGCCCTTGCTCTTCTTCGCCCCATCTTTGTCCAACTCCTCCTTCAGTCTCGCCAGCCTCGCATCATCTTTTGTCTCCTTAGCCGATTCCTGCTTTACTAGGTCTATCAACTCATCCTTCCACCATTTCTCAAACAACGATCCCACTTCAGAATTGCTGTTCGCCCATCGGAGCACACGTAGAGCATCTGCATGTGTATGCAGCTCTAGGAAACCGTACCCTTTACTCCGGCCCTTCCCAGTGACGTGATCAACACGCTCCATCTGTCGTACGATTTTGGCTTGCTTCACACCTGTTTGTCGTCCCATCAATCGCTTCTTCTTACTTTTATTACTTTCCTGCTCCTGACTCCGTTCTTCTAGTGGCGCAATGTCTGCGAGCTCGTCAGCACTGAGAGGGAGTCGACCACCTTTCTTCGCTTCAGACTCGAATACTTTGATCGCATGTATTGCAAGACGTTTGAGCATCCGTTCGCTAACGAAGAGAGGAATCTGTCGTACACTAAGACGTGTTTTTGATATGAAGAGTGAGGGATTAGACTTGAGAAGCTGACGGCGAGCGTTGAAGGAAGCTGTCCGTTGCTCAATCTCTTTAGGTGAGAGTGTCTCGGCTCCAGGGCTGTTCGGAAGGATCACTGAAAAGAAATGAGTCTAGGTGGTAGGAGTCGGTTGCACAAACGACCGACCTCCTTCTCGGAGAAGATACATATTGCGCTTATCTGCCTTCTGCCGGCTCTTTTCACCAGCTTCCTTCAACTTGCCAGCTTCATCCCGAGTCACCGCACGTACGACATCGAGAGTTCTCCCATGGAGGACAAGACTCTGGGCTAACGAAGACGACGGATCGGGAGTCAGTATTGAGGGCATCGTAAATGGATTTTTCTTCACGGGCTTGAGTAAAATACCAATCAGTTAATCCTGATGGCATTCGAAGGGGCCGTACGTACTGCTGCAGCACCAGTTGTCTCTGCTCGCAACAAGTCACTTTGAGTAAGAGCGTTTTCTGCGTCATCCTTGTTCCAGAAGCACGCAAAGCCAGTTCCTCGTGAACGTCCACTCTCGTGATCCATGGCGATGCGCGCATAACGAAGCGGTCCAAAAGAACTGAACCTGCCGTCGTTGTCAGACATTATTTTGTTTTACGGGGAAAATACATACAATGTCCGTAGCTCATCTTCCGTTGCGGTAAATGGCAAATTGCGGATGAATACCGTAGTTCCAGCTTCTGGAGGTGGAAGTGATGGTCTAACAGGTTCCTCTCGATTTTCGTCCTCATTCCCGTCCTCGTCCTCTTCATCACCCTCACTGTTATAGCCGTTTTCGTCTCTGTGGACACCTAGTCTCCCTTCCTCGTCACTTTCGTCGTCACTGCTCCAATTACTATCCTCATCGCTGTCCGCAGATCCTGAAGCTTCATCCATCTCGACATCCGCATTCTCCTCCATCTTCGCCTTCTCTTCCTCCCACCTGTCTTTACTTAGAGCCCAGTCAACAGCAATCACTCGTTCTGTCGCCGTCCCATATTTCTCTTCCACGTCCGCTTCGGGCACAAGTTCCTCCATTTCCCCCTCTGCACCCTCTACTCCACTCGCCTCCGCCAATTTTGCCTTCTTCTCCTCTCGCCGCTGCTTCTTCCTCTTTTGTTTATCGGCCACGAGTGATTCCGCAGATCCCGCTCGGATGGTCATGCCGTTACAACTTTCAATCGCTTTTTCCGCATCTTTCTTGCTTAACATCCAAACGAACGCGAACCCTTTTATCCGTAGTGGCTTCATTTTGCTTGAACCTTCAACCCTGCCTTCGACTTCGACCTCACTTTCGCCAGTAACGTCCTGCTTCTTGGGTATATGTATTGAATATATGGGGCCATAGGGTAAAAATGCGGCGCGAATGTCCTGTTCAGTTGCGTTGAAGGGTAGATTCCGTACAATGAGACGGCTAGAAGGGTTTGGGGCGGGACCGTTCCAGACACCAGTATCATCTTTAAGAGACTTCTTTACGGCAGACTTTGACAACGTTTCCAGACGTTTCTTTAGGGTCACTGAAAGGAGGCATCCTTTGAAGACGTGTGCGTGAAGTTTGCTAACTGCTTCAGAGGCAGCCGCAGGGGTTGTGAAGATGATACTGGCTTCGATAGTATAAGTAGACGAATATTAATGTTATAGAAATCTGAGCGTACCCGTAGTACCGTCTCCACTCAGTGATTCAACCTTCTCAGCGCCATTGTGTTTTCGTACTTTTTTCCAGAGAACCTTAGAGTCAATGGAAGGAGGAAGGCCAGAAATGACAATTGTACGAATCGCCAAAGGGTCTTGGGGCAATCGTGGTCGTTGTGTTTTCGATGAGGCTTCCATTTTTGGTTCCTTTTTCACCGTCCTGTCTCCCAAATCCTTGTGCTAAGGAATGGCTCTACATTAACCAGATGTGATGGTAAGATAAGAAAACACACCTTCTTATCAGCCCAATCTATTCGTAGATTTCTTCCTACTAAGCTCAGTCCATCCTTGGTTATTGTGTCGTATGCCATTTGAGCATCTTCTTTGATTGCGAACGAGACATAACCGACACCTTTAGATACACCAGAACCAGGCTCGGTGACAATAAAAGCAGATCTGACAGGTGCTATATTTGAAAAGAGCGTCTGTAGATCTACAGAGGTCGCAGTGTATGGCAGATTAGAAACAAATAGTGTGGACCTGGGAAGTGGACATTATTAGAAAAAGTTATTCAAATAAGAACTTGTTTTCCTGACCCATGAGATCCCAATTTCGTTGAGTCCTCCTCACCATCGCGTTCTTTCCGTTTTCCCAGCGTATCCGACATTAGTAAAAGCCCGCGTCAACTCTGCGAGGCTGCAGCGTGCGACCTTGGACAAATTTTGGGCTCGAGAGTATGGATGAGAAATATGTTTACATAAGCCCTGTCTATTCCAACGGCCCGGGGTTCAGATCTTTGATGTCTGTGTAGACTTTTGACTTGTGCAACATTGTCTGCGTATTCTCTAAGGTGGCTTTTTCGTCGAGCAACCGCCTCTGAATATTTGTGACAAGATACGATGTCCATTGACCCTTATCATGCGGTGGAACAGGAAGTTCAAGCCACTCTGCAGGCTGCTGCGCAACTACGGTCGTCGTATCTACGAATACGGAGTACAGCAAGGGAGGGGAGCGAAGAGCTCCAATATACGATTTCTGAGGTATGTCAAATTCCGAGAATCCCAACCACTTGCTTGACACCCTTTTATAGTTGAAGGGCACACTTGCTGCGCTCGAAGCGGACCTGGAGGACTTGGACGGAAGTGTGAAGTGTGTATCATACACGAAATCTCACTCCGATATTCCTTGACGTTTGTAGGATTGTTGAGTCCACAGATGCACGGAACTTCGGGTTAGACGACGCGGAGGTGCAACGACGGCGGCGATATGTCACTGACGTGCGCAAAGAAATACAGGTGCGCCTGAAACTCGTACTCCTCAGAGTCATACCACTAATGGTACCTGTTTGTAAGCTCAGAGCATGAGAGCCGATCTATCATCCCCTCGAGCATCAATGCCAAGTGTGCCTTCAAGAAGCGGAATAACGTCGCCTGGGGAGATAGGGAAAGGGGAGAATCACCAAGAAGCTTGGGCCAGGGAAGAACAACAGGTACGTCCATTCAACCGCACTTCAACCGTACCTTTTTACGAATGGTTAAACAGCTCATTATGCGTGAACAAGACCGGACGATGGACTCATTATCTGGGACATTGCATACACTTGCTCGACAGGCAGGCCTTATGGGGCAAGAAATTGTTGAGCATAATGAGTATGTTCTTGCCCTCTTCCTTCTGTTTTGAGGACCTCATTATTACTTAGGCTCCTCGACGACCTCGAACGTGGTGTTGATGCAACAGACTCAAAGCTCAGCAATGCCATGCAACGACTGCGTCATTTCATGCGCCAGTCTGAAGAGAAAGGCAGTGGCTGGTGCATCATCATTCTCATCATAATACTGATGATTCTTCTCCTTGCTGTTATACTGTTATGATCAGGGCTTGATGGAAACCAGTTATTCACATGTTATGCAGGTCAGAGCCATGGAAGACCGTATTTGTGCCATAATGGGACGATGTGGCAGGCTAGTAACGAGCCTCTCACAATGGTTGATAAGTAGTGTTTAAATTATATGTACACATTATATGATTGATAATAACAGGACTTGCGTATGGGGAGAGCGAAGCATATGGCTCCGGCATGAATTAGAATCATGCAAAATCATCAGAACTACCCTCATTTGTAGTATAATAGAGGAAGACTTTTTTCAGACATGCAATCGACCGCAACATACTGTTTCATGCAGCACAAAATCATGAAGGTACTGGCAGTGGATCTGGGAAATCCAAGGTTCTACCAAAACTGAAGACCGGCAAAAGTACCTTTCGCGTATGTATCTCTGTCACGGTCGATCTATAAACGAGAAAGAACCGCAATGCATTCCACGGTACATTCTATCATCTCGCGCGGCTTGCACCGGACACAGGCGTAGGCACGGATCAATTTGGATGTGAGTAATTGACCAACTAAAAACTGTCGAACGAGACATGTTGTATTCTCGTTACAGCAAGAATCATCAATCTGGATCACAATGCGAGCGTTGAAACAGCACATGCTTGAAAGACTCTACTATGATGAAATGGTTCGAGGCAAAGGACAACGGCGGTCTAACTTGTCTGATCCACGACTGGCAGTTGTTGAACTTAGGCTTTAACAGAGAACCCGATGAAAACGCGAACCCAGTCGGTAGCGGCTGGGCAGAAGATGAGTGGTTCCATATTAGAATTGGGCGAAGCGGATGCAAGAGTGAGAGCCTGAAGATTTTGGTATCTGAATGTGTCTACTCAAGCTATAAGCACTGTTGGAAAAATGTCATAATTCAAACTTGATACAAGTTGAGTGGTATATATTGGACGCAATACTATCGCGGTATAGCAAAAGAACAAACGTAAATGCAAAAACTGACTACAATTGTGCATATACACTGCCATAGAAAGTATATGCAAGATAGCCATGTGAATGTAGTGCAAGAACGAGACGCAGCGCAGAATAGCAAACGACCCCAAGATTCCAATAGTCATATACAAAGACTAGTAAAAAATTCACTGGCCGATCAAGCACAAGATCGATAGAAACACCATCCCAGTAGTTAGGCGGTATGCAGTATTAATCCGCCAAAACGAAGACTAGGAGGGAAGTCGCGGCATGGAGAGCCGAATCGCTGTTGTCCCCTGTGTGTCAGTCCCTGGCGTGCTTGCAACAGCTTGTAGTTTTCACAGCGAACGGGGATCATAATCGCTGTTGTCCCCTGTGTGTCAGTCCCTGGCGTGCTTGCAACAGCTTGTAGTTTTCACAGCGAACGGGGATCATCAAATCCTTCTCAAGCATTCGGGTCAGTCCAGCCTCCGGAGATAGCCTCACGCAGCAAGATAGTCGATAATCGGTCCTCATCTGGGTCTTTACCCTGCCTCGTAGCCTTCCGGTAAAAATCCTGGATGAAACTCTGCGGATCCGACATCCCATCTTCTTCTTCCCATGTGCATTCACGAATTGAGTATCTATTAGGAGGAGTTAGGAGGAGATTACATTCGAGATCGTAAAAAGACGCATAAATACAGGAAGAATACTCACCCATCCCATTTAACAAGCCACATGTACGTCCTCCCAACCCCGCTTGATACCTTCGTACAACGACCAAGAATCGCTGTCATGAAATACTCATCGTCTTTTTTGCCCTCCCTTCCGCAGTCCGGGCGTGCGCAGACTATGCTGTCGCTTGGAAGCATGGGATCTATAAAAAAAAATGCAACTCAATCAGTTGCCGAAGAGCTGACAACGCCAAAAGTCAACGACACGTACTTGCACTGAGTCAAGGAGTCAAGGAGAGGATGGTCAGTTGGATATAATCGCGTAGGTGAAAAGAAGAGAACATACCCTCCACCTGTACATGGGGGACATATGAACATCTCTTCGCGCTTTGCAATGGCATCGTTGGAGTCCACTATACCAATACACCCATAATGGTACCACATATAACACCTAAACACGTGAACCCCGCACCGACACCCTTGAGATGAAATCACTCACTTGTCGCATTCAATGAACTAAAACCCATTTGTGAGCCCTTGGTACGAGTCAAACAGCTCATTTACATACCTGCTGATCCAACTTCTTGTTCCCAGACGTATTCTTCTGTGGCCACTTCACACCTGGCGGCAGCGCACGCGGTCTCAGCTTCTTTTCCCCTTTCTCGGGCAACACCTTCATCTTGATACTCGGCAGCTTATACCCTGAATCATCCGCCCTCTCCTTTGCTTTCCCCTTCCCTCTCGCGCTAGAACTCCTACCAGCACTGACACTGGGCAACCCAGGACTCAACCTCTCACGCTTGACACGCACCTCCCTTTCCGCCTCTGCAGCAACTGCCTTTTGCCGGGCCCGCTTCAGAGGCGGCTCCATCTGCTCTGCCGTCGGCGCTTTCCTCTTCTTAACCCTTGTCAGAGCAGTACTCACTCCCTTTTTTGCCAGAATCTTCTGCGAGAGATCGATACGCCGTACAGACGCACTTGTACTCGTACTCATACGCGGTTCAGTCTGACTCGAACCCTTCTTCCGCTGCTTCTTCCGAATGACTTTCACTGAATCAAGAACAGGATCGATTTCATGTTCGGGTTCCGATGTGGAACTGATGACCGAAAGAGGGGACAGCGAGCGGGAGGGTACGAAGATCGGCGATGAGAGTCTTGGCTCAGGGATGGATTTTTTTGGCGAAGAGACATGCAGCCGCGGAGTGCAAACGACAATCGGACGTTTGATCGTCTGTGTTTTCTGTGGGGTTGAGACGGCAAAGCGAGAGTTATGTCCACCATTCCCACCCCTCAGCTTGTTGGAAGGCGTATTGAAGATCGTAGCAGGGGCAGGGGCCTTGGTTGGAGAAGTCGGTTGAATGTCAACAACGGGCGTTGATGGACGTACAGACGGGGATTTGGATGCGGATAAATTAATGGGTTTGGGTGAGGACAGTGGGGATTCCAAGAAAGGACCGGAAGACTCGAGAAATGCATCATCGACTTGTATTGGAGGCAGTGATTGGGACTTTGACGGGAAGAATAGCGGGATATCATCCAGTGACGTTTGGGCCTGAGGTTGCTCGACGTGTTCGGGAGCTGGAGCATCAGGGCTAGAAACCCTAGGGATATCAGGCGAGGAACGTTGGTCAGTAACTATGTGCGACACCACGATCTCGGACTCATTATCGGAACGTGGAGTCGCGTTAGCGGTGAATAGAGGCGCGGACTCTGGAGTCGACGGTGTGGGCACTCGGTTTAGCGTCGAGTTTGCATAGTCAGGTGTTGGTAGAAGAGTTGTTTCGAATTCTGAATTGGAGCTTGGATTGGGACTCAATACAGTCCAGACAGGCATTCCTGGGGTTGTAGCGAGGGTAGAGGTAGCAGGTGGCGACAACTTGGGCGATGCGGGCGCGGATGGCGTTGTAGCTGGTGAAGGAAGAGTACGTTGTTCTTGCGATGGAGTGAACAGGCTAGACTCCCTTGAAGAGTTATAGATTGTCTGTCGTGGCACTGTAACACTCTCGTCGTCAGACGTGAGTGACGTCGAGGTAAAGTTGGGCTGATGTCCGATGGTGACTTCTGCTGGAAAGTCGCTTTTTCGTTCTGTTGTCCGTCATCAGTAACAAAGGTTCATCAAGGCGCACAATCCATACCGTCGTCCATTTGTGCATCAGCATGAGCTGCAAAATTAATGTGTCAATCTTTGACAGCTAATGCACGAAAGGTGATCACATACATTCATTGTCAGTCACCATCTTGTCGGGTCCTTCTGGTTTTACAGTCGACTCGACGTCGATGACCAGTGAACTATCACCTTCAAATTGTCCCTGCTGGCTTTCCAACCTTGGGCTTGAATTGACCTCTTCAACATCTCCAAGAATTTCAGTATCATTGCGGTTTTCTTGTTTGAAAAGAAGATAAATGTAGTCAGATGTGAAATGGAGCTCTAAGTAGAACACACCAAAGGCAGTAGTGACTTTTGACAACTCTCCGTGGGAACTGGGAGTACTCGAACGAGGGTAGTCGCTCTCCGAACTTGATAAAACTGCTTGCGCATGTCAGATATGGCTTTTGAATTGAAGAAGAATGTTGCGATCTACCACTTACGCTCAAAAACTGCGTTTAGAATTTGCCCTGCTTGAGGTGGAAGGGACGGAGTTCGCCGATCATGACCAACGTTTTGGTACTCAGGTTGAATGAGACTAGCCAGAGCAGAGAATTCAGGCTCTAAGTTCATTGCGTCACTAGCAGCATCCTTGTAAGTTGGTCCTACAGGACCTGGATCTTGTTCTGGGGGTGGTTCAAGGATATCACAAAAAGTGGCTTTATCCTCGTATACACGCTGAACTAAGGTGGAGATATGTTCTTCTATTGACCCCAGCGGAGTTGCGAGTACGCATGTTTCGGCTGTATTTGCTGTTGGAGCTGGTTGTGACGATATGAAAAAATCTAGAGAGTTATTTAGTCGTCATAAGACCCAGAACTGCGCTATTTAGGTCACCTTGAGCTCCAGAGCCTTTTATGCGCTCTGAGAGCTCTCCAACCGTGTTTTGTATATTTTCAAGGCAGCTAGCGAGTGACATTCCATCATTACGATCAAAGCTAGCCATGATAAGAGCTTCTATTTCCTCAGTTCTCTTATTTGTCGCTTTAATGTGTGCTTGCTGGATTTGTAGTAACTTGTGCATCATTTCCGTTAACTGTAAAAGTCGGCTATTGGTCTCGTTTCTTGCCTCCTTGACATCTGCGGCAAATTTTTCGATCGACCCTTCGACTTCTTTTGTTTTGGCAACAACAGATTTCTCGTAATCAACGAGAATGGGTGTGAGGGTAGTCACAAGTGACTGTGAAAGCCTTTCCATGGTTGAATCGGAAGCTGTGTTGTTTCGCGTCTGTGGCGGAGACGGCGGTGGTACTGCATGCGGATATTGGGGATGTGCCTGAGGGAGCACCTGATAACCTGGAGGATAATGAGGTACTGCGTATTGGACAACAATGGGACGCGGAGGAACAGTGGCGGCTACAGGATGATTCACAGGAGCAGGAGCGAGAGGTTGCTGGTATGCAGCAGGTCTAACCTGTTGGATTTGTTGGTGAGAGGGCTGGATGGTCTGGCGATTAGGTAAAGAAGTGGAGACATTGAAGTTGAGTATCCTGTTGGGTCTGCTCTCAGACATAGCTTGGAAAAAGGCGATCCAGGATAAGTGAACCTCCCCCACGTGTTGTGCTTTAAATGACATATATGCTTCTTTCGCGTCAATAAACCACAACGCGAGAAATCAATCCAGATCACCTGACCTTTACCTAACCATTTCTCGTGGTAAATCCACGTTCAGGTATGCATGCAATTATCAGTATATGCTAATTTTCTTTCACAGCTATTCCCAAGACGTGACCTTCTTGGCGAGTCTTTGCAACGATAAAGTTGGCTATAAGTTGCTGTCTCAATGGATCTGCCGAGTATAATATTTGGTCTTGTGTGCAGGAAACGACATGCTCATACTATGAAGTATAGCGATCCAGCCGGAATCTGAGTCTGATCTCGACGACAAGGCGACACCAGACGCGAAATCAATTTGCATCATTGGCGCAGGTCCTGTTGGGCTTGCAGCCTTAAAGATACTTCTTGACTCATCACAGTATAAATCTGGGGAATGGAAACCGTCAGTTTTTGAAGCTCGCAACGAGTTAGGAGGCGTATGGTACGCAATGAGTCTTGGACTGTCCTACTGAATACTTGAACGTTTCTTAGGCTCCCCTCGCCGGTAGTTCCAACAGGGGAACCCCCGGAGAGCGCAATATATGACTCTCTTACTACGAACATACCACATCCCGTGATGGCGTACACCAGCTACCCATTTGCCCCATCCACAGCCCTCTTTCCTAGCGCAAAAGTTGTGCTCCAATACTTGAATGATTACGCCGACAATTTCCAACTACGGCCCCATATCCAGTTCAACACGACTGTCAAAGCAGTTGCTTGGACTGGCTCGCGATGGGAAGTAACAATCTCAGCAAACACTATCCTTTCATTCGATCTAGTGATGGTGTGCAGTGGACATTACAGGATCCCTCGATATCCCGACACTCCTGGCGTGACTCAATGGCTTTCCTCAGGCCGAGCTAGCCATTCAGCCACATACAGGCACCCATCCAATATGGGCGATACAGTCCTCGTCGTCGGTGGTGGGCCCAGCGGCCAAGACATCTCAGCTGAGATGTGTTCCGCCGCTCGTACGGTCATTCACTCTGTCTCTGCTGCCCTGCCAGAACAAATTGGGAATCTTAAGCGACGGGGTCGCGTCACCCAGTTCGGAGATAATGGGCAGGTCACATTCGAAGATGGGTCAATAGAAACTGGGATCGATCACTGTATCCTCGCAACGGGGTATGAATACTCTTTTCCATTCTTCTCGGAGAATGTCATCCGATCCACCGTACCCCCACCGCTACCCCCTCTTCCTATTGCCCTCTATAACTCCACAAATAGCATCTTTCCATTGGCACGACATCTATTCCCTCTGACTCAGACCTTTCCGTCTTCGAGTCTCGCATTTCTTGGTCTACTCGTGCGTGTAGCTCCCTTTCCACTCGTAGAGGCCCAAGCACGGGCCGTATTGCATGTATTCGCAAATCCAGAGAGTCTAGAGCCTATGCAAGAGGCCGTGGACATCATGACGCGCTATGAAGGACTGAGGAACCAGGTCGGCGATACTCCTCCGGCAATCGCAAAGGCATGGCATCGTTTTGAGGCCTTGGAACAATTCGAGTACCGGGATGCCTTGTACGAGTTTTGTACGGCATCAGACGGGGATTTGAACGCAGCATGGTTGAGTGCACAAAGTGAGAGAAGTGCTTCATATACCAGGGTGCCGGAATGGGAGAAGGAGATGTATTGCAAGAAGAATATACTAAGAAAAGCTTGGAGACGTGTAGAAGAGCTCGGGAAGGCGGAGGAATGGGTTCAGGGAGTTGGACAAGAGGGAGTACATGAGTGGGTTGACATGACGCAGAGACTAGAGAAGTGGTTGAGAATGAAGAGATGAAATCAAAGTTATAGATCAATGCTGAAAGCCTCTATAAGTATCTGGGTTGTACAATATCCCCATTTGATGCTCGAAGGTTTGAGGTCCGGAAACTCTGATGTCGACACAGAATCTGATCCTGATCCTGGCACAATCCCCATTTGATGCTCGAAGGTTTGAGGTCCGGAAACTCTGATGTCGACACAGAATCTGATCCTGATCCTGGCACAATATCTGCCCAAACAATCACGCAAGACGATCCTGCTCCCAGACACGCAAGAAATTGTCGTCTCCTTTCAAACACTCTTCGTCCAGCACCTTTCTTGCACCATTGGTCCGTCCACACACTGACAAGACGGATAGACATAATGTCAGGTAATACATCACTTTTTAGCAGCAAAGATCATGACATACGGCAACGTCCCCCTAGTCCAGCGGCAGCAATAGACAAGTTCTTCGCTGCACAGGTCGCGATGCAAGACTCCGCGGTCACATCGTCCGCGGTGGTCTGTACAGCGAGCCTAATTGCATGATCGACCTTGTTACTAGATTCACAGTTTTTACTCGGGAACTTTTGCTCGATGAAAATTTGCACAAGTCTTACGTGTAGCAGCCGTTGTAAGTCCAAGACGTTCCGCTCAGAGAATCCGTTATTTGCGTCGTTCTAGCCGCATCCCCAGGGCTATTTCACAATTTATCAGTAAATAACTTAACGAGAATTATCCTGAGGATCTACGATGGTGCTTCAGGTCCACTATGAGATGTGGCAGCATCTCTGTACACGAATCAGTAAGTCGTGCGGCAGCAGGAGGATAAAGTATCTCACTTGAGGTCTCTCTTGTTATGCTATGATGAAAACAGCTTGAACAGTGCCGCTGAAAAGTCACTTGTAAAGTGCGAGAACGTACACAAGACTTGGTGCTTGCAGCGGAGACGGTCGACAGAACGAGAAGATTGCACAAAACAGTGTGAAGAGCAAAGTGCATTCTGATCGTAGCAAGGTGTCAGGAGCCCAGATCCCTCTGGTCAGGGGGTTATATATTTATTAGATGGAAGGTATCCGTTCTGGCCCCTCACATGAGGCGGACTAGAACACACTTAGAAGCTTCCGAGATGAGGATTGGACCTTCCGGAAAGAACGATTTAAAGCATAGCTGGCGTAAATTGGACAGGATACAGGAGAAAAGCGCGGACTCTGAATCAGCAGATGCAGCACCTATTGGGGAGAAAGGGCCTTTCAGACTGCCCAAGGGTAGTTTTTATGATCCCCCAATGGCAAGTCGTCGATGACGTTGGGAGCTAATAAATACCTCCATGCAAACTTTAAAATGTTGGAAAATGAAGAACCATGGCTATAGTGTAGCGTAGAGTATACACAGCATTCGTCGCAAAATATACTCCTCGACTGCTCACATCTCTCTCAACCATAATTTGAAGTGACTCTGCCTCAAAATCGGATCTTCATTCACATCCTGTAAAATTTGGAGATCTCTGTAGATATCTTATATACGTCTATATGGATGATGCAAGGTATAGTAAAAAGAAGGACTAGTGAAAGAATGTAGAGTAGATGTACAAATAGAGACTCTAAATAAATCGTCGAGCATTAGATCTGGTGATCAATGAATCGGAACCGTTCGTTCAGCATCCTGTATGCCTTGGACAATGTCCTTGATGGAAGGCATACCCGCTATCTGACTGATCTCGGGGGTATTGCCTTCGTTCGTCTGGAAAGGCTTGGTAGATGTTGGAGTCGGGAATCCAGGACTGCCATAGCGATTCTTTGCAGCAGAAGATTTCAAACTGAATGGATGGGCTTCTGTGTTGAAGATGTCTGAAGAGAGGTTGGAAAGCAACTGACGCCTAGCGAATGGATAACTTACATTCATCAAGACTGATGTGACGAGGATCGTCGAAGGTCAGGTATCTGTTCGTTTTGAATGCCGCATTAGGAAAATTTCATACTGAATGGAGATAAAATGCTAACAGATACTTCAGCACCTCGGCGAACCAAAAACTCTCCATGTCGTTGATCCGCGTCGAATTTTTGTTGTTGACATCCCAAAGCCCGGTATAAGCTCCGTCGAAACTGAGATACTTGGTAAAGCTGTCCAAAGCGCTTGCAGCACGAGCAATGTACTTCGGGTCACCCGTTTTCCGCCACGCGTAGAAATTGGATTCAAGGACCTCGGGGCGCAAGAGGTAATAACTTGCAGTTGGATAGAACCCGTACCGTGCACTAAATTCAAGCTGTTTGGCTGTAGGAGCGTCGCCACCAGTATAGTCTCCGTCCTCTGCTACATATGCAAACCCTTCTGGACCGATCCCAGTTCTGGTAAGGGTATGACAGAGTATGGACGGGAAGAAACTGAGCGGGCTTACGCAGTACTCGCATAAGTGTTCCAACACGCATCGACAAGTTGAAGTCCGATGTCGACAATGGTCTGGTTGTTCAACAAACTGCCACCTACGATGGTTGAAGTAAGAAGATACAGCCTCAAGGAGAATTGTGATTTGTACCAAGTATCCAGTTCCCACCATGAAAACATTCCAGGTGAGAAGAGACATGTCTAATTCGCTTGGTTTCTCCGTCATAATCTCCAAGGTAGGCATGTTTTCCAGATGTTGAAATCTACGCAAAACTGTGAGTGATTCAAGTGTCTTCAAGCGGCGTGCGTTGTAGTCTCACTCGGAGGAGTGTTTTGATGGAAGAATCAACGGCAAGACGCCAATTGTCGACGAAGGAGTCATCGGCGTCACTGAACAAGCGAGGATACTTGATTAAATACTCAAAGTAGCTGTCTGAGCCTCCTCCCCAGGTCTCAAGTGAAAGATCAATGTATGTACAACAGATAAAAATAATATATACCACGTAATCGCCGACTGGCTGGCCTGTTGCTGCATCAATCCCTTGTGCTGGAAGGCCTATTGGAGTGTGAGTGGATCTGGCGTTCAAGATACTTGGTACACACCTGGTAATGGTGCTGGCTGTGATACCATAGATATTCATTGAAGAAAGGTGAGTGACTGTTTACGCACCTGGCTAGCAATACGGCGCACAGCTCTTTCAGCCAGATTCCTGTATTTTGGGTCTTTAGTGTGCTTCGACAAAGTCCCAAATTCCATGGTCAGCTATCAATATTACTATTATTGTTCTGTTTTGCTGCTAAAAAGTGTGACAATTACTGTGCCAGCTTCCGCGATGTTTGACTGTCATCCGAACAAACGTAAGTTAAATTCTAAGAAAAGAGAAGAATATTACCGTGCCCTCCACGGGCTTGTTGGACGCAAAATCTAGGCGACTCGAAGGAATATCGCTGTCCTGGATATGACATTAGCGCTCCGCGGGGAAAAAAATTTAAATATTACATACTCCAGTCCAAGCATTGATCAGCTTGTCTCCGAGGCGTTGTGACTTTTCCAAGAGCACTGGATATTGCTGATTACTCAACTCATATGCGCTTAGCATGCCGCCAAGATAACGAATGGTGGTTTCGAAGACACTAAAGTGGATACTTAGCGACATCGCCAAAGTCAAAATCTCGACAAGCATTGACCTGACTGTATCGTCCGTCCTAGATGTGCTGAAGTCGACACTAGAGACATGAGCAACGGCTTCGTTAAAGGAATCCTTCAGCGATGGTAAGAGCAATGACGAATCGTACAAAAACAGACACCTTACATTGAGGCCCATGATATACTGTGTTGAGTGTCAAGCCGGGCAACACACTCAAAATATAGCGAATGCGTACCATAGTGGACATAGCATCAATAATAGTCGCGCCTGAGAAGACGGTCAGCCTCCTATATCCCGCTCTGTACAGATAATCTCACCCCAACCATTACGACTGTCCGCAAAACCTTAACAAGAATTCAAGTTCAGTAGTAACGTGGAGTGTGGCAGCGACATACTCTTGTCGATAGGAAGTAGATCATCATGTCCCCAGGCGTATTTCCTGTTCAGACGACGAACATGTCAGAATTTCACAGATTACTTTCAACACGCTAAACTCGGTGATACGAGCCTGTAAGACTCGTAGCTCCTCTTGAACATGTCTACAACCGCGTCACGGTTTCCGTAGCTACCAGGGGGAAGGACAAGGTTCGGGTTCTGAACAAATCCGCCATAAACGAGTGACGATGAAAGGAGGGCACAGAGGGCGCTAGACCTCATAGAAAGCATGTAAGAGCGTGACGGAGAGGAAGGAATGAGAGAAGAGGAAGCGGGCGGACGCTCCTATTTAGCAAGGTTGCGCGAACTAAATATAGATCTTGAAGTTTGTTCGCCTCCCACTTGGCGTGACATCATATAGACCTTGTGAGCAGATGAGCGTGCCACTATTTCGACTAAGTTACATAGCTATTTCTTTCTTACAAAATAAAATCAATGGGGTCGAAAGAGAAAATATCTTCATCCCGAACATTAAGAACCCCATGTCTGACGCGTGTTGTTAACTTTGATAAACACTGAGATCGTGTCAACTCACTTCTCTTTCAGGTGTGAATTGATGCCAGGAAATGAAAACTTTTTCTCAGCATGCTTTGTCTTCGAATGACAATTTGTGCTGGCCACAGCGGGCAATATCGATTTTGGCTGTTCCGGTGATTCCTCCACAGAATTAAACTGGACCTGTTGTGGTTGGGTCTCTACTACGGCCATTGAGTGTCCCACTGAATTCGGGCAATGACGGCACCCAAAGTTTAGCTTTGACCTAACAGCCTTTAATCGAGGCTGAGAACCAGTTACGCTGCGGATAATCAATGGTTGCGGAGGGTGAAGCAGGATATTGGCAACCTCTTCCTTTGACATCACCCTTATCGTCATCTTATCGTGACGATGAGAATGACCAACCTCCGAAACGGTCAATTGGGAACTTGGAGGGAATCAATTGACGCACCAAAGATCGAAAGTCCATAACAATCCCAGGTCCGCAGGTTGTGCATTGGATATTCGTGCCGAGGGATTTAAGGGTCGTAGCAGCTTCGTGTGACGACGCGTCTATTGCATACAATGTGAGAAGATCTTGTAACGTTGCTATGGCCTGATCAAGTTATTAGTCACTAGACTCAGGGGAACAAGTTCAAGGTTTCCTACCTTCTCGTCCTTGACAAACCGCTCAGCCGTCCATACGCCAACAACTCGTTTGTCCTTCTTTCCGGGGCAAAGATGTGCACAAGCCCCCGCAAAATCCAAACAATCGTCTTCACGATACCGGGACGCTACCTTTGAACATGTCTTACATAAAAAGCGCGCAGTCACTCTATCCACTGGGTGTAGGACTTTAGAATTCGCTTCCCCATTCAAAGCTGTCCAGTCCGAGTAACCCAGTACGATGGCGAGATCCTTTCTTGCCTTCTCTCTCCACTGATTCAGCTCTGTGTGTAGGCGCTCGACTACCCAAACCTCTTTGAGCAGCGTTGTCGATACGTCATGGGGCGGATTTTTCTGAGGAAATTCGATCCTTTCAGGCGACGTGCCCTGCAATAATTGGACGATAGGAAGACGTCGGAAGACATCGAGTGAGGGAAGCACTATGTGAGGCTGTTGAGATCGCAACCTTTGATGATGTTGCTTGACAGCATAACGGTTATTGGCATATGCAGCTTCACGTGCCTTCCGCTCTCTGAGCGCTTTTAAGCGAACAAATGTTCTCTTGACTTCGTCAGCAATGTTATCATAATCTGAAGACATCCATCAGACAAACTTCAGGGAAGACAACACGGAAATTGACCTTGCTGTGTTACATGCTCTATTCGACTATTCTTTAACCTCTGCATGGACCCATACGGCGTTGAAGTAATTAACTCCCAATGGATCCAGCCATTCTTCGAAGCGAGTTGTTTGGAACTGTCGGAAAGAAAAGAGGTCATAGGGTCTCAGGATTTAGATTAAGGAACTGCTTACAAGGCTTCATTAGCAACCACTATATCGTCGTACAATTCTTGCCGGGATTCTTTCCACTCGTTTAATGAAGTGCAGAACTATACTTCATGATAGAATCTAATCGTTAGAGAGAGGGAAAATCTTACCTCCATATACTTCGCTATAAACTTAATCTTCTCCTTGTTCTTCTACATATACGGTATTGATGTCAATTCTCCATATGTTGAGAGGATATGACATCAGACCTCTAGATACCCATTCGAATCTGCCGCACATTCATGTATCTCACGAGTTACGTCTGATTTCCGATAGACTGTACCTGAGACGATATAATCGATTGACATCCCCCAAGAAAGAAGTGAAGAGACATACCATCTGTCCATAGCACTAGAGAGGTAACAAGTGAGCAGATGCCTTGTGTAGGTGGAAACAACGCTCACGAGAGCGTCTCTTTCTATTGTTTTTATTTGGCACTGGGGCATGATGGATCAATTGACGGATATGCCATCAATGTAGAAATAAGGCTAACAAAATTGCATGTCGTTTTCAGCATACGTGAGACATTGCTTGATCTTATCATTATGCAGCAGCATTCCCTCGAGTTTGATATGATCTCTGTCCAGTTGTGCACAATCAAATTCCGCTTGAAAAACCAATGCTTACCCCTCGTTTATAAATTTATTCCTACAAATAATCTAGAAGAATAAAAGATGTCTACTTTATGACCCACGAAAGGACGAGCACGTACGTCCTGGCATAACATAGTCCTAGTTCCAAAGGCAGTATACAGCTCTTCTGTGTGCTTCCCACAAATCTACCTCGTGTAAGACTTGAAAACCAAAGGTGCATATTGACGAGCCTACTAACCTCGCAATTCCCACCTCCAAACAAGAACGCAGCATACGCTGCCTCAGTAAAAATAGACATTGGTTCCGGCGGTGGCAACGGGTAAGCCTTCCGCACGCTTTTCCATATGTAATTAGAGGTTGGGTGGACCAAAGCCTTACAGAGAGACTTGTTACATCGAGCGACGGCTAGCACATCTGTAGGCGAGCTTGTGTTGAGAAGAATCTCTGCTATAAGCTCGAAAGGCAGAGTGTCGAAGAGGTGGCGAAGAACGGCCCTATCTTCTTGTAGCGGTTCCTCTGTTCGACGACGTTTCTGGCTGTCTGCTTCAGATGATTCCTGTCGACGATGACTGCCAGCCTGCTTGTGAGGAAACAAGCCACCATCGGTGACTGTGTCTATCATGGAATTTCGGAGTAGATATGGTGATAATTATTTACTACGTCGAAAAGTAAACAAATGGACGTTCCGCGAAATCCGGATTTTTTGTGCCTCGTTCTCAGGAGGAATTTCAGTCCAATGACAAGACAGAGTGATTGATATTGTAACACACATCTTCTAAGTATCAAGATTAAGGCAACCTACACTGCTGGCCATTAAATGACTGGACCGTTGTTTCAGTACGAAAGAAGAAATTATGTGTACTCTAAGCATCTCTCGAACGGATTGTCGGTTCCATGCCAATATACGAAATTCTGCATCGACCGTGTATACCCGAGCGCACCTTCAATAACATCGAATATTTCTGCCAGACACCACAGGGGACAACTGAAATTATCCTAAGCTAATAAGGGACCATAAACGAGCTCTGGGGTCTCCATATTGTTGTCGTTTGGCTGATTACACTTATGACCGCTTTCTTGAGAATGTAAAGACGACACTACAGCTCATCAGTGATGTGATGAGGCGCATCCAAACTATGTTCAGCAATGGTAGAGGGTACAGTCACCAATGATGTCTCTATTGATATTGACGGCTCAGGTTTGTCAACACCAGAAATTTCCGTCAATGACGTAGGGATGGAAGATGCCGCCATTGTTGTAGCGACAGAAAACACAGAAGATACGAGTGAAGTCGTGAATGCGGATACAGACGGTGAGTATTGTTTCTCCATGGTCAAAATGGCTGCGTCTCCGCTGTAGTCCGGTAGGAAACGCGTCCACCAAAAAGCCATGCGAAGGCCACGATCCACGATGCGCTGTTTAATAATAAACATAACGACAAGGAGAAAGAAGACAAATGCTGAGAGTATCAAGACGCGATCGATCCAATCAGACTTCTCCAGTGCTGTTATGAGTTGTCTCGACGTCCCCATGAGATTCGTTAGCAGATCGTGTGTTGAAGATGTAGCATGTAGGGATGCAGTCGATGCATCTTCAAGACACATATCGTTAGTTCCAATAGGTGCAAAGTAGTGGAGCGACCCTACCAAGCATTTGTGTTGAAAGAACAGAGCGTTCCAGCTCGCTCTGCATCAGGCCTATCGTCCGCCGTAAAGCCTCAGTAACATTATCATTTGCTTTCATAAGGGCGTCCTCACTGCATATGTGTTTCAGATGGTATTTATTCCGGGAGGAATGAGGTAACTGACGTGACTTTCTCATTCAAGTTTGCCTTCTCAGTGACTACCGAAGAACCTAACAATTCAGCTCTGTGAGATGTTTTCTGTGAATCGATTGTTCTTTTCGATGCGAGTAGGGCCGCTCGCGAATTTCGTCGCAATCTAATGCAAAATTGGTTACGACACCTCACAACCAGCGAAATCACACGTACTGCGCAAGATCGCTTCGAAACTCGTCCACTATTCGACTCAACTTGATCCTATTCTTCTCTCCTCGTTGGTCACCAACAGATAGTTCCAAAGCCTGTCTTCGCATTGAGCTACATATGTCACCTCCAAAGCGGAACATACCTCCACTTGCCTAGCGAAGGATTGAATGTCTTCTCTCAGTTCTGCAGCTAGATCCTGCTGTAAGGACAAAGGCCCTTGACATGACTGTAAACGAGGAATTTGAAAATCGACAAGGTCCTTCTGGCGTCGCTTCGACGCTGAAATAAGTTCTGAAGTTTCTTCCGTAAATGAAACAGGACCTGGTGCCATGGATTAGACAGAGATTCTGAGCGCGGGAAGATAACAGAACACTAGAAAGGTGTATGATGGTGTACTAGACGAATGCTAGGCGATCTACACGCAACCCTCGAAACTAGGTGATGACGCGTCACAAACGACAGACAATTAAGTAATCAGGTCAAATTACTTTGCAAGCATGTACATGGTGCTCCTCTAGAGTCTATTGAATGGTGGTGAAGAAATAACTGTCCCGTGGCTTAGTTGGTTACGGCGTCCGACTGTTAATTCTCTCAATCGGAAGATCGAGAGTTCAAGTCTCTCCGGGACAGTGAGATTTTAAAGTTTTGCTTCATGAGTATGTTCATGATAAGAACCTTTCTTATCGTTTAAATCGGTCCTGTTGGCTCCATAAATATCATTTAGAACCTCTACTTTGCACATGTTTCCTTTGACGATTTACGGGCGCTCAGAGTGTCCTCCCATGCGGCTCATTTTGGCTTTGGTTTGTGCCCTGTTTCTCGTTTTTCTCCAAATCAATGTCTCTTAGGGTTGTGTCGCTATGCCTGTTTAGGTGTCAGGCGCAGGCGCTAAGGTTACTGACTACGATACCAATGTAAGCTCCCCTTCAAGAGTGCTCCTCACAAGCATCAATTACCTCCCATAAGCATAGATATATAGCATATCTCCTCCGGTCCTGTAGGATATGAGATACAAGTCGTGACGCTAGAGGAAAGGCGTTTAAGGCTACGTACGCATGGAGTTTGGAAATATTAAGACATGAAGTAACCACGGTTTGACAATCCTGCCCCATATGATACACAAATGGCTTAATCCAAGTCCAGGGCCGATGCCCAATGCCTTTCTATCTCCCGACCCATTGGCCTCTACGCTGCGTGCACGTCACGTCTAGTCATCGAACCACACGTTGCATCGGTCATGAGTTATCATTTATGTGACAAAAGATCTAAAGAGGGATTCACACCCGATAAAGTTCGTCATGTGTTGACAAATGCATTTTTGTAAAAGTTTTACTGACGATAATTTATCTCTGGAAACTCATCTGAAATAACCTCAAAACAGTGGCTCGCCCATTACTGATATTAATCTCTCGGTCTCATTGATTATCTTCGGGAATTGTTACGGCGAGATGCTCGCTGACGAAACGTAGGAATGATCATTTTTCTAATTCTCTTCACCAAGACTGATGGAATGTCGACGTCAAAACGACACCGCGCTCATATTTACCCAATTCGCCCCGAAGTGCCAGGTGATCCGGAGGATACTCCGCGATTCCTATAAGAGCAGTGAAAAACTTCATGTACTCGCCAATTACGAGCCCTTCGCTTCTATTCCACGTTCATATGTTGACCTATCGACCACCTACGCTTCTCCTTGCGTTCTCCGTTCCAGCCATTTTGGCAGCCAACGTCCAAAATCCCAATCTCCAACTGCCTGCTGATGCTGCTGTGCATAAAGCCGCGGTTACGAAGATTTTCACCGATAGTTTTTCCGCTTACCAGTGCATTTCGTCGTCTTGTTTCCCTCTTTCTGTTTCTAATCACGAGTTTCTACCTCAGAAAGTTCGCTTTCGGGCATGACGACTTATCTCCCTTGAGTCAGAGTTAGTTCATTCTTTTCTCGGTAAACAAGGACTACCCATAAAGTTACGTTAGGTTTTTCGGATGGACGAAATGGCTGGGGTGCGTCGTATAGACCTTTTTAACGTTAGGGCTCATACCCATATGCTGTCGAAGGTGCAAGCATCGTGGACGCGATGAGTACTATGGTACGCATGCTTCCCTATTCGTACAGAAGTTTATTCAAAGTTACGCAAAAGTCTATCATGGGTTTAGATGTGCGTTTTCATCGTGGTCCCTGAGTGTTCGCTAGTCAGCAACAATCCTGACTGTCCCCCCTCCTCTCTCTTACTTTAGGACCTCTTCCAAGAAGCGGTCGAGTTTTCAAGCCATATTGACTTTAGTAAATCGCAAACTCCTGATACTGTCAGGTCTGTCCTGCTCTTTCTCTTCCCGAAACTTAATATCAATGGGTCCGTAGCGTGTTCGAGACCACAATTCGCTACTTGGGAGGTCTGTTGAGTGCCTTTGAGCTCAGCGACCAGAAGTATCCTGTCCTTCTGGAAAAGGCCAAGGAAGTCGCCGATAAAATGGCGTTTGCGTGGGTTGGGGTGAGCAATTACGTTGCCTCTCCTGTCCTTACGTTCCAAGTCTAATGTCCCACGGAAAATGCCAAAGAAAAACGTGGTTCCTTTCGGTTTCATGAACTTTTCCTCAAATTCTCCTACTATCGCGACTGTACGTGGATGAAACAAAGTTTTTTATTGTCTGTCACCGATATTAGAGATGGTTTTAGTCGAACATTGCAGAAGCTGGCACGGTAAAGAACTCATACGAGCGGTATCTATCTTTCAAATTTACTTTTGCTCTTTAAGTTATCTCTGGAATGGTCGACACTATCATCTCACACCGGAAATCAGACATATGCTGACCTTGCTGTGGGTCAGTTCGCCATATTGCAAATCTCGTGCGTACCCTTACGGACTTGCTGTGTTTATGTTCATCCTGAACTCTACTGGGTCAGTTCGCCATATTGCAAATCTCGTGCGTACCCTTACGGACTTGCTGTGTTTATGTTCATCCTGAACTCTACTTCCAGCCTGATCCCCTACCAGGCATGGATAGTTTTTACGAGCTAGCTCTGACAGCTAATATGACTTATGTCAAAGGTTTAGCCGCGCAAGGGATAGACCCACATGGTGGAACATCTGTCGGGGGTTATGTCGTAAGTAATGATTCCTCTGCTTCTTTTTCGCTACCTTCTTATGCTTTTACACCCGTTAGACATGGGGCGGCGGCTCTGACAGCTATTTCGAATATCTCATTAAGTACGCAAGGCTTTCGAATACGAACGACCCGCTGTTTGTCAACACATGGCAAACGGCTGTTGACTCTTCGATCAAGACTCTTTTGAGAGTGAGTGAAAAGTTTTTCACTTATTTTGTTCTCGTTCGACTTCCATCGTACTGAGATGTATAGACTTCGACAGTAGGAAATCATGTCTACCTGGCTGACTTTGACGACTTGAGACAAATACTCCACATTGGTTCCCACTTGGCCTGTTTCCATGGCGGAAATTGGATTTTGGGTTTGTTTTTCCTTGTGCATGACTCTGATGGGGACCTCATCTTCTGATGGGAACAGGCGGAAAGATGCTCAACAATAATACTATTGTCAATATTGGTCTGCAGCTCGCCGACGCATGCTGGAATACCTATGCTAGCACCCAGTATGTATGAGTAGGGGGCTCTCAGTCAGAATTCTTGCTGAAACCTAGCGATGTCCCAGGACTGGTATCGGGCCTGAAAGCTTCGCATACATCTCTTTCGACGGAAACTTCACAGGTGGCAGCCCAGCCAGTGATGATGAACTTCGATTCAATGCAAAGCATGGGTTCTATATCACTAATGGGGTATATGTCCTACGCCCGGAGGTGCTGGAGACGAACTTCTATGCGTGGCGCGCAACAGGAGATACAAAATACCTTGATCGGGCAGCGAGTGCTGTTGCAAGTTTCAATAAATTCTTGCAGACACCAACAGGATATGCTGGATTGGTTGATGTAAACAACGCGGCAAACGGTCTTTTCGATGATACGGAGAGCTTCTGGTTTGCGGAGGTGTTAAAGTATCTGTAAGTGGAGTTGTGCGTGTTGAGAATAGTCGGGTTTATTTGTGGTCGGATATAACAGGTATTTGACATTCGACGACCCCAATCACATCAGTCTGGATGATTGTAAGTCGATCCACCATTGCTTCGCCTTTTCCTCACTTTTTTGGCAGATGTATTTAACACGGAGGCTCATCCTTTCAAGGCACCCCCTGCGAAGCCCATTTATGGCAACAACACAATTCTCCCAGGCAAGCCCTTCAAAGTGCAGTCAGGCCCACCACTTCCAGCCATCAGCCCAAGTCGCTTTGAAAAGGGATTGAGAACCCCTCAGTAATAAGACAGGGAATTTGGAGGAAAATGAGATACCAAAAGAAATAATCTGTCTTGTCACGTAGCAAATGGTTATATGTTAACAAAGATATACGATGGTACAACTTTATCTACGGTTGATTCTGTCATCACCGATTTTTGAGAGTGCCTGTTTGCCAGCGAAGATCGTGACCAGTCCAAGGACAGCGCCATATGAGAGAACTTGTCCAAGTTTGAGGTCGATCCAATACCATACCAAGAGCGCTTCAAAGGCCCCTAGTGTCAGGATAAAGGGGAAGATACTCGGCGAGAAGAGATGCGGGACGCGACGTATGACTTGGCTCCACTAGATATCCCGGTTAACATACCAAGGATTTAGATGGTGTCAAATACTTACCAAAGCGAGAAGGACAGCCCAGGGAGCGACTACAACAGCAGAGAATATAGCGGAGATAGGACGAGGGGGCATTTTCTGGTCTGGACGGAAAGTATGGTGGATCTCGGGTAATGGATGGAAGTTAGGTTCTTCTGGATGAACGGGCGGCGCTTGAGAAGCGGGAACAACAAGGTCAAAGAGCTCGAGTTTCAAAGGAGAGTGCAGGGGTGATCCAATCAAAAGAGTTACTTTGAGAGGCGCGTCAGAAGTGGGTGGAAGTGACAATGGAGGTTTGGCCATGTCCTGGGTGGCATCGTTCCGTAATTAGGTACACGAGATAGAGAAGATGCGACGCACCAGCTCAAACTTTGCTTTACCGCCGTTCGTCACACGAACAGGTTGAATTCCCTCCTCGCCTGATCTTTCATCGTAGAAACGAAGGAACGTCTGGTGAGGCTGGACGCCTTTTCCACCGTCTTGTTCCACGATTCGGAATGTCAGCTTTAACTTGTCACCCTTGCTTAGCTTTACATGTGTCGACAATGGTTGCGTTAACGAAATTCTGTAGATCTCATTTCATTTCAGTTGATCCAACTTTGCTGAACCGATGACGAAGGCAGTACGTACGGTTCGGATCGTAACTGCGAACCTGTAGCGGAGGTAACAACGGCTTGGGGATTTTGTAAAGTAAGGATAGCGGCCTGCCCGCTGGCAATCAACAACGCCACGATAGGGAAGAAAAACATTGTGAGAGCACAAAGCTAAGCGCAGATGGACATAGAACCAGTCGACGTGTTAAGTGATGAATTCTCACGTGATCCTTAATTACGGATTCCATCTCATCTTAAACTTTTCACCGCGTGGCCAGTTTCTTCCGTTTCTTCCTGGATTTTACGCAATTAATAACCATGACTGAAGACATTGACATGCGTGTAAACTTATTTCTGTCGGATGCTGAACTCTCAATTGAAGTTGAACGGTCAATCAACTAGCCGTCAGAAGCCAATGACTTGGAGTGGATTCGCGTCACCAGTACAGACGGGTTCTCTTACCTTGTCAGGCGCAAAATTGCCAATGTGAGTGGCACGATGCGAAGTATGCTTGATGAAAGTAGTACGTCGCGTCCCAAATTCATATCTTCATTGCTTGCCACTGATCGCGTCCTCTCTTTTCCAGGTAGTTATGCGGAAGCCGTGACTCGAACGTGCCATATCAATGAACGGTAGGTGCTGAAAGCGTCATAATCTACTCCGTGTAGGTCCTTATGCGACCTCAAGCGGTATCATTGTAGAGAAGATGCTAGAGTATATGGCATTCAAGTTACACTATCAGGATGCTGGACCTAAGGAGGATATACCTGTTCAAGAATACGTGGAACGTCTGCCTCCAGAGATTGTGTTAGAGCTGTGAGTTTGAGCGTCTTCCTGCTTTCGTTAATCTCATTATGTGGTGTAAAGGCTCGTTGCTGCTGACTATCAGGAAGGTAAGCATGTCTTTCATAAAAGTATTTTGACTACAAGCTGAGATCTTGGATGAAGTGTGAACCTCAGTTCACCCTGTTGTGTCATTGCTGCGGTAAAATGTGCAAGAGATCTTCAGTGTTGGATTCTAAAGAGCTGTTAATACCAATTTCTTTTTAGGGCTCAAATATGCCCTTAATTCAGGCTTCATTCACCTAAATGCACAAACACCATCACGCTTTGCAGATACAACAATATTCTGAAATTTCGCCTGTGAGTGAGTTGAGTCCTCAGTTCTTAAGGCTTGAGTTGAGCCTTGACATTCGCTCCGTGCTCTTAAGCATGAACCTTAATCCCCTTGTACCGTTATCAACCTTTAACCCTTAGAGGTTGAACAGGATGACTTGAGATGGAAGTAATATATATTTATCTTCCTATTTAGGATTAGGAACAGGTGCATGTCACAGTTCAAGGATAGGGTTTGCAAATTGCTGGAATTTTGTAGAAGGCAAAGTGGAACTAAGTATAAACTGAACGGCTGATCAAGAAGTTGACGAGCAACTGGCACTCTCAGCCTTCTGTTGGCGGGGTAATATGTGTATGTCTCGATAGCTAAGTGGTATAGCATGCGATTGCAGTCTTGTTTATCGCAGGGTCCGGTGTTCGAACCACCGTCGGGACTTTTGAGCGCTTCGATGTGACAGAATTTTTTGAAATTGAAGGTTCCTTCTGGTCTCAAAATTTGGATTGTTACATGGACTTTGTTCAAATTTGTAGCCTTAGGTCGGCAGCTAAGAGCATGCGATTCAACGTTTTAGGAGGGGCCAGGATATGGCAGAATTCTCTGCACTCCATGAAGGGATTGGCCTCCACGTTACCAGGGTAGGAATGCATTATCATCTTATCTCTTTCCCTTTCTTTCATTGCATTCTCCGCCCTGTGGGCGTGGCCACACCGATCTTGTCGTCTCAAACTGCGCTCGCAGGTACGTTTCCTCACTTTATTACTATATTTTACGTCGTCATAAAGTAATGTAGACTTTGGAGAAAATCACATCAAGGCAGGGGAATTTTTCAAGTTCAATATGAAAAAGTCCCGACGGTGGTTCGAACACCGGACCCTGCGATATCCAAACAAGGCTGCAATCGCATGCTATACCACTTAGCTATCGAGACAACAATGAATTACGATTGTCAAGCCCATACAAGGAAAGGACAACAAGAACCAAAGAACGCGTTAGGCGACGCGTCACCCCTCAGAAATCAATCCCCTTCTACATACTTCGCACCCATCATGGCCGACATCGAAATGAAGGCAACCAACATAAAGAAGGATGAGAAAGGGAAAGAAGAAACCGTCAAGCATGTTCCTCTCACTCCTGTGGCCGAAATCAAGGCCAACATCGTCCTCATCGAGCGAGCTGTATCGACCCTTGAGCCTCGCTTCACCCATCGTGTTTTGCGTACATTGACTGCCTTGCGAAAACGGATAGATGCAACTGTTCTGAGGGCTGTTATTGAGCAGATTTACACCAGAGGTCCGCACTCCTCTTTATAATGACATATTAAGATCCATAACCGTTTTCAGACGTTCCCGAAAAGAGTGTTCTACTATCATGGATCCCTGACGGGAAATCTAAAGACCATGAGATGGACGTAGACATTAATAGTGGCCCAAATGAGTCTGTTACGCCAGCAGTATCGGTCCCTGTCCCAGAGGGGGAAATATACCTCCGCCTCCTCATACTGCATTTCCTTTTAACGTCGCCATCAACGTACCAGAAGGCACTGGAATTGTCCGCTGAGACTGTGCAGAAAATGCAGTCGCTTAATCGTAGAAGTATGGATCCTATCTCTGCCAAGATCTGGTTTGCGGTCGAGAGGGCGTATGAACTTGGGGGGGAGCTTGCGGATGCACGACCGTAAGTATGTTTCTAGATAACTGGTTGTTCTTGATTTACGTGCAATCACAGACTATTCCTTGCCGCCCAAAGGACCGCATCCCTTCGTCACGATGACGAAACACAAGCCTCCCTAATTAACCGGCTTCTCCGAAATTATGTACATTACAATCTCTACGACCAGGCGGACAAACTTGTATCTAAAACAACTTTTCCTGAGTCCGCCAGCAGCCCTCAGTTTGCTCGGTACCACTACTACCTCGGCCGTATAAAAGCCGTGCAGCTCAACTACAGTGAAGCCCACACGAACCTTCAGCAGGCAATCCGTCGCGCAGCTCAACCGAAGACAGCACCCGGTTTTTATCAGGCAGTCCATAAGATTTTCATCGTTGTGGAGTTACTGATGGGTGAGATCCCCGAGCGCGGCCTTTTCCGCCACCCAGTACTCGAGAAGGCTCTTGTTTCTTACTTTGAGATTGTTAAAGGTACGCCATTACTTATAATATTCAGAGCCACAAAATTAGCATTTACGCTTACCCTCCACCTCCAGCCGTACGCACAGGCTCCCTCTCTCAATTCCAAAGTACCCTCTCAAAGCACTCCGCCCAATTTGAAGCAGACAAAACTTACACACTCATCGTGCGACTGCGCCAGAACGTCATCAAGACTGGTATCCGTCGTCTCTCACTTTCCTACTCCCGGATCTCCCTGCGCGACATCTGCTTGAAGCTCCACCTTGACTCCGAAGAAGACGCGGAATATATCGTGGGCAAAGCCATCCGCGACGGCGTCATCGAGGGCAGAATCGTGCATGAGAAAGGGTGGATGGAATGCACAAGCCAGAAAGACGGATATGGACCTGAAGTTAGCGAGGCGTTTGCGCGTAGGATCGGGTTCTGCTTGCAGCTTCATAATGAGAGTATCAAGGTATGTCGATGGCTTACTTATTTCTTTTTGGTTGGGTATAATTGAATCGGGCTTCAGGCAATGAAGTACCCCCTAAATGCTCATAGGAAAGAGCTGGCTGCTGCTGAGGGGGCACGCGAACGTGAGAAAGAGCTGGCTAAGGAAATTCAAGGCGGAGAGCTTGATGATGATACAATGGGAGGCCCTGAAGGTTTCTAACTGATCAATCATGTTTGTGTAAATAGCGGTTTTCAATGTTCGCAGTCTTTCTTGCTTTCCGGTCGCGATACAACAGCATCCGTGCTCCTTTTTCTCATTCTGTCTCGATCCCTGGAAACGTACCGTTCATTCAAGGTAATCGATGTATCCAGCAGAAATGGCGCAAGTAATGTTTTATATCTACATATTGTTTTCACATTTCTGACGACTTTCCCTCATGCATAATTTTCTCCCCCCTCCCCAGGGTCATCAGATCAAGCGTTCCAATCAATACAATGTCTGTTACAAATATCAAACTGATAGGATATTGCGGGGTGTTCAGAAGCACATCTCTACCCGAATGATGTGCAACAACACTGTGCGTACACCGAATCCTGCATGTCATCATACCCAGATCTTGCAAGTGCGAGTCTGTTGTAATTGATTCGTGAGCAAGGTTATATTTTACTTACTCCTGCGGAACTTGGAGCTTGAAGTGGCATCGAGTTTGCACCGCACTGTAAGCTCGACGTGGCGGCGGCATGCCCGAGTTGAATATTGCGCCTCGCAATCATTTCCTGTGATTCTGGCTCGCATTTTGCTGATGTGGACGCATCCTGAGAAGTAGCTTTTTGTCTTCGACATGTGACAAGTAATGTTGACGAGCGGCAAATCGCCTCAGGCAGACTCATGGGTTGCAAGGTTGACGAAGTAGTGCCTGCCTCGTTCATTACTCATGGGCCTGTAGCTGAATTGAAGGCCAGTGTCGCATAATTCTGGTAATGAGCTTGCAAATGAAATTGTGCAGTCCAACTATACGACCGTGTTACTAGATTATCTGTTATCTCGTCGATCCTTATCTCTTTTTTTTTCTGACATATTTCAATTACATAACTTAGACATATGGTATATATACACTTTGAAACGTTTTAGGATAGGTGACTCGCGACCGCCCGGGTTCTCCATCTAAATTCTAAACCACTCTCTCAAAGCAATCCACTCAAATCCTTATACGCTAATCGTGCGACTGCATCAGAACGTCATAAAGACTGGTATCCGTCTCCCACTCGGATCTCCTACACGACATCTGCTTGAAGCTCGACTTTGAAGAAGACGCAGAGTAAATGCCATCCGCGATGGCATTATCGGGGCAGAATCGTGCATGAGAAAGGGTGGATGGATGCACGAGCCAGAAAGATGGTGCGGACTTGAAGAAAAACGAGTAAACATCTCGACACATTCGAAGTTAGCGAGGTGCGAGGCGTGTGCGCGTAGGATCGGGTTCTGCTTGCAGCTTCATGATGAGAGTATCGAGGTATGTCGATGGCTTAACTATTTCTTTTCGTTCGCGGTGTGATTGGATGGGACTTCGGCAAATCCGCTGACCGTTCATAGGAAAGGAGATCGCTGCTTCTGAGAGCACATGGACGGCCTCGAGGTTTTTATCTTCTTCTGATTTTTCCATAAGGCCGGCTGGAAAACCCCTCAGTCGGTGTTTCCCAAGGCATGACTTCTAGTCTTGTACTGGGTTGATTTGGAACACGAAAATATTCAAAAGAGAATCCAATGAATGATAGATATACCTTGGTTCCACAAACAGTTCTTTCACTTCTACGATCTCATTTCCACGACTCCAGCTGTTCAGCAGGCATAAAAAACGACACCAAAGAACTAATCAATAACAGAATCAGTTTGTGCGCATGTAGAAGTTCCTTCCGTACCTCCCAGGGTCCAGAAGTGATGACAAACCGGGATCCCCTAGCTCGGGCTTCTTATTTGATCTCTCTTGTTGATAAGGCCTAAGGCCTAAGGTCTCGTATGATAGCGGACAGTTGCAACGACAGAAAAGCTTCCAAAGCAAATACTTCACGCCTACAAAGCTCTTAGCGACAAACTTTCTTCTCTTATGAAACTTTGGATTGAAAAACTTCACGGACTGCGTATAGCGTCTTCATTGGTGCCAGGTTGCCTTGATATCTGCTAGGTTTGGTTTCAGGCGGCCAGTTTATTACCCGATACCTTGCGATAAGGCTTGGTGAGAAATGCTCAAAACTTGAGAAAGTCGCTTGAAATTTAACTTTCGGTCGTTATCAATGCAAGTCAAGTGATTTATTTCACAATGCCACATTGCGAGGTTCGTGTGATATAATTGACAGAATTGGGCTTTTTGTGCTGGCACAAACGTTAGTGGACCGGGTTTTCCTGTAATCGCGGTCAGATGAACTCCTTGGTGTCATGGCGTGTACAGCGTTATCTCAGGTTCTTTATCACTTACTAAAAGGCGCTTAGCTGAAACACAAGTGTTGTACCTCATCCCAACATACTTGCCCCTGTATTACTATCAAAACCGATTACAGGTTTTCAAACTCCTTCGCCCCAGGAGCACATTCTTATTCTCGCTCTAGAAATGGACACCTTTATCAAGAAAGAAGATAAAACAAAATATGACATGAAATCGGCTGTGGTCCGGACTGTAGGGTAAGATCATATACGAAATAAGGTATATCCTATCGTTCTCAACAGATGTTCTAGTGGCGTCGTTGACCCGACGAGTAAACATACACCGGGTGGTTCAGGATCAGCTCTGTATGTCATTTTCAGTGGTCTATAGACTTCAAGCGAGTGTTTAATGACCGATATCAGACCAGCACCTCCAGAACCGTAGGTCTCAGAGTTGTATCAACAAATTAAAAGAGCTCCTAACTGATATTATTCAGACCCAGATCACGAGGGCCTGTCACCAACAACAGTCAGGGGACCGTAAGCGCCCCCCCAAGTCAGCCTGAGACCACCAGCAAACCAGTGAAGCTCGGACCGGCCATCACACGGCAGCAGTGTGCCGACGATCAAGAGGAGTGAAGAACAAAGCTTACTTCGTCTGGTCAATGTTACCAAATATGATAATTATATATTTCTTTCCTGTAAAATAAGCGTCCAAGACCTCGTAAAACAACAGGCACTGCAATCGTCTGTGTCTCGCCGGAGTGGTACTGGTAACATGTTATACATGTTAACAGCACTCAATCACACTGGAGTTTTGAGGATGTAATCCTTATAGGCTGTACAATTGATTGTGCAGCCATCCATGATGCAGGACATGCACAATACATTTTTTTTGCATGCACTACTCTGCAGAGGAAGGAGTGCAAAGCTTCTATGACGCATTGGTGGATCATAGTCAAAAAATAGCTGCGTTCCCTAATGAATTTACAATTTGTGACTGTTTCTGAGGGAATTCCCTCCAATATGTTCATTGCATTGATATGTGATGAGGAACTGGGTCTGAGGTGAACACTGTCAAGGAGTTCATCTCGGAGCTAAGGCCTATGAAAGGAGCCTTAAGACTGCTATGCACTACCTAGAGTGCAGCTTATAGCACTGATTCTCTACGACCAAGACCACATCAGTCGAAAAGGGGTGTTCCATTTCAGGCAAAACATTACAGGTACACAACATCATTAAAGGGTCTGGATGGCTGACACTCTTTACCTCGTAACTTTGCTTATACTTGCAATAGAAGACAAGCAGTATCTGATATCCAAGTCACGGGTTCCTACTTTCCAAGGAAGTCAATTCTCAACTTCTCAAAACATCGTTGCACAGGAACTGCTGTTAACATATGCTACGCGAGCTGTCAAAGGACTGGCAGTGCGAGCCTTGAGGATCGTTGTATTAAAACTCAAAAGCAGCCATTCCGAATCATCTACTCGCCTCTTACTTCTACCCCTGCGTTGTCAATACACACCAGAATGGGCGACCCGTCATCGGAAACGCATAGTCAGACAGAGTCACCAAAATCGGGTCTTAACTTGAAATCGGCCTTCCTTAACGTTTGGAGGTAAATTTCCAACTCCTACCCTGTCGGATTAATCTCAAAATGCGTTGAGTAGGCGCGCGAGAGAGTTTTTTTGTAGTGTCCGAGCTCGTCCAGCTCATCCCGAAGACGCCCCAGCGAGGTAATATCACTGTATGCTCATTGCAGGAGGAAAATTCTGATAAACTTGAACCTTCATTCCCATTAGAGAGCAGCAAGAAGAGTATGTTCTAATTATCTGATGGACCTCAATGAAAAGTGTTTGACATAGTCTTGTACAGACCTCGACCTCGAGGGCCTTATGACCCATCTGCGCAAGGGACCCCAGCCAATCCGTCAGGCCCGCCTAAGCCTCCGAAGGGCCCGAAGATAACACGAAGGAATAATGGGGAACAATCCGGAACTTAGTTGATACATTTGAACTTGAGCTACCTGTCGAGCGAACTTCGGGACACTGGAGGTGCAATCTTGTGCAGGAGCGATAGGGCGATATTGAATTTAGAGAACCCAGTTCCTTTCATAAGCCAATACGATGTCTTTAGGCAATTTCTATGCACTTCATTAACAGTATTATGTATCTTCCTCCGTGACTGCCTTTGCGATTGACTGGAAACACACATAATATCTGTGGAACTTCATCGTGACATGTCATTTTCCTCAAGCGCGCGCTAAAATGCGATAAGACGCCCACGGCAGTTAACTAGGAACGCATCTTTTTCTGATTTGTAACAAAGCAGAAGGAAGAGATTTGGATTGCTGTGAAAATAATTGGGGTCACTTGTAAATTAAATGCTATGCTTGACAGCGCCTCTTCTGTAACTCGGCTCTTTTTACTGAGTATGATGAAATACATCGATAAATCCGCGACTTCCTGAGCTATTCTATTCGTTCCTGAACAACACCATAACTCCTAGGGCAGTTCTCACGAAATTGCTGATGCTCAGCAGGACAGATAAGCGGAGCATTATAAAACCATCTCCAAGTGATATTTATCCGCCTCTTGCACGGGAACGTGGCGTCCATGCCTCAGGTTCATATGTATCTGCACCAACGACCACCTTAGGTAGTGAACTTCGGTCATTTTCAAGAAAAGTTTCTGGCTGGGGTGGCGAATGCTGTGTTTGTCGATGATCCGTTCCAACCGCCTTTTGTGGCTGTTCAATTGATTTTGCAATGTTAGCCTCCTGCTGTAGTCGAAGAGCGCGCTCTTCGTAATCGCGAGCTTCAATCAAAGCTATGTTTGCCTTGACATGCTCTTGACGTTTGGCGTCTGTTAGAAGCTCCTGTGTTGCAAGTAAATAATGAGCGTCTACTCAGCAATCCATTCCAAAGCACATGTTTGAAACCACTAGTTGATATAGTGGGGCATATATGCGTACCTCGAGTGTCGGAGGATGTTGACGTGTATGTGAAAGCCAGGAGGACCACTGAACTAGACCGGAAACACTATAGAGTGCTGCTGTGGACCCAGGTACAAAACGTACTTGCTAGCTTCTTCCCACCGCCGATGTACTGCCATACGTCTTCGGGGTTTCGATACTGCACCGTGCGCCTGGTCCTTCCTGTGCAATAGTGTATTGGTCAGACTTGCAGTGAGTGGAAAGTGGTAGTGTACCGTTTAAAGTATTATTCTGCTCGTAAAAACGGTTTCCTGTTTGCAATCTCAGAATTTTCTCTGCAAAACATTGCGGATTATGAATACGTACCTACAAGGTCTTGCCCCATGTATCGAGTCTTCAAGTTGCGAAACGAGTTAAATATGATCAAATAGAATTGATTCGGTGCCTTACAGGACGAAATCGTTGTAGTAGTCGCGTGAAGAAGGACATAGGTAAAGAAGGAACTTCAAGGAGTATCGTAATTTCAAACTCCGAAATGCAAGCTTTAACCATCCCTAAGTACCAGCAAGAATGGACAGCGAGTTCGATCCCTTCCGACAACCAATTCTGGCGAATCGGCGCGGCCGCTCGAGCGCTATTCTACGTTTCGTTCTTGTCCTTATCTCGTGATCCGTACGTTCCACCCCTAGTGACAAGCAGAGGCGGTACACACAGCTTCACCTACTATAAAATTTCCGATGTAGCAGTCGTCTCCTTCAACACTCCTACACAAACAGACCATGGAGAAACTTGACATATCCACTTCGTCTGCCCTTTTAGCTACATCCGATTTTGCGTCTATCGCTGGTTCCATCTACCACACCACTTCTAAGCAAACGAATAGATACTTCAAGAGTTCCAAGTACGTTGATTACGGCGCTTTAGATGCTCTTTCTTCTTGTCTCAATGAAATTGTTCAGAGTCAGTCTTCAGGATATTATGATTACTGCGGGAGAGTTTTCTTCTTGCAGCAAAATATCGTAAGTATGGTCCGGGTCTTCCTTGCTTCGATAAATGAAGTTTGTTTTAGGCCCAATTATCTACCTCCCCAGTGGGCAGCTCATAATCATCCTGAAGGCCAACTATACTTTTCCAAGGACGCAACTATTCGCGTTGTCACTGAAGCCTATGTATATGATGGGAACGTGATGGAGAAAGTCGAACATTGGATCAAAGTGGTTGAAGACCTTGTGCCGCAGAAACAGATCGTGCTTTCAGATGACGTTGAACTCTTTATTCAGATAGAGGGCAACGATTGTTTCTACTATTTCGTCGATCATCGTTCCCGCACGGAATTTTGGCTGGACAATGTGGATACGAATGAGATAGGTCTTGAACCAGTGGTCTCCACAACTCACCTCAGTTCGTCACTGCTTTCCCATCACCTCAAAGTGACTACAACCAGGTTGCAGGAGTTGCTCTAGAAGAACTGTACTGGATTCATGTCGAATACTTCCCTACTCACTCAGAGGGGCTGGTTCCTCATGTCCTTGAAGAGTTGATTGGCGTCTTCTCCCATGCATTGGCCGGTACTTTGGTTTACAACTTTCTTCCAACATTAAGCTCAACCGATGTCAGATCAAATGACGTCTAGAACCTCCACATTTCCGTATGATGCACGGGAATGTACCACATTTCTTCAGCTCCTGCAATCATTCAAAGGTGAAGTACTTCAGAAAGATCCTGCTTCAACAGCTTACGCCTCATATTAGGCCACATGCAGAATGCGTATGCACAATGTGTCATCGGTATGCGATGTACTTGATATGTAGCATCACGCTGAACTTTTTGAAATCCACAGCGCGACTGTGGCAACTTGTCTGTACGTTATACCGTTCACTGCTACCTCGAACGTGTGGGCTGAGTAAAACAGTTAAAAATAGGTTTGAAACACTTTACGGAGAACAGAACGCACGACTCTGTCGTGATCATTCTATTCTCGTCGACACAGCGCGGGAAAGCCGTTTACTTCGTGTCGTTACAACCTTACTGACATTCGGGACCTCGGACACCTACGTTTCGCGCTTGAATGACATTTACGTAGACCATCTTGTGTACACTCATCAGTGGCAGCCGTTTATGAAGCAATCCCTTAAAGAGTGGAGGTCTCTATCTTATCTCGTGAGCCTCTAATTTTAATGCATTGAAATGATCCAAGATTGATAACGATTCTTCTAGTCATTTCTGGCACCATTGTAAGTGTCGGTATTCGGTTATGGAGCGCATTGTAAATTTTTACTGTCCCTAGATGCTGTTTTCTGTTCTTTTTTATGCCTACACTCCGCCTCTTCTCAGTGTTATCCGCATTATGTTTCTGGACTAGCTTTATCTCTTCAATTCTTCTGACTCACCGTCATGAGACATTGAAGAACGCGACAGCAAATGACGCAGTAGGTGCTACATGCTTGTCTGGACCGTCGCTGATATATCCTGTAGTTAATCTATCTAAATGATGTTCGATCCGATAGGTTCAAATTCCAATGGGTAGCCTTCGCTTATGCTCTCCCGAAAACATCCTTTTTATGGGGAGTTATTTATTATACTTTCAATTGCTTTGTGGCGGCCGCCGTCCTCGTTGTAGGAGGTGCCGTATGGCTGCCGTACTTCTTGGCGATGGTTATTACTTCCTTTCTCGCCATTATAGTCTTCCAAAGTGCTACGTCTGGGAACAAAGTCTTAGGGATATCTACCCTGAGGTGGACTCGAGGAGGCAAGTACGAGTCTTCGCCAGTATGAGCTCATTGACTTCCGCGCACGCCAATCAAATCTGTACAAACGAAATTTATGTTGTGCCTCACGTAAGGGGAGACGGGAGCAATCGAGTGCTCGCTTCTCCTCTTCACTGTACAATAGATTTATGGTATCAGTATACTGTAGACGCTATTTTGTGCAAACTTGAAAGCAGATTTGTAAAGATTAAGCATATAGAATGGCACAAAACATTGAGCTTTGAAAATTGAGACCTGAACTAGATGAAGTGAGGTTGAGGCTGTGATTAATGTAATGGACATATCTGTTACATGGATTACAATAACTATCTATTGGACATTAATTTACATTTGTAGTTACAGTAGCTCAAAAAACCATCCCAATGTTTGGTCATTTTGTAAAGGTTAGCCTATATAGTGACAGCCACTGAATGGTAAAATTTCAAATTCATAGATGTAACACTTCTACATATCAGCTTGAAAGTGAAACCTAGATCCCCAACTCTCTTGTGTAAGTAAGAGAAAGGGTTCTTTTACAAGGTCGAATGTCTCAAGCTCCTCTCAAAATTTGCCCCAGATCATGTGATGTTCTAGAAGTTTCTATAAGAAATCTTATTAGTTACTTTTTTCAATCATTATTCACGACTTCAAACTTGTCTGTTTTGTTACCATTGTCTGCTACTGCTATTCAGAAACTATTTTGTCATATAGTAGTTATAAGTCTGCAGAGAGGAGTCACAGGATGAATGTGGAACATGTTTTGAGACAATCATAACAGTCACCTGACTTTGTGTATCTTTGAATTGAACTACCATCTCTCTTGAACTTCTTAGCTTTTCTCACCTACCCACCCACACCTACATTTATTACATCACTTAATCTAATATATAGTATGATTACATCCATATTCACAGTCAGCGTCATTGTTGAGTTACATACACGCACATAGTCATTAACCCTCTGTTACATTCTGCTATTGCAATAAATGAGAAATTTGATTTATTCCATCCTTCACATAGTCAACTGCCTCCTGTAGCACCACCCATTAGAGGTGATGTAAAAAGGAAGCTGCAAAGAGAAAGAGTGCTGAAATTTGTAGGAGTCATGACACTGCATGGAAACAATGGAAGCTGGTTCATTTTGAGCTAAAGGAGCGGTTTGCAAAGATAAAACATGGCATGAGAAAGAAACATATGAGCACAAAAGAGCCATTGTTATTGGGTCTGTTCAGGAGTCACATTGAGGAGCTGGCATTGAAGGAGAGATTATAGAAGATGAATGCCAAGATGAAGAAGCGTTACATGGGATTGTTCCCTGAAGATATTTTTAATGCAGCAGATCTTCCTTTGAGTGTCTATCATAGAATTCAGGTGAAACTGTTGGCAAAAATTGCAGTGGCCAGAAGTTATTCATGTCTCTATAAATACAAAAATGGTTGGAAGACTCTTATAGATCAGCATGTTGCTGCTGGCCATATTCATCCTTCTTCTTTTCCTTATTTGAGTTCCTCTTTTATTATCCCAAAATCAGATCCTACAGTTTTGTCCCATTGGGTAAACAACTACTGGAAACTCAATGCTAGTATAGTGCCTGACAATTATCCACTTCTCTGAATAGAACGTCCTTGCTGATTGTACTCACTCTGGTACTCAGCTTTGGGAGAAAATTGATTTAATGACACATTCTTTCAAATCCTTGTTCACTCTAATGACATCAAATATACAGCAATACTTACTCCTTTCAGATTGTGGAAATGGGTCGTGATGCTCATGAGTTTATGTAATACTCCTGCTACTCAGCAGAAAAGAGTCACTATGGCATTGCAAAGGCTTATTGGGAAAATCTGTCATATTTATTTGGATAATATTATTATCTGGTCAAAAACTATCAAGAAACACCAGAGGAATGTTGCACAAGTTTTAGATGCATTGAAGACAGCTTGTCTTTTCTGTTTGTTGAAGAAGAGTGATTTTTTTTTGTATGAGAATCAACTTTTGGGCCATCATATCTTGGAATGTGATATTGAGGCAGATGTTTCAAAGGTAGAAAAGATTTTAAAAGGCCTATTTTCTGAAAGGCAAAACATGTCTGCCAGTTCTTGGGTTTAGTTTGTTACATTGCCATGTTTCTGCCTGCCTTGGCAGAGCATATCTCTGTGTTGACACTGTTAACAAAAAAGGAGTTAAATCATGGTTTTTCCCACTTGGTCCTCAAAACATCAGTGTGCATTTAAGGGATTCAAAAAGCTTGTAGTTAGCAGAAACTGTCTAACAACTATTGACTATGAAAACCCTGGTAAAAAAAAATTTATGTTATCTGTGATGCCAGTACACAACACACAGGAGCCATTTTGTCTTTTGATGGCTCTTGGGCAACAGCACAACTAATGGCTTTTGACTCAAAACAACTTTCTTCAACAGAGAAGAACTATCTGATCTATGAGCATGAGATGCTTGCCATTGTTTGGGCATTGTGGAAATAGCACATGGACTTACTTGGCACTCATTTCGAGGTCTTCACTAATCATAAGATTCTGAAAAATTTTGATATGCAGCATGATCTGTTAAAATGGCAAGCTTGCTGAATGGAGTTTTTATTGCAGTATGATTTTACTTTGAATTACATCCCTGGCAAAGACAATTTAGTGGCGGATGCTCTTTTACAATGGCCTGGCTCAAATGAGGAGGTGCTTATTTCTCTGATGATAGTTATTGAAAATAAGAAACAGACATTAGAGACAATTTGTGCAAGTTACAATGTTGACAATTACACAGAGCAAATTTTGGCAGATTTGGACAAGAGATTGAGCCCTCTGGAGATTGAACACAGAAATAGGTTGTTGTACGTCAGAGATTATCTTATTATCTCAAACTATTGCAACGTGCACAAGAATCTTTTTCACATTACTCATGACAAATTAGAACACTTTGGAGCTGATAAAATATATGCTGCATTGTGATTCTCTTACTATTGGCTGAATATGAGGTGTGATTTTGTAAAAGATTATATTCCATCATGTGTCAATTGCCAGTGTAATAAGAGTTCTACAAAGAAGCCTGTCAGTCCTCTGCATCCCTTGCCAATTTCTGAATGTTGTTTTGGTTTAGTTATCTTGGATTTTGTGAGACCTTTATCTTTAAATGACAATTTTGACTAGTTTTGCTCCATGACCTGTCATGTGAGTGCTGATGTCTAAATTTTCCCCTGTTATTCTATGCAAATAGGAGAAGACTTTGCAAAGATCTTTTTCAGAGATTGATACTGCAAAAATGGTCTTCCTTATGAGATTATCACAGATCATGACACTTTCTTCACTTCTTCATTCTGGAGAGCTTCGATAAAAATGACAAGCATAAAACATAAAATGTCTATGGCTTTTCATCTTCAAATAGACAGTGCATCCAAACAATCAAATAAAACTATTGTTCAATATATTTGATTTTATGTGGATCATCTACAAATGGGCTGAATAAAAGCTCTTCTGAGAATCCAATTTGGAATTATGAATATGATCAATATATTGATGGGTTTTTCTCCACTTAAATTGAAATCTAGCTTCTCTCCACATGTAATCTTACTCCTGTTTTCTCCACCACTTGCTGACTCTTCTGTGGAAGATCTTGCTCTAAAAGTTTTAAAAGAAATTAAAAATAACTTTTTAGAGGCAATAAATAGTTTTATAGTGTCAAAAATCTCTTAAGCCTATCATACTAATAAGTCTTGAGGATCTGAGATTGCATATAGTGTGAATAATAAAGTAATGCTGTTGACAGCAAATTGGAGAAGGAAATATATGCAGAAATGCAATAGCAGAGTTGCCAAGTTCATGCCCTAGTGTAGCATAGCACACTATATGGCCACGGCCACATAGCTCTTAGTTAGTAAAAATAGATAAAATTATATTATATTAATTATAATATAATTTTATTTACATATTATAAATAGCTATCTATATGCTGCTTATAAAGCAGCTTATTTTTGTATTGATACTATATAGTCAATAGACCAGACTGGTCTGATTCTGTGCAGTGTGAACTTTAAGCTCCCACACAACTATAACTTTGTTACATTTTTTTGAATCCACCAGCTAAGATCTATTGTCTAGCATTCAACGTCAGTTGCAGAGTTCTTTCATCAGCAAAAAAACGGTGGTCTATACAGGCTCAAGTAGCGGGAGTAGGTCTCGTAGATCAGTAGACTAGTCCCCGATTTGATAGATGTCGGTAGGATGGGACTTGCTCGGTAGACGTACATACATGGGTAGTATCCTCGGTAGACCTCGATAGAACATCCGTAGCATCAGCTACGCCATCTACAAGGCTCTACTGATGATCTACCAGTGCACTGGCTCTACTGTACCAGCTCACTAATCCGTCGATTGGCTGTTCATAATCATAATGCATAATCATATTCATATACCATAATAACATAACATTGTGGGTGATTTATAGCGAGTTCAATTAAGTACCTCCATTGTTGCCTCCAGGGGCAAGTCCATCGTCCTCGGCTTCTCCGTTTCCGCCATCCAAGTCCGAGTCCTCGCGCTCACTATCGGTATCCCCAGTGTGTCCCTCCAACTCCTGCATAGCCCGTTCCTTCACTTCACCAATCATATCTGGTACGGCGGTCTGCGTTTCATGTGCTCCGAGTTGTGCCCTACATTTGTACAATTCAAGTTGGTAGTCAGTCATTTTGGTCATAGCCTATGCACGTATCTGATACTCACATGGACCGCCGGTACATCTTCTTTCGAATGTTCATCGTCGTGTCCACTGACATCTTCTCCCATTCCTTGAAGTTGGCCCAGTATTTTTCGTAAGACTTTGCAACGTCCTTCCCCTTGAATGATCTTGTCATACGTCGGCCACTAGCCCATTCCTCAAGGAGGTGTCCGATCTGTTAACAAGCTTCAGTGCTTTGTTTAGGGTTTATGTGAGGACGATAGGATACTCACTGCGGTGACATACAATGCGAGAGTTGGGAGGGGGATGGGGTTGAAAAGGTCGTCCCTGACAGGACCGCTGGCTGTCAATGACTTGAAGAGTGTTGAGTAGAGGCCTTTGTACAGAACGGTGTTCTGTAAGTACCCCTCAAGGGACTTGGGCTTCTAAACAATGATCAGGAGATCGGGTTGTCTGTGAAGAAAGATATGGCGTACCTTATAATGGAACGACGAGTTGTTGAGAAGTTCCTTGACCTTGGTTTTGTTGGCTTCTTCAATCCTGGGTAGCGTGGGGTCGATGATTCTGTATCCGTTTTGGATGACTTTGCGGAGATCACTGACAATGTCGCCCCTGATACGTGAGGAGCGCTGTCGAAGCTAAAAGCACCAATTAGATTGTGTCGATGTAGCATGATATTACTTACATAGCGTGAAATCCGGTCAGTGAAAGCATAAGGTACATCGAGACCCTTCTCTTGGTTGGTGGCATTCCAGCATTCTTCGGCCCACTGCCCCTGAGTACCGAGGTCAGGAAAGGCATTGATGGCGACCACACGCTCCTCAAAGCTATGTGCGGCGCTGAGGAGTATGCTTTGAACAAAGGGGTCTTGGAAATCCGCCAGGGTTGGAGCCGAGGATAGGTTGACATTTGGTGCCAGTTGAGGAACACAATATTTGACACCGCCGATGAACATGAACTGGCTTTCGGTAGTGGCAGCTTGAGTGACCGAGACGGCACCGACAGGTGCTTGAGGTGTTTGGTTCTTTCGTCGGCGCTGACGCTTTGCTGGCTGTTGACCAATGTGACCGCCATCCTTGCGTTTGGTAGGCGCAGACGCAGCGTCAGCATCATCGGAGTCGCCCTCAACACTGGCATTGGAGTTTTGAGCGGAGGTGTTGGTGCCAGTTGCGCGTTTGCCATGGTTGTTGACATCAACTTGCCGCCGTAAGGGGAGCGCATCGTCCTCTTCATCGCTATCAACCGTGATCGGGGAGATCTAAGGATACAGTGAGTAGACAGGAGGGTAGGGAAGGCCATCTGACGTACCGATGTTGTAAAATTGAGGAGATCGTCATTTTCCTCTTCCTCCTCCAGTTCATCGTCTTCTGCATCAACATCTATTGAGGGTTGTCAGATGAGTTGTAATGTTATGGCATTACATTAGGACGTGATACTTACCAACTTGCTTTCGAAGCCGTCGGTTTTCCTTATTGGCCTTCTTGAGTTGCTTCCTTAGCGTTTCGTTGTTCTGTTCAAGCTCTTTCTGTTGTGTAACGGTAGTGCGAGAGCTCTTCCTTGAGGAGGTTGCTAGTCATGTGTCAGTCTTGTACAATTGTAAAACCGAACACGCTCAACCTTACCTGCTGATTTCTTGTTCTTTCCAGCCGTTTTCCTAGTAGCCATGACCTCTTCATCCTCTGACTCTGAGGTGACCCGTGGAGGTGCCATTGGGTGGTGTTGCACGCTGGTAGATGGTAGTTGTCTAATAGGAGGAAATTTTATGAGTGAGCCGCGATTGAAACAAACTGAAACGTGGGACAATATATCACCTCAGATTGGTGTCCCCTTTTGAGTGCCTCGATCTAGCAAAACGCCAGCCCTCCAGAATGGTCCACCGTTGCGAAATATGCAAAAGTATCCAGCCCACAGCTCAGGGAGTGATCTCTCACATCTCCCAGACCAAGCACTGTCGAGAACGACTGCGTGCTCGATACCCAGCATCAGCCACTCCAACAATGACCAATAATCAAACCCCCTATCCTGACGATGGAGGCGATATGGATATGGATGTTGACCCTCCTATTTTCCAGGAGATCCCAGAGGAGTCCGCCCCTGAACCTGCACGAGAGCAAAGGCGAACAGGACATTCTTCCGAGCGCTTCATAGAGGATTTCCCGTATCCTGCGGGGACAACATACGGCCCCTGCAAGAGCGCATTTGAGCGAATCCGAGAGAAACAGGAATCATATGGTTTACCTGCATGTGCTCCGTTTGAGACAGTTCGTGAATGGAAACTTGCCAAATGGCTGGCGACAGCGGGTTGCAGTCAGGAGAAGATCAATGAGTTCTTGAATCTAGAAACTGTAAGTTATTGAGGCAAGTCATCCCTACGAGTTACTCACTTGGTACTCCAGACCAACGAGAATCCTCCATCCTTCCATAATGCACGTAGCCTTTACCAGCTCATCGACCGTCTTCCGAGCGAGGCTGGGTGGACATGTACACCACTGCGTGTCACTGGAGATGTCCTTGGCCCTAACGGGCAGCCGCTCACAGAAGAGCTGGAGCTATGGATGCGTGATCCTCTCCAGGTAATACAAGAGCTGCTTGAGAATCCAGCAGCAAGTGACACCAATGAGTACGTGCCATATCGGGTGTACAGAGACAAAGAGAAGTCGAATAGGGAGTACGGGGAGATGTGGACAGGGAACTGGTGGTGGGATACTCAGGTTAGCCTTTTGTATTCATCTCAAAGGCAGTGCATTCATATGACCTGCAGAAGAAATTGCCAGAAGGGGCGACAGTGACACCTGTCATTTTGGCATCAGATAAGACCTGCCTAACTTCGTTCAGTGGCGATAAGCAGGCGTATCCAGTTTATCTAGCAATCGGGAATACACCAGAGGAACGAAGGAGGAAGCCGTCAGCCAGAGCAATGATTCTTGTTGGTTACATTCCAACGTCAAAACTTGAATGTTTCTCGGAGAAGCGACGCTCTGGCGAGCTGCACCAGCTTTTTCATGAGAGCATGAGAACAATCCTGAAGCCATTGGTGAAGGCAGGGAAGGAGGGTGTGGAGATGAGGTGCTCTGATGGATGGATTCGGAAAATCTTCCCAATCCTGGCGGCGTACATTGCGGACTACCCGGAGCAATGCCTCGTGGTTGGATGTAAGGAGAACTCCTGTCCCCGTTGCCTTGTCGAGCCAAAGAAGCGAGGAGATTCTGACCACTCGAGAGCACGAACACAGGCAGAAACTTTGATTGCACTGGATGACGAAGCAGCGAGCCGAGCAAATGGCACGCGAAGGACCTCGCCAGAGTTCAAAGATTGGTCCCTTCGTCCAATCAATCCGTTCTGGAGGGATTTGCCTCATTGCAACATCTTCAGTTGCATCACTCCGGACATTCTTCACCAGCTCCATAAGGGAATCCTCAAGGACCATCTCGTCAGCTGGACCTCCGAAGTGCTTGGCAAAGAAGAAATGGACCGACGATTCATGGCAATGTCGCCCCATTCGACCCTCCGACACTTCAAGAAAGGCATCTCACTCACTACTCAATGGACGGGAAGGGAGCATAAGAACATGGAGAAAGTGTTCTTGGGGATACTAGCAAACACGGTCAATGCGGATGTAATTGCCGCTTCGAGAGCTGCCCTTGATTTCATCTATTATGCTCAGTTTCACGTCCACACAGATGATTCGTTGGCTCAACTGGACACCGCCTGGGCTACTTTCCATGCCCACAAACAAGTATTCATCGATCTTAACATTCGGGAACACTTCAATATCAGCAAGTTACACAATATACGACACTACATCGACTCGATGCGTATGCTTGGGAGCGCGACTGGTTACAACACCGAGGCCACCGAGCGCCTTCACATCGACTATGCCAAATTGGGATACAGGGCATCTAACAAGAAGGATTACACGAAGCAAATGACACAATGGCTCACCCGTCAAGAAGCGATGCAGGACTTTGATGCATACCTGTCATGGGTGTATCCCAAGACGGCCGGGGAGGACGAGAGGAGTGATGATGAGCAGGATGAGGACTCTGTTAGGAGGGAATTGGGACAGGAAGGGGATGTCGAGGATTTTGAAGGAGATGACGATGGCACGACTCAGCCCCTAATCACCTATCGGATCGCGAAGAAACCGGCCTTTCCTCATATGTTAGTCCCGGACATTGAGGAAAAGTTTGAGATCCGTGATTTTCTGTACTACGTCGAAGAGTTCCTTCGCAGACGCGACCTCCCTACGCCTCCCAATCTCACGCGCTCATCCACTTTTCCTGTATACCGGCGACTCGCCCTTACACTTCCCGCAATTCCTGAAACGGGTAGCCGACCATTGAACGACGTCATCATTGCACGACCTGCCAAGACTGCGCAATACACCACAGCTGGAATCCGACAAGGGCATGCTGCCCGATTCAGTACCGTCCTTGTCCGGAAACAGGGTGAGGGCGGTATACGTTCAGGACCTCACCAAGGTAAGCCTATCGTATTTGACCGTTCACGCACTGGTAGGCGGCAGGAGACTCACCACCTTTACCAGATCTGGCTGTGGCTCAGGTTCGTGCAATCTTTCGGCTTCCCTCCCTTGATCAATCGCGATTCCCACCTCTTCTCTATGTCCATTGGTTCAAACCCTTACGGAAACCTGCCGACGGCCTCCTCATGTACCATCTCAATAGGTCGCTCTGTGGCTACCATCCCCACGCATCAATCATCCCCGCCTCACAAGTCATATCAACGTGCCACCTCATTCCTTATTTCGGGCAGGAGATGGAGCCTTCATGGCATAATGACACTGTCCTCGCTGAGGCACCATCCTTCTACCTGAACCCTTATCTTCGGCTTTACGATTTCTACCACCTTCGGTACTTATTAGATCAACACCAATACCATCAACGACCCCCTGCCGAACAAACTCGGGAGAGACGGCTTGCAGAAACGTATGAGTCAAGGCTACGTTTGCAGGGAATCCATCTAACAACCTAGTCACATATTATCCTTGTATATTCCCATCTACAACCCTACCTAATCTACAATATCTACGAGTTCCTATACATGCCCGCCAAAAACGGCCAACCCTACTGAGGCACTGTAAGAATCCGCGAGTGATGGAGGTCTACAGAGACACCATCAATACTACAGACTGCTATCGACGCTACAACACCCTACCGCGGACGGCATGTCCTACGTAAACATGTTTGTTCTTGGTAGACTTGATTTTTTTCCTGATGTTGACAGAATTCTATCAGCTTCTCAAGCTTCTTGCATAGCCACACCATGCAAATTTTAGACAAGAGAGCAATGAGTAACACTATATCTGCAGTCACCACAGATGGTGGGCACAACATCCACAATTCACAAGGTGACCCAGTAAACACTTAGAACATACAGGCATCCAATGTGGGCCAGTCAGGGCCCAAGGCTTGAGATCAGGGTTGGAGCACTGACCTGTCTGGGACTGAGAATGATACCTGAAGAGCTGAGAGCTCACATCATGAAAGCCAGCAACAGCTGTGAGATTAACTCTCTCAGTTATGCAGTTGCCAGAAGAACTTTGACAGTCCAGCCAGTTGGCTTCCAAAGGGCCTTCTAATAAGGCCAGGCAGTTAACAAGTGCCCTAGCATCTTGGAAGTTACCAACTTGTCAGTATAGATTGAGGGATATATGTCCCCCAAACTGGAATACTGAGGCCAGATAAGCTGTGGCAGGCTTGATGCCTACCAGAATAGCAGAAGCCCACATAGAAAAGATACTGGAGGAGGTGGCGACTCACAAAGCAGAAACTGCAGAAAATTGTTTCTCATGCACTCCTGCTATAGAGGAGGTTCAGAAGGATGGAGACCTTCCAGAGGAAGTTGCTGAGTCATCTACTGATGATAATGCCAGAGCAGAGGACTAGCAGTTGAAAACTGCTTACACTATGTGCTTGTAGGTGTTCTGGAATTTACACCCAAAGGTGATGAAATACATCATCCAGGCACAACTTGAGTGATATGCTTTAGCGCATATAGTAGCATTTAGGTGACAAGGACACAAAGTGCCCAATGTATTCAGTACTAAATATACTAATTTGATGGTGAGAGTTCTCTCCTTGAAACTCCAGATGTACTTGCAGCATAAGACAGCAAGGCAATTGGAGAGATCAACCTCCTGGAGCCACACATCTAAGGAATGTTTGGCACATCATAATCAAGACATCAGAGTCAAGCTAGTAGAGGCACTTGCACAGGCACAGGAGGTGCCTAAGGCAAACTCAGTGAGTACTTTTCATACTCAAGCAGGACAAGGGTAGTGGGAGAAGCCTCCTCACATGCATAATCAAGACCCCAGAACAGATGTCCCAGGTCTGGATGGGCAAGCCAGTATGGCTTGCAAAGTGGAGAGCAAGGCATTTATGATGCTGTATGTGCCAATGGCAGAGATGTTGAGCAACTGAGTTGCATATCAACAGATGCACAATGGCAATCTCAGGACTAAGAGACAATCTCTTATTGATGATCAGAGCATTGTATTCAAGAGCATTAAGCCCATTGACAAGATGTGTAATCGATTTGTGATGTAGGGCCAGGAAAATCAACCTTCTTCAGAACTAAGACAGCATAACAATCATGATTGAGGAGACTTCCTCGATTAAGATGGTGCTACAAGATGTGATGCCTCTGGTGGATGTCAAGATGAGCACTCTAGATCAACTCTCCAAGAAGAAGGCAATTATGCCCTTAGTCAAGAAGGCTCAGGACATCCACTGCAGGGTGGATAAGGGAAATCACTTCTCCAAGCTGCTAATTTAGCGACTAGATCTCCAGGCCAAAGAGAGGCCATATGTATGCATTGCAAAGCCATGCACAACTAGCTTCATTGAGTAGTTGATGATGCCTTGAGAGTAACCTTACAGTTATCAGATAGAGTAAAGCTGTGTAAGGCAGAAAGTAGGCATATTTGAGCCTACTCAGATGCATCGAAGTTCAGTGACTTGAAAGACTAGGCAATGGATGTGTGCACCCACCTTGCCATGTGCTTATATGGTAGAGACCATATGGAACAAGAACAAATTTTTGTTCTGTCTGAGTTCTTGGCTGGAGAGGCCATGAGCTAGTTTTGACAGGCAGTATTACACATCAACTGGGTCTAGTATAACTGGATGTTTAAGGAAGTCCTGACAGGACTGTACAATCAATTTGTACATGCCTCAACATTACAGGATGCCAGGTGGGACTTCTAGTCTGCAAAGTACATCAAGAAGTTGAGTGTGCAAGAGTTCTATGATACTCTTAATGACCATGCCCAGAACATGGCAGTGTATCTGGATGGGTACACTATGCTTGAAATGTTCTTGGATGGTATTTTAGCAGACATGCACTACTATCTGATTTGCAAGAATGGATTGTTCCTAGAGGTCAATGATGTTGAGGAGTTTGTGGCATATACCATAAGGTATGAGCAGTTTCTTAAAACTGCTAACCACTACAAGCATTGTAATAGCCATAAGAGAGGAAGCAGGTGACCTACGCCTGCTGTGGCACCCCTGCAAAATTAGCACATAGAGACCTTTCTGGCCAAGAAGGCCAACATAGACCATAACTGCAATATGTGGTTTGTAGTATGCCAAGTCCTGGCTGGGAATTGAGGGTGAAGCCACCCATAACCAGAGCAGGCTCTAGATAGAGACTGTCCTAAACTCAGGCCAGAATTTAAGCTGGCCAACTCATCTGGACAGACAGGAACATGCTTTGCATGTGGCCAACTAGGCTACTATGCTACCAGCTGTCCTATGAGGGTGGGAGCCCCAAAGAATGGGTATACACCCTGAGCCCACCTATATGCCACACATACTGCAGTAGCAAGTGGGAGTGATGGAGATATTTCTGTCAAGTCTGAGGCTAAGAATCCCATAAACAACTAGGAGCCTTCAGAAGAGGCATTGAGCACAGAGCCCAAGAGTATGGTCATGGAGAGGGAGGAGTATATTATAGTAGATGTATTCAATGACATCTTTGACAACAAGTACTACAGTTGCAACAGTGACTCTGAGTGCCTGGCAGCAATGACAGATTGGCTGTCTTCAAACAACCATGACAAGAATAATGTTGTGCAAATGAAGAAAGTGACTCTTTGTTGAGCAGAGGGCACATTACAGTGCTTGACATTGAAATGTGCAGACAAGGAGTGTCTGGTCTTGTATGTGGATGTAAATGGCCACAAAGCCTGGACCCTCTGGGACTCTGAGAGTATTACTTTGGGTATTACACTTCAATTTGCCCATGTGTACAGAATCTCTATACAAGAGTTAGACACTTTCTTGGCCTTGCAATTGGGCACTATAGATAGTTGTGCTATGGTGCAGTATGGGACAAATGTAACAATCCAGACACTAGGCTTACATAGCCAGGAATATATAGATATAGCAAACTTTGATTGCTATGACATGATACTGAGAATACCATTTATGTGGCATAACAAAGTCATGCTGGACTTTGAGCACTGTTAGGTACTGGTGAATAGAAAAAAGGTCCTAGCAGAACAGGCTATAGCAGATGACACTGATAACTGCCTTTGACATCACCGCACTATAGAGAAGTGTAAGGATTCTCCATGACTTAGTTAGTGGAAAGCACTAATGGTAGAGGATATGGTCAAGGAAGTACAGGTTATGCCTGGACTGAGCTCAGACCACAAGGTGGTGATGATGAGTGAGGAGGAATATCAAGCCTCCAAGATAAGAAACAAGCAAATACTCGCTCCAGATGTTTGAGGTGCAAAGCATCCAGAAAAACACCAGCAAAAGGCAAAAAAGTTTGAGGACTTAGTAGATGTATATCTACCTACATCCTTGTGAGTCAAGTTAGATGACTTGAGGAACAGCAATTGTGAGGCAGAAGTCTCCGAATATGAGGATACATGGGCCTTATAGGAGCGGCCAGCTCTCTTACCTGAGTACAACTGGGCATATGACTCTCAAATGCTGCAGGAGTGGGTTGAGCTAGTAGCAGCCACTTGTGCATAAAATGTGCACCAATGATGGACCACCGTTGTACCAGAGTATTATCAGCTAGCTATAAATGAAGTCTCTGTGGCATATTTGATTAGACATGAGGAAAAAACCCTTATGGCCTGTAAAACAGTGAGAGTGGACCCTCTGCTAAGGCTGCACATATCCAATGACAGTGTTGATTAGATGCTTGCTGTGTGTAAGCAATATAGACAGCAGTCTCATCCACCATCAGATATGGTGGAAGTACTTCCCCCAATGCATTTAAAGGGAAAACAGAAGGCAATAAGCCTTTGTGAGGACAATATTCCTCAGTTGCATCAGCAATGGCAAGAGGAATTTGCAGATATGGTCAATAGGACCAAAGAGGAGCTCCCACCATAGTAGGAGGTAAACCATAACATTAATCTCATAGACAAGAGCAAGCAGTATAAGTACCACTTGCCACACTGCCTGCACACACTCCACACAATAAAACTAATCACTATTTGAATGCTCAATAGTGGTCACTATGTACCACTGCTCAAGCTGCACCATTGCTGTGCATTCCAAAGAAGGATGGAACTCTTTGAACTGCTTTGAATGTGTGCTAGCGCAATGATTACACCATAAAGGACATAACTCCTTTATCAGATCAAGAGGTGATCTGGAAAGATGTGGCTTGAGCAAAGTATTGCTTAAAAATTAATCTCACTGATGCTTATAAGCAGGTGCAAATCTACACTAAAGACATATTCAAGATGATGTTTGCCTCAATCATGAGCATGTTTACCAGCAACATTATGCAAATTGGAGACTGTAATGAATGCCCCAGCTACTTTTCAGAGGCTTATGACCTCTATATTCTGAGATGTGATAGGATATTTTATGCATGTCTACTTAGATGATATATTCATTTATTTTGATTCCATTGAGGAGCATGAACAGCACCTCAAAGTTGTGTTTGAACAACTATGCAAGTACAAGCTGTACTTGAAATGGAAGAAGTGTGAGCTCTATGCTCAAAGTATAGACTGCCTAGAGCATATCATCAATGAACAGGGTATTTACCCAGATCAAGACAAGCTTGACTATATTTGGGAGTGGCACATGCCACAAAAGGCCTTGTCAATTACATCTCGAGCTTCCTGCTCAATGTCACTGCTTATACAGGGCCACTTATGGCCATAATGCAGAATGAGTCACTGTTCAATTGGTGGCCACTGTACCAGCAGTATTTTGAAATGGTCAAAAAGATCTGTACAAAGACTCCAGTTACTCAACCAATCAATTTCAGACAGAATGAGCCCATCTGGCTTATATGCAATGCATCAAAGACAGGCATTGGAGCCATGTATGGCTAAGAGAGCAACTGGCAGACATGCCACCCAGCAGGGTTTATATCGAAGAAGTTCATGACTGTCCAGCAGAATTATGCTGTGCACAAGCTAGAGATTCTAGCAACACTTGAGGCTCTCCTCAAGTGGGAGAATAAGTTGATGGGATACTCCATCCATATTATCACCAACCACAAAATGCTTGAGTTCTTCAAAACTCAGGTAAACTTGTCACTATATTAGTGGTGGTAGATCGACTATATGTTGAGATATTAATTTGACATCATCTACATTAAAGATGAATTCAATAAAGTAGCAGATTGAGAGTAATGTAGTCGGGGAGGTGCATGAGCCTTACAAGTATGTATAGGCAGACTGCTGCATTGACCCAGATGGAGAGGACTTCTCCCAGTATTTTAAAGAATTAGAGTATTTATTTAGGGATTGTGGTGTTATTGACCACATGCAAATGAAGGAATACATGGCAAGATATATATCTTATGACATGGCAGAGACCTGGACTGGCCTTGCCAAGTTTGCCCTGTTGGTTCCTGATGTACAACCAGCCCAAGACGCCTCATATGAAGGTTGGAAGATGGCAGTAATCCAGTTGTACCCTGGCACTAAAGAAGCTACCCAATACACAGTAAACGAGTTACAGAAACTAGTACAGGAATCATTTAACAATGGCACATATTTTCTTGGCACATTTTTTATGTACTACTGCAAATTTCAGAAGATCACTAGGTGGCTTCTGCAAAACAGCAAGTTATACATTAACAAGGAATGTCGTCTATTTCAACAGAGCATCCCAACTTCACTTTGGACTTGCATTGCTCGTTGCCTAGAGATTGTCAAGCAGACCCATCACTCTGAGGAGCCATATAGCATTGCCAACATCTTTGAAGCTAGCAAATAGGTTCTCAAGAGTATGGACACTGGCATTGGGATGCAACATGCTAGAGCAAGCCCACCTCCAGAACAAACTAACAGTATTATTCCCATCCCACTTCCTGTTGCTGACTTTGTTAAGAAAGAAGACTTAAACGCTGCTATTACTGCTGCAGTTGCTTCTGCCATGACACGCATCAAAACTATAATCACTACCAATCTCACTGCTAACTAACCTGCTAATGCACCTGTGCCTGGCCCTTGCCACTTTTGTGGGAAAATTGGCCACACAATGACTAGAGGACGCTGCACTACTTTAGAAAATTATATTCAGCAAGGAAGAATTCAAAGGACTATTGATGGCAAGATAGTCCTAACTACTGATGCCACAATTCCCAACTACCTGGATAAGAAGTCCTTCCAGGAATGAGTTGATGAATAGTATAGGCACAATCCAGGGCAAATAGTTACAAGCATGCTTTCTGGCAACACTAACCCTGACTCTGAGCAGGCAACTCAACAGCAAATGATTCACAAGGTTTTACACTTTGATAGCATTGGCAACTACCCAATCTTTTTGTGGGAAGAGCATATCACTAAACTACAGAAGAAATTGAATTTGCTTAAGAATCAGGTTTTTAATGGGGTTGAAGTTAAGCAGTCTAAACAACCTCTCAAAGGATATAAGCCAATGCCTCCCACTAGCAAATTACTGACTCCTGCCCCTGCTGCACCTTTAGCAACAACCTCAGAACCATCCTTGTCTGCTACCGCTCACAAACCACCATTGCTGCCTCTACACTCCTACTCAGGGATCCTTGACCGCTATTATGCTCCCATGCAACAAAATTTTGCTGCTCCTGAAAAGCGTCCAGAAGGCGGCTACTGACCAACTGTGCCAATATTTGACATTGATACGATGCTGTACCAGCAGTCAGAGACACAAATATGCACCAGAAGTTAAAATAAACATTTAATTATAAGGCTGAAAACTGTAAGCCTCCTGGTAGCAGTCTTAACAAATTATATCTCCAAAAACACCCCAATAAATACACAGAAAGTACAGAATAAAGGGCAAGGACCAACTTAGGCTATCAACTCAACAATAGTCCAGCCACTGTTATGGGGAGGAGAAGCATGGGGCTGGCAAGTGGAGTAGATTGGCATCAATCTGGAGTGATCTGGATCAATGGAAGATCTGATCTACAAATAATCAGATTGAAATGTTTTGATGAAAGGAAGAGATAAATGGAATGGTGGCACAAGCATTGAATGGAGGAAGGAAGAGATGAATGGAATGGTGGCACATGCATTGAATGGAGGAAGCAAGAAATGAATGGAATAGTGGCACTGAAACATGCATCACCAAAATGGAAAATGGAATGACAAATTAGGTCAGGAATGCTAGGAGGTCAAGAGTAAAAAGTCATATGATCTGGTGGTCTGTGCACTGAGAAATTAGTATAAATAGTCCAAGTAGAGTAGAGAATAAGGAGGCATTTGATAGGCAAAGTGTAAGGGCGACCTCTAGAAGCTGTAGCTCAGTCACACAGCTGGCAGAGGGAAATCCAAAGTGTATTAGAGTATGTACTGACAATATCATAATAACTACTCACCTGGCAGAGGGAGATCCAAAGAGAACAAGTCTAGGGATTTCCTATGCCAGGTTGGATGCTTCTGGGGCTTCTGAAGTGTGGAAAACAATTGTACAGTACAACAAAATCTTAAAAACTCAAAAATTGACTAACCAAACAACTGTGCAAACAAGGGAGAAAAACTCCGGTGATGACACCCAAATCAAGCTAGACGCTGCGTGGACTATCACTAGTGCAGCTACTTAGCCGATATAGCTTTGGGCGTGCTAAGTGTGTGAGAGAGTCCTGGACAGGTCCCAGAGAACACACGGTAGGCAAGAGGTTGGTGGCAAGGAAAGTGGGTGATTGGAGGCACTTGCGTATAGCTCCAAAATGTGGCTACAGGGCGCTAAAAGTCGCTAAGGGGGAGCGCTAAGAGCGTGGGAAAGTCGCTAAGAAAGGCGCTAAGAGGTGCAGGAAAGGGTCGCTAAGAGGCGCTAAGTGTTAGCACCTAGAACGTGATAATAAAAGGATGAGATTGCTTAGCGGATCTAAGCACAAAAGCCAAGCCGTAGTTGCAAAGCGCTAGAAAGAGAGAGATATAGAAAACTAGAGCAGAGTCCCCTTGCTTGACACGGTCAACAAGAGGTAGTCTGTTGCGTATGGAGACCAAAATGTTGGGATACGATCCCTACTGCCAAATTGATTCCCTGTACTACTAACAAAAAGTAGGTATTTATAGTAAAGAAAGTTAGCCGACGCTAAGAGGTTAAGCGCCGCTAGAGGGTGGTGAACTGATAAAAATGTAAGTAAATGCGGTGAATTGAATTGTATAGTAAAAAGGTCCATAATAATGCTGTCACGGAAATACTTCATCATTTCCCCTTGTACAACTGCCTCTGACCAAACTATGCCATGGGAGCCTCCTTACAGAGCAAAAAGTCTGACAAACACAAGTAAATCTTCTTTGTCACCAGCTCAAAAACCTGTAGTGGTGAAGACCACTAAAATGAAGGCACCAATCATGGCTACATGCAAAGAGAAGATCTCCAAACCACCTGTGGTTATTGAAGGGGACCTCACACTGGAGGTATTGCAGAACTTTGTTGACTACTCAATGGATTTCTTTCAGAATAAGGAGGTGGCCAATGTGGACCAAGTTAGACAAGTATACACTACATTTAAGGATTACCACATCCATGATTGGATTGCAGCTGAATATAATTGAGTCCTGAAGCTTTTGTTTGAAGAATTTGTTGCAGAGATTAAGGAGAAGTACCTTGCTCCAGACTGGAAGGAAAAGATCTATATTTGCATATACTCCACTAGTTTTGATCCAACAAAAAAGACATTTTGAAACTTTGCATGCCAGCTGCAAAAGCTGAACTCACTACTTGGTAGTATGGATAGCTATCTTGACAGCAAAACAATGTGCATACAATTAGAGGCCAAGATGGATCTAGCCCTTCAACAGTTGTATAAGAGTGAGAAGCTTAGCTTAGAGAAGGATTTTCAAAAGTGGCTTGAGTTGATCCAGGTTGTTGATAATACATGCCACTTTGCAGAAAAACATCAACAGAAAATTGCTGATGAAGCTGTCCATGCCACTAAGAAGCTGTTGCTCTCTACATCAAAGCATAATCTTATGAATCAACATACAAACAGTTTGTCTACCGCTTCCAATGTCTCCTCTGTTCCAAAACTGCTTGTTCTCACCACTGAGGAGCATAAACTTCTTGCTGCCAACAAAAGATGTTTTAAATGTTGAATTCCGTTTGCTGGACATCTGTCCCAAGAATGTAAGAATGGATTTCCAGACATGTCAAACTACCAAACTGTTACTCAAATGACTATCAATGCACATAAGGCCTTACATGCCCATGCCACCAAGCCAGCTGTCACAGTAAAACTGGTCTCATCAGTTGCTGCAGTGATATCAGTCACTACCATGCCAAATTGGACAGTGGAATCAGCATCAATTGAAACTATTGCTGCTGTTCTGCTTCAATCGCCAGACATAGACAGAACAGGCTCTGACACTATAGACAACTTAGTGAGTTGTGCACCGTTGATTGCCCCTCATTTTCTTTGGAACGTTCTCATTGATGGACCCAATGTTTCTGCACCTGAAATTATTTTGACTCTAATTGACTCTGGCTCACATCTTGTTCTGATTGATTCAGGTCTAGTAGACCATCTGGGACTCTGCCAACACCCTTTACATAAACCAATTAGCATTGATGTAGCATTGAATACCAAACAAACAAATAGCACAATGCTTTCCAAATATTGCAAAATTTCTGTTACTTCCTCCAATAGACAATGGACTTCATGTAGTCTACAAGCTGTAATTGCACCAAAATTGTATGTGCCAGTAACCTTAGGTCTGCCCTTTCTTAAATCAAATGCAATTGTATTAGATACAGAGGCTGGTACTGTTATGGACAAATAAAATAATTATAACCTGTTGAATCCTGCACCAGTACACTGAACAGAAGAAAAGAAGTTTCTATCAATAAAGAAATGATCTCAACATTGATGATGCCCAAAGTTTGGTCAGTAACAAATGTAGAAATAGTGTTACTGAGCCAAAAACTCATGTTGGGCATGCTAAAGGTGTTGAGGAGAGTCCTGGGCAGGTTTCAGAGATCATGTCTATAAAAAATGAGGCAAAGTCGGAAAGGGAGTCAGCAAGTATCAAGTGCTAAGGTAAAAGCGCCTATTAAGGGAACAAAAAGTGGACACAGTAATATGAGTGGCAAGTACATGGTAAGCTTAGCAAAGTCTAAGCGACGTTGATGCTTGCCGTAGATGCAAGGCACAAGGATATCTTGAGATAGCAATAATTTGCAACTGCTGACTACTTTGACGTTGCTAACTGTAAATAAAATTTAGACCATAAGAGAGACTAGAGTAAGAGGAGCAGAAAACTCTGTTCTGATGGTTATGCACAAGTCAGTAAGTACTTTTTATACTACAAGGAGTTTACCGTCACCAAGTAACTAATAATGTCAAAGTGCGGTAAACTTAGAAAATTTATAGGGTGGCTCCAATAGTTTCAGATCCCTACTGTCTATTCAAGATGCTTAGCAATGCCAGGTGGCAGATTACAATGCTAAACTATCAATCCATCAATCTTCTGTCTGTTCAAGATACTAAGCAATGTCAGATGTCAAGATCAAATGCCAAGCTGTTCATCAGTTTTGATAGATCATCAGTCCTCTCACTAAGTGCGATCATCAGCGACTGATGCCATCTGTCAGTTGTCATTCTGTCTGCTATTAGTGCTATTATTGATCGGATCTGCTTCTTGCCATGTGCAGCCATTAAATATCATCAAAATTGGTCAATTAGCGCATGCTAAGGTATTTTGAGCTAGTGTCATATTGCCATGGCCTGCCATTGATGCACTGATTCTGTATGGGGTCCTATCATCTCCTCTCAACTGAAAAATTGACTGTCCTCAGTCATCAAATATGGCTACCATTACTATTTTTGTGATATGTGGTCTGTGCGTTCTTCAAACTTTGTTTATAGTCTTAGCGCATGAGTTTGGACTTCATCGCTTCTCCTGACTTTACCTGGCACTCTTCTCAAAATAATATATCTTTCTGTATTCCAACTCTGCTCTCAGTATCATCTTGCAAGGCCCAAAACACGGCCCATGCCTATATTGCCAAAGCAAACAACTATCTCAAACAGATTGATAGCATTGGCATGGAAGCACCTGTAAATTTGGTAGTTGCAGTCATAAAGTTGTATGAGCAGTGGTTGGAGATATTTGTTCTTGGCGTGGGCTGAGATTGCAAAATAGAGGTTCAGGAGTGGTGCCAGTCCCATTACTTGGATTACTATGGTGCTAAGTGGTTAGCATTCTACTTTCATTTTGTAAGTGTTTTGTCTCTTGCTGTGTCGCTAGCTGATTGTGTTACCAGGCACCCCCTCTTGTCCCAACCATTGAGGATGAGTTGGAAAACATTCTGTCTGGGGCATTGCCAATAACGGTAAGCATGCCTGCAGCAGAGTGAGTATTTCTAACCTATTTCTTTGACTTAGCTTTGGTCTGATTTGTCCCCTCATAGCAAACAGGAGGTATTGGTGCCCTTAGCGCACATGCAGGTGGAGGAGGAGTTAGCAGCAAGGCATGATGAAGTCTCTCAGAATTCCCAAGAGATTACCCAAGCACTTGAGGAGTGGAAAAGGGTTAGGGAGTTGGGAGAGGAGATGGAGGGAGTTGCTGTGGGAAAAGTGCCTGCCACCAAGAAGCAGGAGGTAGCAGAAGGATCTGGCAAGATTGGTTGCACCAGCAGCACTTTGAGCCCAGTGTTACCAGCTAGCAAGTCAGGCTCGTCAAGGAAGCCAGCAGGTTCTTCCAAATGCAAGGTATGTGTTGATTTTTTCTTGCCATTGCCAACAGTTGCTAACAATACTTGCAGAGTTGCAAGGCAGCTCCTCAATACGCAGTGAGTAGCACTTTCTTTGAATTTGTGCTTGAATTGAGTAAGTTTTTATAGGTGCCAATGCAAAGCACCTTTTACAACAAGGAGCTGAGAGGTTTGCTTTTGCCATATCGAGAGGAGGCCATCCTTGATGAGGGGCAGGAAGCTGGCATTGTTATAGAGGAGATAAAAGGAAAGAAAACTATTTCCTTGGTGACCCAGCAAGCCTTTAAAGAAGTGTGAGGAGCGGTAAGCACCTTTCCTTTTTCTTTTACCCTGCCATTAACTTTTTATGGTAGTGCAACAAATGCTGGGCAGATAATAATCCAAAGATTGTTGGTTTCTAACCAGCACTCAGCCCTGCTACCGCTGTGGGGCTTTGAAGTGCACCTGTACTATTGATGGGGCCAAGAGTTGCAAGCGTGGTGGAGCACCTGATGCCCTTATTGAGAAGACATTTTCCTGTGCAGTCTTGGTAAGAAGGGCAAGGGAGTTTGTGGAGAGGCAAAGGAAGAAGGTTGCTGCTGGAGGAATAATGGCTAGCGGATGTGCCTCCTTGGCATTCCCAACATGCCAAGGAGATAGGACTGAAACAGTTGGCAATCAAGGCACTGGAGAGCACCAAGGGACTTTAGTCTCAGAAAAATGACAAGCCCCTTCCCCCAGCAGAGGGAAGGGCAAGGCCAAGCAATCTCGTGTGATATTGTTGCCTTCCCCCTCGCCAGCTCCCAAGGACACCAAGATGGAGGACCTAGAGAAGGCTTTGGTAGTGAGTCGCCTATTACTCTCAGATACAAAGGCTGGTCCTAGTGGTCTTTTGTCACCAATTCAACTGGTGGCCAAGTCTCTTGGCAGTAAGGATAAACAGGAGTCAAAGGAGCGGGAAGCAAAAGGAGATTTGGGAGAATAGGAGGTAGTTGGCAACTTAGTACTGCAGGAGAAGCAGGAAGAGGCCTCTGAGGACATCAATGAGGGACGAGTTCAGATGGCAGGAGAAGGACAAAGATGAGGTCACAGTAATGGTGGGGAAGGAGGATGCTGAGAATGAAAAAGACAAAACCTTGGCAACTCAATGAGAGAAGGAACCAGTAGAAGAGGCATGAGCAGCTGGAGAGGAGGACATGGCAGGAGTCATAAGGGAGGAGCCAAAGTGGCGCTAGCTACCTCCTTATAGCAACATTGATAGGCTTCTACTTGGACTGAGCCCATCAAGGGACATTATAGGCCGACCAACACTTGACACACTAGAGACTCTAGCGACCAGCCTTGGGTACAGAGCAGCCCTAGCACGGGCGCTCTATGGCAAGACTTATCTATTCATTACAATCACCAGTATCAGCCCCTCAGCGCACTCCACTCAGTTACTTTGAAGACCAAGAAGGCTCAGAACTCATAGCGCTCAATCACCAGTATCAGCCCCTCAGCGCACTCCACTCAGTTACTTTGAAGACCAAGAAGGCTCAGAACTCATAGCGCTAGCACAACGGCGGGAGGTGACTCTGACCAAACCCCGATCAATACCGAAAGGAGTTAGCAAGTGGCGCTGTCAATCACCGAGGCACTTCAATCAGAAGTCTAAAGGAATCAATGATGACAAGACAGGATACACGCAGACCTGACATTTAAATCTATCAAAAGATGGTACAATGTTTAGTGCTGGAATTAGCGCTCACGGTGTCTGTTGAGGATTCCCCGACCATACCCCAGGATGGCATGGCCAATTAAATTACATCAAAAAATGAGCAAACTCGTACCATTTCTAAGTAGTTTTAGAGTCGCCGTTGGTCGCCGTCACCCATGTGCTGCAGGTTACCGTTGACAGGTGGCCGTTAGCTACAGCCACGAAGAGAGGCGCTAATTGGTAGCGCCATCAATGGACTTATTTTGGAAATACCGTAGCACATAGTATAAAAACTAGCTACTTGCCATGTATATATCAACGAATCGTAACCTCTTGAGCACCCAGTTATACTGAGCGTTCAAATCGTGCTAGCATTGCCTGACTTTGTCACCAAGTTCGGCGCTAGCTTTGTCTATCCCGTCTTTGTTGTTTACGGTGCCACCTGCTAGCATTGCCTGACTTTGTCACCAAGTTCGGCGCTAGCTTTGTCTATCCCGTCTTTGTTGTTTACGGTGCCACCTACGGGCATGCTACGCTGCGCTATTTGTTTTATTCTCTATAACTTCTCCTAAACTACGACACTTACCACTTGCTAGGTAGCACCCGAGGCGCTATCATCTAGTGCATCACCCTATCACCTCTGCTCGAGCACACTGGGACCCTGCTGGGACTCCTCACAAACCCGTACGCCAGGTGCTGGAGACAGCGTTGTACTGCGTATACGTTCAGCGCACCCAACCACAGTTGGCGTCATCAACGTTGCTTCCTGGGAGGTGTCAGACCCTGAGGATGTTGCTAGATTGGAGCCTAGATGCCCTATCATTGCCAGGCTCAATCCTGCCTAAACTTCTCAGCCATAGCCAACCATCACTGGCAACGTCTTCAATTGGCTGGGTCAAGACCTCATGTACCCGGTAGTGGTGCTTAACCCACAGGAGATGCTGGAGAGGTTTTTGAGAAGGGCAGCAACAATGGAGAAGGTGATGGAACAGGAGCAGGAACATATTCAGGGCCAGTTGATGATGCTTAGACTGTGCTATTCCAACCTGGATCACAGCCTTTGCATTTTTTGTGAGTATCAAGACAATTGCCAAGCTGCCATGGATTGGCAAACCGCCAACAACATCTTGCCAGGTGATCTCCTTCCTTTTTGCAAATCCTCTTTACCCATTTCTGATGAGTCTTTGCCGATAGACAATGATAGCGATTAAACAAACCTTAGTGTAGATAGGTCATTTATTGTACAGCTTTTTGTTATTTGTGCTCTTTGATTTCTGGTATTAGAACAAGTAAGCCTTTTAAGCAGACTAATAAGTATAACAAAGTTGGGAGGGGGAACTTAGCAAAATTTTGCAAAGAGAAATGCTCAGTAAAGCATCATAGCAAAAAACTCTTGGTGAGAGTTGTGCAGTGCACTAAGCATTGGTGACATGCTAGCACTGCGGCTTGACTATGTAAGGAAATGTCTGTTGAATATATTACAGTAAGTATTGGCAAGGAAGATAAGTAAGATAAGTAATAGAAAAAAAAAAGCTTATCAATATAATCTTTTCTAATCATTTTCTTCTTCTTCAATTAAAGTCAGCAAATCATTATTGTCCAATAGGTCAGTTTCTTCAAGTTCTTTAAGTTTAGTGGTGTTGATATCTAGTGCTTTAAGCAGCAAGTCAATCTGTTCTCTGGCAAGATATGGCAACAGGCAAAAGACAGCAATGGGTCGATATAATACTGAATCATCTAATTTACAGAGCACATAAGTGCCTCCTCAGTTATGAGAAATAACTACCAAAGGTTCCAGATAGCGTGGGCGCATTTTCTTGTTGTAGAAAGTCTCAATTTTGGAGTTGCACATAAGCACTAGTGCTTCTCTTGGAAAGTTGTAGTCCTTAATAATAGTGCTATGTTTGGTCTCAAACTGCAGAGCTGCCTGGTGATAGGTGCTAAAGACTACTTTGTAGAGTCACTCTAAATCTTCTTTTCTTTGTTGGAGGTCAATGGCTTGTCTGGCGATCAGATCAGTAGTTGCTAAGATGCTGTTGGATGCCAGTGATGACGTCCAAAGTTTGGTCAGTAACAAATATAGTTTTAGTGTTACCGGTACCAATAGCTTGCGTTGAGCGTGCTATATCAGTGATGTGAGGAGTCCTGGGCAGGTCCCAGAGAACGCGCCTATGAAAATGAGGAAAAGTCGGTAAGGGGGTCAGCAAGTGTAAAGCGCTAAGGTAAAGCGCCTATGAAGGAAGCGGTAAGCGAACATGGCAATGTCAACGGCAAAAACACAGTAAGCTTAGTGAAGTCTAAGCGTTGTAAATGCCTGCCGTAGATGCAAGATGCGAATAGGTCGAAGGCTAGCTATAGTCTGCAACTGCCGACGAGCTCGACGTTGCTGACCATAAATGAGATCTCGAGCGTAAGGGAGAATGAAGTAAGGGGAGTAGTAAACTCTGGTCTGTTGTTCAATTTACAAGTCGGTAAGTACTTTTATACTACATTGAGTTCACTGTTGCCAGTGGCCCATGACGCCAAAGTGCAGTAAACTAGAAAATTTTATAGGGGTAGCTCCAACGGTTTCAGATCCCTACTGTCCATTCAAGAACCTTAGCGACGCCAGACAGCAGATTGCGAAACTAAACCATCAGTCCATCACCCTTCTGTCTGTCCAAATGCTTAGCAATGTCAGGTGCCAAATTGAGGCGCTAAGCGATGTCAGACGCCAAGGTCAAATGCCAAGCTGTCCGTCAGTTTTTGATAGATCATCAGGCTTATTGAGGCGCTAAGCGATGTCAGACGCCAAGGTCAAATGCCAAGCTGTCCGTCAGTTTTTGATAGATCATCAGGCTTCTCCCTAAGTGCTGTTGTCAGTGACTGATGCCATCTGTCAGTTGTCATTCTGTCTGCCATTGGCGCTATCATTGATCAAATCTGCTTCTTGCCGTGCGTGGCCGTCAAATATTGCCAAAATTGGTTAGTTAGCGCACGCTAAGGTATCCCGGACCTGTGCCGTGTTGCCGTAGCCTGCCGTTGATGCGCTGATCCTTTATGGGGTCCTATCACCAGTTGTAGGTAGGGTTGCTTCTATAATGTCAGCAAGAAGTAAAGGATAGGTGCCAGTAGCTGCATAGTAGGGAGAACAACCTATGTGCTTATGAATTGTGACTCTTTCTGACTAAAATACTGAATATGTCACTTCACTCCAACAGGATTTGTTGCCATCAACTGCCTTAAAGAGCGCTTGGCAAACGTCAAAGTGAGGTCTCTTTACTAGGCTATTTTTGCGCTTGTTGTAACCAGATACTTGAATATGATGGATATTGTATTTCTTGGCAAAATATGTTAGCACTTTAATAATTGGCGCACCGTTATCCATAACAATCTCTCTTAGCGCTCCCCAATAGCAAATGACATCCTCAAATAGCCACTTGGTAACCACCTCTGTATTTTCTCTTTGGAGCATTCAAAATTCAGGCCAGTAGATTAGCGAGCAGCAACCTTAAATAATATACTTGTAGTGACCAGATTTGGGCATGTGCATGGTATCAACATAAATTTTGCTGAAGAGGTGAGCTAGCATTGCAATAGTTGGTGGGATAAGTACTTGATGTATTTGTTGAATTTAGCAGAGGTGGCAAGTCTTGATGTATTAAGCAATATCGGCACTAGTATGTGGCCATCAAAATCATTCTAAGAGAGAGGCTCGAATAGCATACAGACCTCTATATCCAAGCTTATCATGCATAGCATGCAAGATTCATAAGCGACCTTTCTACTTGATGACTAGTTTGTGAGCACCATCTCAATTTTATTGCCAAAGGTGGTTGTCAGTAAAGAAGAAGTGTGTAGCATATTGGATAAATGTAGTGAATTGTTTGTTGGTAAGGCCTACTGGTCGCTTGAGATTGTTAATAGGTGACTGTCTTCCATCTTGGCCTTAGCAGATTGTGGCATAGCATCATATATCAGGTTTCTGCTGTCTTCTCTCAGTAGGTGAGGTTCTTGTACAATTTTTACTGAAGGCAAGTCTTGGTTAAAGATGCTTGCCATATAAAATGTGAGGGGTGCACTAAAAATTTCTAGTTGGTAAAGAACAAGGAGATGTAAAAGAATGCTAGCAGATTGTTGCCAACACAACAAGGGAATTGGTTGTTGTATAAGGTGTACAAAACTATGTAATTGGTTGATCCAATCCTCAAAATTGCTATCAGCCTGTAGATCTGCTGCCAGGTCGCCAGGCTGCCATGGTTGCCTAAAAAGTCCATCTGGTCCGTGAGAAGAGCTCTTGATGTGTACTAACTCAAAGTGAAACATGAGGATAGCAACTACCTATTGGTTTATACTAGCAGATGGCTGAATGTCAGGATTTTGCAGCATGCCTTTGATGTACCTAGCATTGACTTCTACAATAAGGTTTTGTATGTCAATCAAATATATCTTTAGCAACCGAAAGGCTTTGAAGAGGCAATAAAGCTCTAGTTTAGGCTGACTGTAGCAAAATTCCTGGTTGTTTAGCGGGATAGACCCAAAGCAATTGTAGCATCACTGTTTCTGATTGTCACTAAGGCATTGACACAAGAAGTAGCCAACAGTGATATATGAAGTATCCACCGCCAAAATAACAGGGTCAGCAGAGGTATAGTCAATGGAAACAAGAGGCTTGACATCTTGTAGGGCTTTTACTAAGTCTTGCTGAGCAGTGATCTGGTCTGGCCCAAATTCAAAGAGCTCATTGGCGCAAGTGAGTTGGTTAAGGACATGTGTGCAATGGGCAAAGTTTTTGACAAATATCCTGAGCATACCAACAGTGCCAAGAAAGGCGCATACCTCAGATAGATCTTGGCAAGGACCTCATCATTCCAGAAGCATTAGGTGAGACTCATCAGGAATGTATCTCTTGGGAGTGCAGATGTGACCAAGTATTTTAAACTTTGGCATGCAGAGTAGGAGCTTATGGCCACTAAAGGTCCCACCACTATACTTCATATGTTGGAGAACTCAGTTAAGTAACTGGAAGAATTCCCACAGCACTAAGCAAATATTGAAATTATCAGAATAGGTCACTGATAAGCCATTTATAAGTTGCCAATCCTTGGGGCCTTTGATGCCAACATCATTAATGAAGCTAAGGACATTATGTGGTATTTTGGGTTGAAGAATGAAAGTAATGTCATTATGAAATATAGGGACTGAGTTTGTCCAGCCCATCAGTAAAGTAACTAGGCATAATGTGCCAAATGGAGTTTGAAAAGTGGTGAAATCATAGGAAGAAGGGTGTATTAGGCGCTCATCATAGCCAACGTAGAGATCAAGGGTGGTGCCACAAATGCACCTGGCAAAGGACTCAGCAATATGATCTGAAAAAGGCAGCATGCCAGAGTGTTAGATAGTAACCTTGTTTAGTGGTTTGAGGCTGTGGACTATGTGCAGGTTGCCATTTTTCTTGAGGACACAGAACTATTGAGAGCGGTAAGAGCTGTTGGAGGGTTCATAGATGCCAGCCTGGATCTTGGTTCTAATGATTTGGCAGACCTTGGCTTCAATTCCTAGTGGTAATGGTCTATTGTGCTCTGTTCATAGCACATGGAGAATGGTTGGAATTATGACAGGCAAAAAGAAATCTGTACAGAGGCTGCCATATTCTGAGTCTTCCCAAGCAAAAGCTTGGTTTTGCTTAGTAACAAGGTTGGTAAGAACATCCAACTCATCTTTGGTCAAGAACCCTGTATCATGCTCCTTAGCAAACTGTTGCTGGCATTTGGCAGTAAAATATCCTGTGAACTGAAAGGGTGGCAGATTCGGTGATAAAGTTGGCATGTTGGCAAGCGGATCACCAATGATCTGGCGCTCAATTCAAAAGGTCTTGGGAGACCGCATGGTGACTAGTTTTGTTTTAAGGACACTGGGCTTGTATTCCTTTTTGACTTGGACTTCTTTTCTTTTGGTAGCATTAGCTTGTTTAAATACAGGAGTGGAAAGGGGGAAAGTAGCCTGGAGAGCAGCAAGTCTAAGAACAGCAGGAGACAAGGCTCCAGGAAGGGTAGTTAAATAAATACAACATTTTAAAATAATTCAGAAGCAGTAAGGTATAAGTATGTAAGAGAGGAGTTAGTAATGTTTTGGTTTTTCTGGTAAGGCTTAGTGTCAGTAGCAGATAAGGTAAATAAAACTTTTTCATCAAGAAAAATTGTAGACACAACATTTACAAGACCAGAATGATGGTTATATTCAAGCATTAGCACCACATCTCCATGATCATTGCCAATTACCTCTTCAATGGTTTGTGAAAACACCTGTAGAGTTGCTCATTGGCATGTTGGTTGGTAAACTCCAGAGGCTTAGTGTGGGCACCTTTTTGTTGTTTCCAAGGGAACATTGGCATAGTTCATCAGATTCCAGAATTTGGGTTGCTCATCGTTAGAGTTGTCTCGTCGTTGATAATGGTCTTGACGACCAATTGCGCTAAGATATTAAATGGTCTGCCGAGAAGTAAATTGTATGCAGGAAATTGTAGAATGTGTATCTGAAAGTAGAAAGTGATGTCACCCAGAGTACAAGGAACATTCTTGGTGAGGCCTAGGGATCTGTCTACCATGCCATTAGCGCTCTGCATGTTTAATATAACAGTAGGATCATAAATGAGACTAAGATTGTTAGTGACTTCTGCTGCCATGGAAATAATTTGAGAACTACTATCCACAATAGCCTCAACTTTGTGCTTGTTGTCTACAGTTAACAAAAAAACTGATCAAATAGTGTGTGATTCCTGAGCAATGGTAAAGATTGCTGGGTCTTCTCCATGTTCTACCAACCTAAGATAGGTCTCTACCAGGTCCACAGAGGTGGCATTGGCAATGGTATTGGCAGGAAGTTCATCAGTGCCAGGAGAGTTGATAGTAACAGAAAAACTGGAAAGTGTATTGTCAAGTTCATTGACCTTGGCAACCACTGTCACCAAGGATCATCATGGAGTAACTGCCATCTTGACTTGGTTGCAAATGTCTGGGGCAATACTACAAAGCTCTTCTACTGACAAGATAACAGCAGTTTTTATGATACAACTGAAGATGTGGTTTGATTTTTCTATGTTGTAGTACTTGGTGTAAGTATTACTGATAGTTCTGGGGCTTTCTTAAAGTCTTAGAAAGTTTCCTCTAATCCACATTGGTGCTTGATGATAAAAACTTGATGTATTGGGTGCTTCACAGAATATCAAATATCATGATGGGCAGAAGAAAGTTCTCAATAAACTCCAGCCTAAGTAGTTCACTCCTTGGGAACTACCAAGCCTTTGTCTACCAATAGACTTTCAATAAGAAGTGTTCAATAAACTCTAGCCTAGGTGATTCACTCCCTGGAAACCACTGAGCCTTTGTGTCAGGGGACTCCTCATTCCTTTCTTCTTCCACTCTTTATTCCTTCACTCTCCTTTCATTTACTTTCTTATTTCTTCTATCATTCTCTCATTTTGCTGTTACTACTTTCTCAACACTATCTGTTAGTACTATTCTCAACCTTTGAGGTGCTCTGGTTCTTTAGCTATCACTCAGACAAGTGTGGGCCCTTCAGCACCACTCCAGACTGCTTATATAAGCCAGTGATGAGCCTGCATCGTGGCTGGCTACAGATAGCACCAATACCCACACCTCACATTGGCCCACTAGTACCACCAGAAGCGCCATGCTCTAGCACTTCCAGCGCTATTTTTCTTATATTTTTACACTAATAACTCGCAGCTACAGACTCCAATTACTCTCAGACCACTTTTTATGGCACCACTTATTCTTTATATTTTTACACTAATAACTCGCAGCTACAGACTCCAATTACTCTCAGACCACTTTTTATGGCACCACTTATTCTTCGCACCACTATTGACACCTCGCTGCACCTTGCCACTTGCACTTCAAGGCTATACATTTACACAGACACTTGGCATCAGTCAATCTGGCATAATGCTCTTAGCCAGTGGCAGCGCTTACTCAAGGATGTCAGGGCCAAAGTCAAGGGAGACAGTGACTGTAGTTGTCATGCCTTACTCCTAGTAACCAAGGACAAGCATAGTGTGGGTTGGCAGGACAGGTTGACAGCTGTTCCTATTAGAATCCCCATCTAAGAGAGCAGCAAGCAACAACAACATAGTGTAATGTTTAAAAAAAAATTGTAATCCATACTGGTTTTGAGTTGCATGAGGAACAGAACAAGACCATATTATATTAAGAGACAGCTTCTTACTAACACAGCAGGGTAAGAGAACAAATAGGAAAGAAGAGTATGAAGGTACAAAAACATGGGGAAAAAAAAGCAGATGTTCTGTCCATGTTTTATCTAGTCCAAGTTAGTGGCTATGTCAGGTATGATGTAGTGCATAAGTAGAGTAATCATCATTGTATGGGATTACACTGTTCCAATTGCTCTGGGCCAAGCTTATATGGAAAACTCTCAAGAAATTTATGAAAGAACAGAATAGTCTTAAGTCAAGGAAAAACTCTGACAAGCCTGGTCCATCTGGTATGCTGGTCATGTGCATCTGGAGTCATGTGCACCCAGGAAATTCCATTGATTTCAAAGGCCATCAACATGCCAAACAGTGATGTACAAATCAATTTAAATTAATGTACTATTTACTGCGCTTGTCACAGGCCTCTGCAGTTAGTATGAATGTTGATGTGATAGCACCAAACCAGTCATGCAAATGTGTGACTAACATGTATCAGTATCAGAGGCAAAAGCTACTGGCTGGCTACTATTAATTTACAGCATGAGGAGGGAGGATTGACAAATGAAAAACTAGAAGTATAGTAGTAAAATACTAATGAAGAATCTGTAAGCAAAGGGCTGACGTGACCTTCCTATCACATACTTACTTTTAGATATTTCGACACTGGAATGAAATAAAAGGTTTAACTTTTGTGTGCAGTCAAAATATCTAATGTGAAGTGAGCTTGGCTCATGGAGTGGTGATGGGATGGGTCTTACTGCTAATGTACAGATTGTGCAGTGAATATGAAGAGATGATGAGAAGACACTGCAATGATGAGCAAAGCCCATAGTGAGACCCAACTGAGTAAGTAAAAGAGCGACAACGCACTTACCTGGGTGGCTAATGAGAAAGGAGATAGACAGAAGAGGGCACTACTCAGGATGTCTGAGATCAGCATAAAGGCAGGTTCCAAGGGTAAGGAGCCTTTTCGGAGGCCTCTGCACAACAACTCACGTTATTCTCTATCATAAAAGGGATTTGAGCCATTCCTGGCATGGTGCCATAGTTTGGCAGATGCCGAGTCAGGAGCAGTAAGGCCAAAAAAGTTCCACTTCTTTTTGTGTGCTGCCATCCCTCTTCAATTATTCTAGAGCAGCACAGGTGAGTGCGTAGTCGCTCTCTCACTTCACTCAGCTCAGATTGGATTGGTTTGCAGAGCATAAACACTTATTTATTTCATCTGTCTGTCTTCTTTTAACTTTTCTCTGCAAATCAAGGTAAGACATCCACCCCACACAGCGATGGGCCTCCCCTCATCTCTCACCGCAGCCTTATCGAACTTGGTGGCTAGGAAGTCTCTGCTACAGCAAGTTCAATAAGTTACAGTAAGCCGTCGGCCCACAGCCATGAGAGGCCATCTCACCCCGACTTTTGTAGATTTTATTCGTGTATTAGTCCTGTTGACTTTTCTTTTCGCTCAATTCTACTCGTCTCTCGTCATCTATGTCTCATATTGGATGCAATGAGCCATCTTGCTCTAATGTTCAACCTCATCAGGGTTCACCCTCATCTGACAGGGATGAAGCCGACACTCTTCATCGCTCTTAGTCTGAAAATGCAGTCTGTGATGATGCCGAATTTGAGATTATACAGGCACAAACGTCCTTGTGTCAGAAGCTCATCAATGAAGTAGTTGAAGAAAGTAAAAGCATTGATGAATTTACCAACAGCTTTAGGGAGTTGGGTCTGTCAGCTGTCAAAGCAAGGGACTATATCAAAGAGGCTGTGCATCGCCTCAAAGTGCATCGGAGCAAGGCCAAACAACTCCCTCCTCCATTGTCCCAAGATCCAGAACCCAATTTACCAACTGAAGAGCCAGTTATACAAAAAGAAAATCGCAGCCAAACAATTTCTGAAGAAGATAGGAATAGGGAGCATCAACAAGCAGTTGAGGAGGGGGCCTGGGCTGCATTACGAGCTAAACTTAGTCAAGCATCAGCTCCTTCCGAGTCTCCATTCCTCTCCATTGACAAAATTGCCAACCTTTTTGGAGAAGCCAGTCTGATCCCAGACGCGTCCTCCATTCCTCAATCAGTATTTGCTGCAGCTCTATACTTGGCTGAGCTGGGTTCCAAGGTTGCTACGGATCCTATCATTGCTAAGACTTGGGAGTTATGCCAAGAATTCTCAAGAGAGAGAGAGTTGTTGATTATTTCATCAATCTTGGACAGTCGCAGCCTTTTAAGGACCCTATTTCATGTTTAATGTGGAAACTAGTCATTTTCAACCATTATGTGGACTTTGAAAAGCTGTATGCTACATTGGATTGAGGCTACAACCACTATGACAAACCTTGTGACTTTGGAGGTGGCTTTTCTTCAGTCAAAAAGGATCAGGCAATGGCTTGGTGAGCAGTTCAGAATGAGGCTGACTGGATTAGAGTTTTCGATGCATGGATGGCAGCAGTTGTCCTGTTTTACCCTCACCAGAGATCTGAACTTACGACATATCATGAGAGAATACTGGATTTTTTCCACCTCTTTGAGAATCATCCCATGCAAAAGCCTGGTTTTGCAGCATCATAAGGTGATGTACTGCTTTCATCTCCTCTGGCCAAAGAAAACCATCACCATGGGCTTGGTCAATGACTTCTTTGCACTCAGCTGTGTATCTCCCTGTGGGTTTGAACTCTGGTGGATTGGGATCCAACTGAGGCATGTCTGCCAGTGGGTCTCCAGTAATGCACCTCTCAATTCTAAACTCCTCAGGTGAGGTACCTAGTACAGGCTTAACTTTTCTAGCCACAGGTTTGTATTTCTTAGAAAATACTTGGGCAGTCTCCCCCACACCTGCTTTTGACTCTAAGTTTTCCTCTTGTACTAGCAGCTCCTCAAGACTGTCAGGTATTTGAGCTAAATGCCCATTCAAATATGCTGACAATGTCTTCTGCTCCTTCTCCTCACATCTCTTGTTTGCTGTAAAAGCATGCAAGTACACATCTCTCAATTCTTCCTGACTGAATTTACTATGTTCCATAGAATATCCAGTCACCACAATCTCCCCTTTCTGAGTCTCAGCAAGACTTATTGCAATCTCTCCCTGGTCTGTAACCAGTTCCTCAAGACTCAAAATTTTGCTTCACTCTCCCTAGCAGCCCTTGCTATTGCAATCTCTCCCTGGTCTGTAACCAGTTCCTCGAGACTCAAAATTTTGCTTCACTCTCCCTAGCAGCCCCTGCCTTTGGCATTTTGCCTCTTTCAATAGTAGGCAGGGCAGTTCGACGACCTGTATTAGGGTCTCGAATAGTGATGATGGCACTGCCATCTTGCAAGTTTTGAATGTTGCTCTCTGTCAAGGTGTCAAATGGACAACCCAATAAGACAGTATAAGCAGGACTTTCAAAAATGTGCACTTGTAGATAGATAGTAAACCCTTCAGCAAAAGTGAATGGCACATTACATGCTAAACCAACAGATTCATTCACTTGCTGATTGGCACTCTCCATCCTCAGCCTAATGTCTGGATCCCAAGTCAATCCTAGATTGAGAGCCTCTCTTAAAGCCATGCAGACTATTTGAGACCCACTATCTAAGATTGCCTCTGCTCTTCCCTTTTGATTGACAACTGGGTTGAGAGATCTCAGAACTTGCAATTCCCTAGCTACATACACCACTACTGGCTTTTCTCCTGTTGGGATATTTTCCAAGTAAGTGGCAACACAATCCTGGTGCACTACTGCACCAGTAGGCAAGCCAGATTGTGTTCCATCTGCAATGAAGTAGGTGGCCATAGGTAGATCATTAACATCTACCTTGTCAGGCTCTTTCTCCACTGCTGTCAGATGTTGAGCAGCTGTCCTAGGAATATTGGGTTCCTTAGGCCTGGGAGGCTTTGGTACCAACTTTTGTACCATGACCTCCCTCAAACCAGGTGCCACATCCAGAAGTTCTCTGGTGGTTAGTGGCACTGGTACCTCCCACAGCTTCTCAACCATCTTCTCCAACTCCTTCCTAGTTCCCTGAATGGAACTCCTACCAGTGTCCTGCACTGGTACCTCCTGCCTCTCATTCAAAGCTGGCACCTTTTCAAAAGGTAAGTCCAACTTGGGTGCCACTTTGAGTGGAATCCTCAAAGTTAGCTTTTCTTTCCAGGAATTTTGTGGCTGTCTCTCTGTCAATGTGGGTATTCCTGGTGGAGCTTCCCCCATTTTCTTCATTGAGCTCCTCAAAAATCCTTGGACCCTCCTTGTTGTCCTTCACCAGGACTAGGAGTGTGTCTGGTGTTGACTAAGACTGACATGACTTCTGTCAGTCTTTGAAAGCCTTTTTCCAGTTCTCCTAGCCTGTCTGCCTCTCCATGCTGGATGCGCTCCAACATGTCATCCCTAGTATCTCTTACAGCATTGGTGTAAGTAGAGTAGGTTGGGATGTCTTGAGCTTCCTCAGCCCAGCCAAAGTATAACCCCACTTGAGAGTCATGTAACTTCATCACCCTATCATGTGGTGATATGCTGGATGGCTCTCTGGGTAGAGGAGCTCTGTTGGGCATTCTAGTCCTCCCATCTACTAGGATCACCCATCCCTTTTGTACATCTGATTTCACCTGCTCACACTCTGCTATCTGGTGACCAGTTCCCCAACAGTAGAAGCAATATGTCCCTTTTGTACATCTGATTTCACCTGCTCACACTCTGCTATCTGGTGACCAGTTCCCCAACAGTAGAAGCAATATGTACTTCCACCAGGGGTTGGCATCATGGCCTGAGCAGGCCTCTCTGTTGGCCCTCCATGGTGGCTCTTGGTAGTTAGGAAGGCATTCCTCATGTCCAGTTGGCCAGTTTTCAGGGCCTGCATAGCGCTCTGGATGCTGCCAACCTGTTTTCCATTAGTGACCATGGAGTCCTGCAGATGAGCCATCCTCTCTTCTGCCTCCTCATTCTTCACCACTACTCCACCCACCTCCTTGGTGGTGGTCTCTCCTCTAGGCTTCCTGACAGCTGTACCATCTACTAAGGCTGTCACCACTGCTATCACTTCAGACAAGTCATACTTGTTGTCTTTGTGATGATTACAAGTGGGATCCCTATAGTGGCCATGTTTGTGGATAAGTCTCTCCTCCACTAACTCTGCCAGGGTGGGTGTAAAACACCCCATAAACCTGTCCACTAATACTCCATTTCCTATAATGCTATCCAGCTTTTTGGCCTCTGCCCTGAACTTTCTTATTAAAGAATGGATTTCAGGAGCATCTCCTCTGCTTAATCTGGCATGCTCCCTACATATCCTATCCAGGTTGGACACACTTCCTGCATCATCCATGGCCTCAGGATATGACTCTTTAACCTCCTTTACAAAGGTGGCCCAGGGGTATCTATCCTCAAAGCTGTCAAACCCCCTCCACTCTTGCTCTGTCTGTGCATCCACATACTCTAATATCCTCTTCTTCTTCTCTGCATCCTCTACAATACCTGCATGACTGAACAGTGACTGCATCCTCTGCAGAAATCTGTGAACCTCAGAAGGCTCACTATATCTGAACTTGGGTGCATCTCTGCTGTCAGGCAAAGGCATTTTGTATCTGGTGGGTTGCTCCATAATGCTGGTCAACTTAGTTGGCTCAGGCAATGAAGACTTAGGTGTTTGTGGTGTAGGCGTGTACTTCTCAGTCCGAAGTTTTTGTTTACAAAGTACAGCATCTGGATCCGGGAGACTAGCAACTGTGCCCTTGGAGGATGCACGAGTTTCTCTTCTCCTGGGAGAAATAATAGTTTTTGCCCTTGGTGTGGTAACCTTAGACATGCCAGGCCAAGAACCTGGCAGTGCAAAACTAATGTTTTTTTTTGGGTTTTTAGACTCCAAATGGAGATCTGACAAAGAGTTTGATTGTGCAACAAAAGCCTCCTCGCAGTGGGCTCCAGATAATGCAAAATGGGTTATTTACTCTATGTAAAGTAGTCCAAAATGGAATTCAGACTAAACTTTGTCATATTTCAATTCCCCAATTCCACAGAGTATGTGGGGCAAGTGTTGACACATGCGTGCACTTTGTAAAAGTGTAGATAATAATTTTAATTGATTTATTTAGAATGACTTTAAAAGTGCACTCAAAATTGGGCCAAATAGTATTATTACTAACCCAAAGTAAATCTAGTCACTCATAGGCCTAAGACGTCCACTCCCTGGGGACTCCAAGCCGTGGCAAGTTGATTACTTGCCCAACTCCCCCAAAATCTTATCTCTTTTATATGCTTCCTTTCTATGCATGGACCATTGTGTACTCACGCGGCAACCAGCTGATTTGTGGTGCTTTGCAGGTTCTGTGACTCGGCGTGGTCATTACCGGGTCTGGGCACCGGTAGAGGCATTTGCTGTCACATGGTGAGTGTCAGGGGACTCCTCATTCCTTTCTTCTTTCACTCTTTATTTCTTCACTCTCCTTTCATTCACTTCCTTATTTCTTCTATCATTCTCTCATTTTGCTGTTACTACTTTTTCAACACTATCTGTTAGTACTATTCTCAACCTTTGAGGTGCTCTGGTTCTTTAGCTATCACTCAGACAAGTGTGGGCCCTTCAGCACCGCTCCAGGCTGCTTAGATAAGCCGGAGTTTGCCTTTCTGACTTCTAAAGTCCGGAGTTTTCCTCCCTTGTTTGCACACTTGTTTGGTTAGTCAATTTTCAAGTTTTTAAGGTTTTGTTGTACTGTACAGTTGTTTCCCACGCTTCAGAGGCCCCAGAAGCATCCAACCTGGCATAGGGAATCCCCAGACTTGTTCTCTTTGGATCTCCCTCTGCCAGGTGAGTAGCTACCTTGATATTGTCAGTATATATTCTAATACACTTTGGATCTCCCTCTGCCAGCTGTGTGACTGAGCCACAGCCTCTAGAGGTCGCCCTTACAGTGAGGCTAAACGTTTCCCCATTGACTTTTCCGGCTAAACTCTGTTTTGGCTTCTTTCCTCACTTCTCTGTCCCTTCCCTTCTGCCTGAGCTGTTGTTTTCGTTATTTCATGGCTCGCGTCGTATGCCCGAGGATGTGGTTGAGGGAGGTCTTTGATAGCGGGAGAGAACTTGGATTTTTAACGCATGATGGCTGATGTCAGTGAGATCTTGGGATTTGTTCCGAGATCTCACTGTGCCGAGCACCGCCACCGTCAGCTATTCTCCTTGTGATTGAACTCTAATTGCCTGGACGCATGCTCTGCTACTGCGTTCTTTGGTTTATCATTTTCTTGCTGGGGTTTTTAAGGTAAGGCTCCCGGCGTCTACAGTTTTCAACACAATGCTTACAGTTTTCAGCATTTGTTTTTGTAAAGGATATATTTGGGAGCCTCTGACACCTGTTTGTCTGCCTCAGTTTGAGGCAGACGTATCAGTAGCCATATATTGGGAGGCAGTCAAACTTTGTCAAGAACCCGTTCAAGAATTCGAGAGAAAACTTAAGACTTGAGACTTGAGAGAACGAGCGTACAAGAACTGGCAACTGTGTTGATTGCCTGAAGACATTTACCGAATGCATGAGATTTTTATTTTTTATTTATTTTTTATTTTTTTTTTTTGGAGTAGCGTTTAATAGTAGAAAACAGACGCCCTGGGCGTACATCTTCTACCCGCTGTACTGCTCACCTGGGATTAAAACCAGGTTCCGATAGTACGGGCAGTTAATTGGTATGGATTGATTTCTCCGCAAGGAAATGCATTTACGCACTCGTGTGGGGCTACAGGCCCTTAGGTAAACTCTAGCCTATCCCTTCTTCTGTCTCGGGCCCACTACCCACTAAAACCCCGCTTTGAGCAGCTATGATTGGGTCTCTGATTATTTCTGTGTCTATGATCCCTGTCTCTTCCCACGTCTCAATAACTAGTTTCGCAGTCAGTGTTTTCTTCCCAAACTTAGTTTTCATTAGTTTGAGGTCCAAGTCAGCTCTCTTGGATATTGTCGAGCTCCATCTGTTTGAGATCTCAATTGTGGAGTGAGGGGTATCATTATTTCAAATAACTCTTTCACATCTTAGCGCCCAAATTATCTGTGCTGCTTCAATGATTAGGATTCTATGCAATCTGGACAGCCCTTGTGATCTACATCCATCTTTGTACTTGATCATTAAAGAACTTCCTAGGATAGAGCCTATGTCCTGTTTTCGTAGGGGATTTCTGGTTCTTTTTTCCCATATCTCACTAACCATTTCCCACACAGTGGATTGGCCGGTGCATGTACATTCGGTTAATATGTGGTTCAGGGAGTCCTCTTCGTTATCATGTTTACACGTGACTCTTGCTTTCAATTCCGGTTTCATGTTTGGTCGGTCCCAGTATGACCCAACCTTGTACGCGTCGTGGGCACACTTCCAGAGGAAAACTCTCAGTGGTTTGGAGAAGTCCTTACTTCTGAAGCTGAGCCATATTTGTTTATCACTCAGGTATTTTTTATTTACTCTTTGTACTGCCTTCTTTATTTTTCTTATCATAACACCTGTTCTTGGTCTCTGCGGTATAGATAAGTCACTCCTTATTTTCTTGTAAGCAAGTGCTTGAGTTATCTTCATTAATTTTGCTCCAGTTAGGTGTAGCTCTGTGGGTATCGGGGGAAGAGTAGTGGGTTTATCGTTGTTCAGGGCTTCTTTTGCCATTGTACAGGCATTTTGCTTATGTGAGGTCATTTGGGAGTCAGATAAGTTGTTGATATATATTGGTGTCATATGCATTCTTAGGCGTCCGATCGTGGATCTTATTAGGCCAGAGTTGCAGGAGCCTATGAATCCTGTGTCTTCTTTTTCCTTTACTTTAGTTGTTAAGTTTTCAATTGTGTCACCTGTCCTAATATGCAGAGTTATCGGGGTTCTTATCCCTATTTTCATAGAGGCCAGCAATATCGCTAGGAAGTTACTTCCGCCTCCTGTATCACTATCTAGGCTGTACCACACTCTGTTCATATTCAGTTCGTCCCTGCCTATAAAGGTTACACCCGCACCCATAGTACTACCTTGTATTAGGTTTTTGTGAGTCTTACTGGTGCCTTTTACAAAGGCCTCAACGGGTTGCAATGGTATATCGGGGGGCTTCCAGCAGTATGTCTGGTTGTATACAGGCCCCAATGTGAAAATTCTAAAAATGTCTGCAAGAGATCCAGTCGTTGCCAAGTTGGCATTGAACATGTTTGTTGTAGGTGGTTCTTCATTTCGTACGTTCTCCTCTAGTGTTCGTCTATTATCATCTGGCTGAGGTACTCTTGGGTTCCACTTCCCTGGCAGGGTCTCAAGCATATCTCTTGCTCTGGTAGAGCAAGAGTGGGGGTGATTGCAGTTCTCATCATTCTCCATTTTCATACAACTCAAACATTCACATTTGTCTGTTTCAAGGTGGTTCGTATCTTCGATTACGTGTGCAATCCTCTCTGCATCTCCGACCTTAGTCATTTTGTGATTCGTTTTTAAACATTCTGCTATTCTTCCATGGTTCATTCTCCTTAGTTTAGGCTGTGCGGTGTGGTGAAACCAGATCGGCATACTCCTTAGGATATCTCGGTCAAAGGCAAGTCCTTCTGGGCATACATTGAACTCTTTCGCTGTTTTGAAAAGTTTAGTCAGGTCGGGGCAAATCTCACCCCGGGATGATGTTTTGGATCTCTGTCAGGTTCCGCTGAATCGGGGGCTTTCCGGGAAAGCGACGCCCTTACGATGCGGACTTGATCTACGGATACTTGGGTGTCTGGAACTCCGGGGCTAGGACTCCGGGGTTCAAGACGAGGACAGGGGGTAATCCCGGGAGAGGGGACTAGAGTCCGGGAGTTTTGGGGGGGCTAGGACTCCGGGGTTCAAGACGAGGACAGGGGGTAATCCCGGGAGAGGGGACTAGAGTCCGGGAGTTTTGGGTTGGGGGTGGCTGAGAGTTAGAGGGGGTCGAGTCATGAACCGGAGGTTCTAAGACGAGACCAAGTTAGTAACTTAAGAGTCGCGAAGTGCGTACCAAAGCTTAGAGCACGCGAATACTAAGGCGTGCCAGTCGAAGCGTACCAAACAAGGCGTACCAGTCAAACAGAGGGCACGCAATATCCAAGTAACAGTTATGCAAAGTATGTAATATCAAGACTAGCGAATACAGCGGAGAACTACACTATAAGTACTACGGCTCGTGTCTCGGGATTCCGGGGTGTCTGGGATGAGTTCCGGGGGTCATTGAGTAGCGGCCAGGGACTGTATACCGGGATCGCGCGTGTGGGGACGCGCGATCAATTGGCGCGGAGAGAGTCGTGATGGCCGGGTGCGAGCCGCGTGATCCGATCGTTGATGGCGGTGGATCCCGGGGTCCATGATGCAGGGGTCCTGGGGGGGCTGGCTGATGGCGATCGTTGATGGCTGATGGCGGTCCTTGATGCGTGTGATGGCAGCATCGGCAGCTGTGGGGGCGGGGTGCGCTGTGGGAGTTGACGGAAGAGGTTCCCGGGCGGGGCTCCGGGGATGTCCCGGGGAGGTTCCGGGGGGGAGGGGTCGTGACATCACCCCCCCCTCAGCGCCGAGACCCTCCGAGGCGCGGGATGTCCCGGGGAGGTTCCGGGGGGGAGGGGTCGTGACATCACCCCCCCCTCAGCGCCGAGACCCTCCGAGGCGCGCGTAGCCGGAGGTTCGGGCCGGGGCCGAGCGTGGGAACCGGCGCCTACCCTGCCACGTAACGAAAAAAAATTTTACCATCAAACTCAACTATGTCGCGAACACCGACGCATTCGCCGACGCCCCCAGATACGAATGAGGTAAAAAAATTTTACCATCAAACTCAACTATGTCGCGAACACCGACGCATTCGCCGACGCCCCCAGATACGAATGAGGTCGCACCCCTTATGGCATGGGGAGCCCGGGACGCACGATACCGGGCTCGCCTCGACCGGGAGCGCGTGGCGGAGCTCATCTGGCAACGTGAGTGCTTTTCGCGTTGTCCGTCTGTCTCAACTGACCTTCCCAATCCAGAACAACTCAACAATCCGATCCCGGAGGCGGGTCCCAGCCGGCAACCGGAGCCTGCCCCCGACGCGGGTCCCAGCGTCCCTTCCGAGTCCCGTCAGGGTCGTCCCGCGCCCACGTTTGCGCGGATGACCGTCCGCCCTCCCCGCCCTCAGCCCCCTCCCCGCCCTAGGTTGCCCGCCCCCCGATTCCGCCGCTCCAGGATGGCGGTAGGGTCGGTCTTGGTGGTCCCGGACGATCGGCGCGTCGCGTGGGCTGACGCGTCGCAGGAGGCGTTCGAGGAGGCGTTGGAGAGGCCCCGGGGGTTGCCCACGCATAGCTGGTGCGTGAGCAATGGGCCGGTGAGTGGGTTCTTACCTCGGGTTTCCTGGCTAACTTCGGTATGGTAGTGTCTGCACTGTGCCCGCCGGACGGTGTTGTGCGAGTTCGAGTACCTCGGGTTTCCTGGCTAACTTCGGTATGGTAGTGTCTGCACTGTGCCCGCCGGACGGTGTTGTGCGAGTTCGAGATCCCAGTCCCCTCGTCCCGTCGGGATACGTCAGTATGCGAGGCGTGCCGCTTCAACCACGAGCGGTGCTCTGTCTCGGCATTGTGGCGGGCACGCTACGTCACGCAGGAGCAGGGGTGGCCGCTGGAGGGGGTCACCCGGAGGATGGGGGTCGAGGAGCGGGACTGGGTGGCGGAGCCGGTGGAGGGGGTGGAGCCGGAGGTGGAGGTGCCCGCAGCGTCTGCGGAGGCGCCCAGTGGGGGGTCGGAGGGCCATTCGGGTGGGGGGCCGGGGGCGGCCCGTAGTTCTGATCACTCGTCGGGTGACCCGGGCCGGGGCTGGCGGTCACGAGGGTCACGGGGGGCGCCCTGACAAGGGGAAGAGGCGGGCGTCGCCTAGTCCCTTCCCGGGCCCATCCAAGAGGGCGCACCTGCCCCTGAAGACCCCATCCCCGATTTCCCTCCCACGCTTGTCCCCAGCAACATTCTCCCCCCTGTCCGGGGGACTCCAAGCTGGTGAAGTCGGGGCCCTGCAGGAGCCGGAGCAGGGGGGTCACGGGGAGGGGGCGAGGAAGGAGACGGCGGCCGGGCGTGGTCTGGAGGAGGGTCGGGAGGCGATGGTCCGGGACCTGGAGGAGGCCAGGGTCGCCCAGGGGGAGGCGGAGGCGGAACTAGAGGCTCTGAGGGCGAGGCTCGGGCAGGGAGTGGGGCTTCTGGGGGGTGAGGGGTTGGCGGAGGCCCTGCGTTGGGACGTGGTGGTGGCCTGTATGGCCTCACTGAGTGAGTTTCCCCATCCCTGGGTTCGATTTCCCACTGACATTTCTAGGCTGGGCCCGGGAGCACCGCTTGCTCTTGGACGGGGCGGCCGCGGCACTCGCGGCGCTGCAGGAGGGGCAGCGCCCTGAGGTAACGACTCCCGGGGTAGAACGGGGACTCGACTTGTTGGGGCGGGTGGTGTCGGCACACCGGCGGAGGAACGTGCCCGCCCCCGGTTCCTGGTTCGAGAGAATTTTGGATGAGGGTGAGTCTCTCCCGTCCTGGGAGCAGTTGGCGGAGGAGGTACTGCGGGAGCACGGCCCGGGGGGGATGGGGGAGGGGTTCCGAGGCTGGCCGGGGGAGGGAGGGAGCGAGGGCCGGTAGTTTCCTTTTTCTTTTTTCTTGTCGTTGTTCGCCTGTCGTCTCTTGTTCTGGCCTGATACCGTAAAATATTGTAACTGTAGAAAAATGCATATACTTGGTCTCCCGGGGTCAATAGGAAATGTGAGTAAGGGGGGGCAAATGAAACCGGGAGAACACCTTGCCCAGACTCCGGATGCTACTACGAAAAGGTACTAAAAGAGAGTAAGATCTAGAAAGGGAAAGCGGAAAATATACATGGAAGTTGAATCCCTACTGAGCCCAGAGGCGGGAGTTACGCCCACTACTGCCGTCTGTGAGTCCTGCGCCCGGGGAGGTCGTTTCCCGGGTGCCGTTGTTGAAAGTCCCGGAGTTTGTCGAGGGCGCCCGTCTGTGAGTCCTGCGCCCGGGGAGGTCGTTTCCCGGGTGCCGTTGTTGAAAGTCCCGGAGTTTGTCGAGGGCGCCTTCGAGGTTTTTGCGTGGTTCCCAGGTGTCGTCTTCCGGGCCATATCCCTTCCACCGTACCAGGAAGTGGGGTCGTCCACGAATGTTCCGGGAGTCGAGGATGTCTTCAACTTCGTAGTGGTACTCGTCCTCGACCTCGACCGGGGGAGGGGGCTCGGGGCGCCGTTCGGGGAAAGGATCCGGGGGGTGTCGTTCCAGGAGGTGGACGTGGAATACCAGGTGCAGACCTTTTAGTCCCGGGGGGAGCTCGATCTTGTAGGCGTGGGATGAGACCTTCTTCAATATTTTGAACGGGCCGAGACGCTTGTGATCGAGTTTTGGGGAGGGCCGGCGGGTGCGGAGGTGTCGTTGATCTAACCATACCTTTGTCCCGGGGGCCCAGTCGGGGGTGTCTTCCCGTTTCCGGTCGGCGTGTTTCACGTAGGCCCGGTTCGCGGTGTCGATCTCTTCCCGGAGAAACTCGTGAAGGGATTGGAGATCCCGGGCGACCTCGTGGGCGGCGTGCGACGGGATGTCCCGGAGCGAGAGCGTCAGTCGAGGGTGGTATCCCTTGTTGGCAAAGAAGGGTGATACCCCGGTGGCAGAGTGTGGCGTGTTGTTGTAGGTGAACTCGGCCAGGGGGAGCTCAGCGTGCCAGTCGTCCTGCAAGTAGTTGACGTACAGCCGGAGGTACTGCTCGAGGGACTGGTTGACCCTTTTGGTTTGGCCGTCGGTTTCGGGGTGGTAGGCGGTAGAGAGGTTAGTCTTTACTTCAAGTGCCTTACACAGGGAAGTCCAAAACTTGGACACGAAGAGGGGGCCACGGTCGGAGACGATGTTGTCTGGGAGTCCATGTTTGGCGAAGACGTGTTCGAGGAACAGTCGGGCGAAGTCCGGGGCGGTGTCCGTGGTGTGGCAGGGTAGGAAGATGCCCTGTTTGGTTAGCCTGCACACAACGACGAGAATGGCATCGAACCCTTCAGACTCCGGGAGTTCGACGATGTGGTCCAGGGATATGGAGGACCAGGGGCGTCGTCCGACTGGCAGGGGTTTCAGGAGTCCGTATGGCCGGTGTCGGGGGACCTTGGCCCGGAGGCAGGGTTCACATGATCGAATGTAGCGGGTCACGTCCTTCTTCAGCCCTGGCCAAAAGTAAGTCCGGGAGATCAGCTGGAGAGTCTTACGTATCCCAGGGTGTCCCCGGAGCTTATGGTCGTGGTGTTGACGGAGGACGTCGTAGCGAAGTCGGGCGTGATCCGGGACGTAGATGCGGCCGTCCCAGAGGAGAAGTTTCCCGTCGGGGGACAAGGAGAAGGCGGGGTCCCGGTCGGTTTCGTCGGAAGAGTTTTGGGGGTCGTGATCGGTGAAGTACTTGTCTCAGGGAGCGCGGCGGATCCGGTTCAGGGTTCCTTCATCGTTTAAGATCAGTACGGCATTCAGATGTTCGGGAGGGATCACCACGCGATGGTTGAACGCATTGCATTCCGCCTCGAATGACTTCTTGGGGTAGACGTCCGGTCGACGGGTGAGGGCATCGGGCTTGGCGCCAAGTCGTCCTGGGCGGTACTGAATCGTGAAGTCGTATTCCGAGAGGATCTCGGACCACCGGGCCTGCCGTCGACTGAGTTGCTTGGTCGTGGTGAAGTACTGCAGGTTATTATGATCCGAATAGACCTGGATCCGGTGCCGGGCTCCCTCGAGGTAGGCCCGCCATTGCTTGAAGGCTTCGACGATGGCGAGGAGTTCCTTGTCGTAAATGTCGTAGTTGAGCTCGGCGTCGATCATGGACCGGGTATAGAAAGCGACTGGCCGGGGTTCCCCACCGTCAGGCTCCATCTGTGAGAGGATCCTGGCGATGGCATAGTCGGACGCGTCACATTCCAGGATGATCGGGAGGGCCGGGTCGTAGTGCCGGAGTACGGGGGCAGCTGTGAAAGCCTCCTTGAGCAGGTTAAAGACGCTCTGGCACTTACTGTCCCAGTTCCAGGCGACGTCCTTGCGCGTGAGCCGGTTGAGAGGTTTCGTGATACCGGAGTAGTTATCTATGAACCTCCGGTAGAAATTAGCGAAACCCAGGAAAGATTGTACTTCCTTGACGTTCCGGGGTTGCGGCCAGTTGATGATGGCCTCGACCTTGTGGGGATCCATGCGGACGCCATTCGGGGATACTATAACGCCAAGATACTCGACCTCTTCCGTATGGAATGAACACTTCTCGGGCTTGGCGTGGAGGTTGTGCTCCCAGAGGCGTTCGAGGACCTGCCGGACGTGCTTCTGGTGATCCTCCGGCGAGTCGGAGTAGATGAGTATGTCGTCCAGGTAGACTATCACGAAGACGTCGCTCATGTTGTGGAAGATGTCGTTCATGAAGTATTGGAACGTGGCGGGGGAGTTAGTCATTCCAAAAGGCATTACAAGGTACTCAAACAGACCATACCGCGTGCAGAACGTGGTTTTCCACTCATGTCCCGGGGCGATGCGGACGTTGTTGTAACCGGAGCGGAGGTCGATCTTTGTATAAACCTTGGCACTGCGGAGTCGATCGACCAGATCGCCAATGAGCGGGAGCGGGTAGCGGTTCTTCTTGGTGATCTTATTGAGTCCCCGGTAGTCGACACAGAGTCGGAGCGAGCCGTCCTTCTTCTTGGCGAATAGAACCAGGGCTCCAGCGGCGGAGGCGGAGGGTCGGATGAATCTCTTACCGAGCATTTCGTCGAGGTAGTCCTTGAGAGCCCGGAGTTCGACCTCCGACATGTTGTAGACCTTGCCGAAAGGGGGGGTGGCTCCTTCCTCGAGGTCGATGGTGTGATCATAGGGGCGGTGAGGGGGGATCTCCTTGGTGTCTCCTTCGGAGAATACGTCAGCGAACTCGTGATACTCCGGGGGAACTACTTCTCGGAGGATTTGCTCCTCGGTTTTCTGTTCCGGGGGAATAGCGTCCCCTTGTAGGTGTTCTTCCAGGAGAGAAGGCGAGGTGTGCAGCTGAAACGTGGGAGTCCCATCCCTCATGAGGCGGGCGAAGGGGGCGGCCCCAATGATCCTAATGTCGAGTGCGCTCGGGTCGATTGGTGTTGCGGAATCATCGGCCGGAGCGGGTGTGACGCGTGTCTGAGACCGGCAGGGGTAGTTCGGCCCCTTGTACTTGTTCCGAGGAATGTTTGGGGGTCGATCGGGGGCCTTGCGGTCTCGGATGGGCGGGGGTGGTGCATGCGTGGGGGGCGCGGCAGTCGTCCCAGGGGTGTCGGGCGTCGGGTCGCTTCCTAGAGCCCGGAGGTGCACGGCGGTCGAGGGGTGGTCTTCGGGCCCCGGGAAGGTCATGGTGAGCGTCCTCCAATCGATGTCGGGGTTCGTGTCGCGCAGCCAGGGTAGCCCCAGCACCATCGGGGTCGATTCGTGAAGTCACGTGACCAGGAAGTCGGAAGTGAACTCGTAGTTGTTGTCCAGGGTCACGCGTCCCGAGTGAGACCTTTGGATGGGGCTGGAGGAGGAGGGGGTGCCGTCGAGGCGTTGCAGGCGGAGGGGCTGGTTGAGGGAGTCGTGGGGGAGGTCGAGGGCGTGGAGGAGGAGGGGGTGCCGTCGAGGCGTTGCAGGCGGAGGGGCTGGTTGAGGGAGTCGTGGGGGAGGTCGAGGGCGTCGCTGATAAAAACCCCGGTGGCTCCGCTGTCGATAAGGGCCGATATCGGTCCCGGGGTGCCGTCCAGCCTGGCATTGATGACGAAGGATCGGGACGAGCGGGACTGAAGTCCGGGGGGTGGTGAGGGCTCGTCCGGGGAGTCCTTCGGGGTTGGGTTTGAGGAGTGGGGGATGTCGAAGGGGAGTTGCTGGTCGTCGGGGGTCGGGTCCCGGGTCAGGCGAAGGGTGAGGCGTCGCCAGTCGATGCGGGGGTTAGTGTCCCGGAGCCACGGGAGCCCTAAGACCAGGGGTGCAGAAGGGTGGAGTTTTGTTATCAACATCCGGAGGTTGTGAGTCTGTCCGTTGGTGAAGGTAACGGGCATACGCACAAAGTGGGTGATGTCCCCCGCCGTAGAGGCGTCTCCGTCAAAGAGGCAGAGTCGTACCGGGACCGGGGCATACGCACAAAGTGGGTGATGTCCCCCGCCGTAGAGGCGTCTCCGTCAAAGAGGCAGAGTCGTACCGGGACCGGGAGTCGCTGGGCGGGTTCCGGGGCGAGGGTAGACCATGCTTCGTCGATGAAGTTGTCGGTGGCGCCACTGTCGACGAGGGTGTTGAGGGGAGTTCCGGAGGGGGTGAGGCGGGTTTTGAGGAGGAGGGAGTGCGAAGAGTGAGAGGGTAGATAAGCAGTGAGGGTGTCCTGTATGAGTGTCGTAGAGCGAAGATGTGAGACCGGGGCGGAGAAGACGTCGGGGTCGATTCCGCGATTTAGGGCGTCTGTATGAGTGTCGTAGAGCGAAGATGTGAGACCGGGGCGGAGAAGACGTCGGGGTCAATTCCGCGATTTAGGGCGTCTTCCGGGTCTAAATCGCTGGGTCGTTTTCCGAATACTCGTAGGTGGCGTCCTCCCCTTCGAAGGTCCAGGTGGCACGCCCCATGACCTGTCGTTTGGGGCACTCGGAGATGAAATGATCTTTCTCACCACAGAGTATGCAGACACCCTCCCTTCTCCGTCGTTCCTGCACATCCGTCGGGACTTCGATCCAGGGTCGTCCCTTCTTTTGAAGCCGGTTGGCTCGGAGGGCCTCCTCGTCCCGCTCGTCGTCGAAGTCGAAGTCTTCGGGGTCTTCCAGGGGTTCCTCGGGGCTTGGCACGTCGCCCGGGTCGTGGGCGGCCATGGCGGCGTTGAGTTGGGCCTGGGGGCGGGCGCCGCTGCCTCGGGGCTTGGCACGTCGCCCGGGTCGTGGGCGGCCACGGCGGCGTTGAGTTGGGCCTGGGGGCGGGCGCCGCTGCCGGGGTTAGCATTGGGCGGGCCGCGACTCACCGGGGGTCGGCCGCCAGGGAACGCGGGGGGACCGGGGTTTCGACCTTGGGGGTTGGGAGCTTCGCCGGAGGGCCAAGGGGGTCCTCCTCTAGGGTTCCAGGGGGGTCGGGAATTTGAATACTCGCTGCGGTCTTCCCAGTAGCGTTGGTCGATCTGCATGACGAGGGCCTTGTATCCGTCGTAGGAGGGTTGTTTCGGGGCGAGTCGGAGGACGTTCTTGATGCGTTGTGGCAGGGCGCGGCGGAGGGCGTACCGGAGGGCGCTGTAATTCCAACCTGTCTCGTAAGCTTCCTTTTCAAAACGTACGATGAAGGTTGTGAAACGTTCTTCAGAGCGCATCCGGAGGTTGAAGAGATTGTCCTCGGCCTCGGCCACGGTGTCGTATATCCCGAATTTCCCAGAAAACTCGTCGACGAAGGCTTGCCAGCGAGCGAGTGCCGGGTTGTTGGGGTCGAACTGGATGAGGGCCGTGTAGTGATCGAAGGCGATCCCCTGGAGGTACGACGCGGCAAAGGCCACCCGGGAGCTGTCAACCTGAAACGTGAGCGGCTTTGCCTGAAATGTATTGAGACACTGAGTGAGGAAGGTACGCCATTTTCGGGGGTCCTGACCCGTGAAAGCGTCGGGCTTTTGGATGTCCAGTCGTCCTTCGCGGGCGAGGGCGTCGCGAGCGTCGTCCGGTCCGGCAGCGTTACGGGGAGGGGGGCCAGCATTGTAATAATAGTAGTAATGGTTACCCCCCCCTCCTTGAGGAGGAAAAGCACCAAGGGCGGGGCCCCACCCACCGGGAGGTCCTCCTCCGGGTGGCTCACCTGGGGGTCCACGCCCGGGTGGCCCGTTGTCCTAAGGGGGTTCGTTCCTGCCAGGAGGGGGGCCGAGTCTCCACGCCGGGAGTGGCGGAGGTGGAGGGCCTGGGGGTCGTCCTCGAGGTTCAGCTGGGGGTGGCGAGGCGGTCGGAGAGGGTTCGGCGGTGTCGGGTCGGGCAGAGGGGGATTAGGTGCTGGGTCGGGTGCCAGGTTGCGCGGGGGACGTTCAATCCGGGAGGGTCGGGCTTGCATCGGGGGTCGCAGGGGGTTCCGTAGGTCGAAGTGGGGTGGCGGATCGCGGCGGAAGTTGCGTTCCGGAAGGGCCGGGGCGGACGTGGGGGGTGGTGCTGGTGCCGGGGCGGGCGCGGGCGTGGGACGTTGTTCGTTGTTGTCGCGCGTGAGCTCGTCAATGTAGCATAGGGTGCTGGTGCCGGGGCGGGCGCGGGCGTGGGACGTTGTTCGTTGTTGTCGCGCGTGAGCTCGTCAATGTAGCATAGCGTGTCGTCCGTACTAGGGGTGTCCACCCGGGCTCTACCGGGGTTCGTCGGGAGCGTGGGTCGGGCGTTGTCTGTTCGTGGGAGGGGTTCCAGGGGTCTTTGAGGCTGTCCCCAGGTCTCAAAGGTACTAGGAACGGAATTAGCCCTGCGACGAGTTGACAAGCCTACCATGCGGGCAGCGGGTTGGTCGAAAAGGCCTCCAGTCGGGTTGAGGGACCGTAATATGGCTGAGGCGTTCTGCCGTTCTTCCCGTTGTCGTTGCTCCTGAGTGGGGACCGTGGGGGCTGCCGGGACTGCTGGGGCCGGTTCCGGGGGTTCCCGTCGAATGTGAATCGAGCGACCTGGGTCCGCGGGGTCGTTGAGGGGCCAAGAGGAGGGGGACGCGTGGACTTCGTCGAGCAGTTGCTGTAATTCTTCCCGGAGGATCGTATTGCACCTATACTTTACCATGGTTTGCTCCGGGAGTTCTCCTTGCGTGAGGCGATCCCCGAATTCGACCAGGCAGTGAGCCCATTCCTCCGGAGTGCCTTCGAAGTCGTCGTGTCCAAACTCCACAAGCAGCGTCCTTGTCCGTTGCGCGAAGCTCTCTGGCGAGATCCTGAGGGAGCGGAGTACCTCGTCCCGTTGCCGTTCATACTCCTCGAGGCGTCGTCGTCCCATTGGCGAGGGAGGGGTTCGAGCGGGTGGGGCGGCGGCCGGGTAATGACGAAGGGGGTAGTCAGGGTAGGGGGGTCCTCGGGGTTCTCGGGGTTGGGGAACGGGGCGCTGATAACCGTAGTAGGGGGTGGGTGCAAAGGGGCCCTCGCTGGGGGGAATCGGGCGAGGTCCACTGGGTACAGGAGGGGTCTCCGGCAGGCCCCCGGGAATGCTCCGGTACGAGGGGACCTCCACGGGTCGTGCCATGGCTAGGTTGGGCGGAGGGGCCCAGCTGGCTGAGGGCCCCAGATCATAGAGGGATGGGTCGGGGGCCCAGTGGCGGTGGAGGTACTGAGGTTCGTATGGGAGGGGTGGGTAGACAGGGCGGGGGGTCTGCGCGGAGTAGTGGTCGGGTACCGGGCGTCCGTAAGGGTCGGTCTGGTACCCCGTGGGGTAGTAGGTGTGAGTATACGTAGCCATCAAGAACGGTGTAAGGAAAGAGTCTTGATATTATGTCAGGTTCCGCTGAATTGGGGGCTTTCTGGGAAAGCGACGCCCTTACGATGCGGACTTGATCTACGGATACTTGGGTGTCTGGAACTCCGGGGCTAGGACTCCGGGGTTCAAGACGAGGACAGGGGGTAATCCCAGGAGAGGGGACTAGAGTCCGGGAGTTTTGGGTTGGGGGTGGCTGAGAGTTAGAGGGGGTCGAGTCATGAACCGGAGGTTCTAAGACGAGACCAAGTTAGTAACTTAAGAGTCGCGAAGTGCGTACCAAAGCTTAGAGCACGCGAATACTAAGGCGTGCCAGTCGAAGCGTACCAAACAAGGCGTACCAGTCAAACAGAGGGCACGCAATATCCAAGTAACAGTTATGCAAAGTATGTAATATCAAGACTAGCGAATACAGCGGAGAACTACACTATAAGTACTACGGCTCGTGTCTCGGGATTCCGGGGTGTCTGGGATGAGTTCCGGGGGTCATTGAGTAGCGGCCAGGGACTGTATACCGGGATCGCGCGTGTGGGGACGCGCGATCAATTGGCGCGGAGGGAGTCGTGATGCATGGGGCGTGATGCGTGATGGTACCGGGATCGCGCGTGTGGGGACGCGCGATCAATTGGCGCGGAGAGAGTCGTGATGGCCGGGTGCGAGCCGCGTGATCCGATCGTTGATGGCGGTGGATCCCGGGGTCCATGATGCAGGGGTCCTGGGGGGGCTGGCTGATGGCGATCGTTGATGGCTGATGGCGGTCCTTGATGCGTGTGATGGCAGCATCGGCAGCTGTGGGGGCGGGGTGCGCTGTGGGAGTTGACGGAAGAGGTTCCCGGGCGGGGCTCCGGGGATGTCCCGGGGAGGTTCCGGGGGGGAGGGGTCGTGACAATCTCCATGTTTGTAGAAATGGATTAACTTTCACTCTATTGTTGACATTCTCATCAGTCTTGGGGACATTTGCGGCTATAAGGACATCTGCTATGAAAGCCCATAGCGGTCTGTCATCGTCAAGTTTTAAATATGATTTTAGCCATATAATATCTATCGCCTTATTTCTTGTTTTGATATCCACCAGAGCTCTACCTCCTTCGCACAAAGGTTTGAACATTGTTTGTTCGTTAATCAAGGAACTGCCTCCTGCCCACATGAACTTGTTTGCTCTCCTCATGACAGACTTTTCGATGTTTGCTGGCATACCTTGAACCTGGGTAAGGTATTGTGTCATTCCTGCTATTACCATCTGTATGATCAAACGTCTCCCTTCCAATGTAGGGTTTGATTTGGCCCAGTTTTCCAGACTTTTGTCTATTTTTTCAAGGACATTAGCCCATGGAGCACTTAGGTCGGACACATTTCCAAACCATGCACCTAATATTCTGATTGATGATCCTTCTTCCACTATGTGAATATTATCTGAGATTCTCGTCTTATCTGGTTTAGTCCTTCTTTCTCTTATAACTTCCCTACGGTACTCGGCAGTACCGATTGGGATAATTTCCGTTTTTGTTATATTAAAATTTGCCTTTGCTGCTATACACCAGTTGTCAAGGATTTCGTTTAAAGAGTCTAGGTCATCATCTTCCGATAGGAAGGTTGTAGTGTCGTCAGCAAAAAGGCTTGCTATCAACTTCTCAGCGTGTCCTGGGATTGAGTAACCTTTGAGATTCGAGGCACGTAAGGATGCTGCAAGGGGTTCTATCGCCAAATCAAAAAGTAGACATGATAAGGGATCACCTTGTCGGACACCTCTGGTAATATTCCATGGAGAGCTAAGGACCCCATTAATCTTTATACGTGTTTGGGCTGTTTTATATAGTGATTTTACTGTATTCATAAATTTATTCGGTATTCCAAATTTTTCTAGCGTTCTCTATAAATACTCATGGTCAATTTTATCGTACGCCTTTTCTTGGTCTAGGGCTACTATTAACCCATTAATTTCATTTGCTTCCACATAGTGGATCATCATGCATATGAGTTTCGTTTGTTCTGCAATGCTCCTGCCTGGGATAAAACCTGCTTGGCTTGGATGGATGAGGTCAGTTAATATTTTTGATAGACGGTTTGTGAGGGCTTTGGTAAACAATTTATAGTCGGTGTTTAGGCATGTGATCGGTCTGTAATTTGCTATGTCTGTTTTCTCATTCTTCTTGTAAAGAGGACACATCCAACCGTCTGAGAAGGAGGATTTATCTATTATGCCATACCATTGTATATCTTCACACATCAGTCTTAGGAGTTCAATTAGATCACATGTCACTCTCTGGGAGCCTTCTTCCTGGTTATGTTTGGTGTCATTGCTGAACTGACCACTCGTGGATTTCCAGAACTTGTACGGTATTCCGTCAGGGCCTGGTGCAGAGCTGTTGTTAGACTTCTTGAGGGCATACAAAAGTTCTTTGATTTCTATTGTTTTGGCTAAGTCATTACTCTGTGCTGCTGTAGTGTGAGTTATAACTTTGCTTAGGACTTTTGTGATTTTTTCCTCTCTGATTTCGTTTGTCACATTACGGCATTGGATTTGTAGATGATCGTGGTACAATTTTCTGAGTTCAGCCATTTTCATTGAATCTGTCTCGTATATCGATTCGTTGGGGCCTGGGTTGTGTTTCTTCAGCGTGAATATTAGGTCTCTTGGACGTGCCTGTTTGTTGTTACTTGTCCAGTATTTGCACATGGTCTCCCCATTGATTCTGTTCTTTACTGCTATCGCCTCCCTTCTAGACATGTGGTATTTGTGTTCTAGATTGGTAAGTTTCTTAGTTACTTCTTTTAGAGCATCTCTCTTGTTGATATCGTCTAAATCCTCATTTGATAGAATATGGTTTCTTTCCTGGTCGAGGGAAGCCTTTTCCTTTTGGTATTTGGGGACCATCTTCCTGTCACGCTCTTTTGCCATGGTGAGAATATCCTCTTTCCATTTCATGTATATTAACTGGGGGTTGTTTTTGGGACATCTATTTCCATTTAGTGACTTTATTCGGTTTACGGCCATCGCCTCAGTTCTCATTACAAATTTCCTAAATTTCTCATCTTTAATGATATGTGGTTTTAGGGTCCATCTGCCTCTTCCAATTGTTGGGGAGTTGGTATGCGCGATTTGGACTGTGGTGAGGAGATGATCTGTACCGGATATTGTGGATGGGGAGATGTTCCAATCTCTTGCAGAGGCCGCTACGTGATCAGCCATATATATCCTGTCAATTCTGGACATGGAGGATGTTGTGTCCTGAATGAACGTGAATGTTCTTGTTGTTGTAAAGGTGTCCCTCCAGGAGTCCCTCACACTTAGGTTCTGTTTTAGATTGTCTAGGGCTTCCGTTGTGTCATCAGGATTGGTTCTCATTGGGGCCCTATCCTGTGCATCTTCTACCATGTTGAAGTCACCCAAAAGTATGTCTACTTTGGTTTGGGGATTTTGGGCGAAATATTCATTGATGTCGTTCCAGAACTCTGCATTTTTGGAGCCATCAGATTCTCTTACATTCGGAGCATATACATTCAGTATGTTTATTATTTCCTCCTTATGCCACCTGACTGTGGTGAGAATTGCCCGTCCTGGGATAATTTCAGTCATGTTTGACTCTTGGGTGTTGATTAGGTTCCTATTCAGCACAGTTGCAACGCCTCCTTTTCTGGTAGGGTTATCTGGGTCAGAAGAGAAAAGGATCTTCATTCTCTTGCCAAAAAGCATTTCAAGATCATCCTTCCTTTCTGCGTTAAGGTGGGCTTCTTGGATCACTAGGATACTTATTTTGTTGTCTCTTATTAGTTGGTTTACATGATTCCATTTCGTTCCTGTCACAGGTGAACCTGAGTTTTGGAAGCCCCTGATATTAAGAGTGCCTATGCGGAGCGCCGCTTTGGTGTTCTTATTTGAGCTATTACTTTGTGAGTTCGACAAGTTTGGTAAAACTTCGGCTGAGATCGATGGTACTGCGAGCGTGGTTTCTATGTCAAAGTCATTGGGAGACAGGGAATCTTCGTGAAACGTTGACTCCTGGAGAGTTTGAATGTCTACTGTTGTGTCAGTCATATGCGACAACACTGGATTTCCAATCCCAGATACAGCCATTTGGGATTGGGGAGAGAGTTGGGATCCACCTCCGAACTCTCCACTGTTAGTTTGCAGGGTCAGAGTGGTGGCCGGCTCATATGGCCCCCTAACAGTAGAGAGGCACGAACCATTAACGTAGTTAAGAATGCCAGTATGTGTTTCATTTATGTATGTCGTGGTTGGTAAGACTTACCGAGAAGCCAACCGCACTATCTCGGGGTGAGCTCATTTCCCAAGAGCTCAGGGGGGACGTTGCTTTAAGTTTCAGAAATACTTAGCGGGTTCAGTATTAAGGAAACTCTTAGCTTAAGCAGGACTGCTGCACGGCACCTTCCTCTATTTGTTATAGACTGCCGTTGTTCGTCTTACGACTTTTAGCTTTCAGACTTACATGTACCACGTATGGCCAATATATTTCAGTCTTAGGCACATCCCACATTTAGATCATCCATATCTGTAATAACCCACCTTACATGACATGGTAGCGCTCTTAGGCCGTCTCTCACTGGTAACACGTTATGGTTGACAATGAGTAATGACTTATTTTCGTTGACAAAGAGTGAACGACTTTATTTTCAGACTAGATATGTTTTATTATGGTAAGTTTTGGGAGGAGAGAACACGGGTTAGTTCCACTGTCCACGGAAGGCCCAACGGCCATATGGTCTATTTCCACGGAAAGAACCACCTCCCCTCCCTCTGCCTGATCCTCTGCCTCTACGGTTGTTTTCAGAAAGGTAATCATTATCGTTGTTGTATGCGCTTTGCATCATCTGACTTGGCGGGATTTGCGCAGGCTTGTAGCCAAGCCATCCTGGAAGGTCTGGAAAGGGGCAATTCGGGGTATCATGATCTATCGATTTGCAATTAGCGCATAATAAGGTTTCCTTTCCTAGAAGTGGCAGTCCAAAACCTGCTGTCGTGGAGGGAAAGGTACACGTCCTCATTAGTTGTATGAGTTTTATGTGGTTGTCATCTGTCAGGAAGGAGTGATGCAGAAATACATTCCATCCTCTAAAGTCACCTCCGTTCGCCCTGTTCCTTTTCACCTCCAAGAACTTCACTGAAATGTTGTTAAAAATGTCACTGGCCACATGGTCGGGATGTTCCAGAGCACTCTCAACTATGTGTTTGATGACCTGCTTGGATTCTTGTATACCATTCACAATTAAGCTTGTTACTGCTGAACGTGCCTCTGCGGAATCGATGAAAGTAAGGCTATAGATTGTCATTATGAAAGTGGGTCGTGTGTCATCGAATGATTTAAATATCACGGTAATGTCTTTGGTTGATACAACTTCCAAGTTGATAAGGTGCTCAGTTTGCGTATCGGTGAGACCCGAGATCATCATGTGGTAGGGGGGGGGGAAACGTTCAGATTCCATTTTGCGGTCCTGTAGGGGAAAGGAGACTCCTAGAGTGATATCACTTTCTACTCGGACGAGGTTTTTTAGCAGGGCATGAGTTTTGTCAACAGTCGTAAGGCTGTTTGTTTTGTATTTGCTCCTGAACAGCCTCGCCCATACTTTAGGAGTGGTGACACGTTTCCATGAATCGACTTGAGAACCGCTCACATTCTTGAAGGGGTGGATGCCCAGGTGGATTTTTGGCCATCCACCGTTGGATTTCGCAGTTCTCTGAAGGCCAGTTGTGTTGGTTGTAATATGGATGTCAGTTTTCACGTCTCGGAAGATTTCATCTCTAGGTTCCTGTCTGTATATGTGCGTGTTCGTCAGGCCAAGAGAGTTAGGTCCATCACGACCTTGTTTTTGGGGGGGTACGGGGTGAGGTGAGGCATTGCACGCCAAGGACTAGCAATAGTAAAGCGTGGGCTGGCTCCAGGAGCTGGGTCAAAGCGGGCAGGAGAGCCTCTCGGGGAGTCTACTAAGATGTCGTCCCAGGCAGAGTTTCCAACAATCATTGTACTTTGGTCATGAGGATCATTCCCATCTCTCGCGTTATGTCTGAGGTCCCCCATTCTGGAGAGGTCGGTAGCCTGGGTCATGTTTCTTGTTAGGCCTTGGTCTCTGCCAAATGTGAAGGCGGGTTGTTGGGCCTGTGCATTAGAGGGTGGGAATAGGATATCATCCTGAGTAAGTTGAGTTGTCGGGAGGACAGGGGTTCCCAGGGGAGGAACTGCGGTGGAGGTGTGTCTCTTCGACGATCTGTCGATCAAGGGGCTGGAAGGCTGGGGTCTCTTGGAAGTATCACTGGCCCTAGGCTTTCTGCGGCCTAAGGTGAGTTTGACTTTTCCTATTCGAGGTTTAGATGTTCCGACTTCCCTGTGTGTAGTCCCAGGAGGGAGGGGAGGGAAGTTCGCATCCTCAGGGTTCATGGGGCTCATGAAGACCGGTAGCATTTGTCTCTCCGGGGTATCGCCAGGACCATGGTGTGGGATGGTTCCGTCAAGTGATAGTGAGTTAGTGGGTGGTGAGAGATAGATTGGTTGGTTGCTATTAGTCTCCCCGAAGCCTGGCGCTAGAGGGGTGGGGAGGGAGTCCTCATCCATTTGGGTGGATTGCTTAGAGGCAAGGCAGGCATTTTCCTTCATATATGGTTTGCATTTTAATTAATGTTGCTGTCAACCATCCCTGTTATACGCCTCGTGTTTGGGTAGACACGTTCGACTCTGTGGGTCCACCCTTCATTTTGCGTGGATTGTAGTCGGTGGGCTAATTCTGGGAGAGTTGATCTAATGTCGGTTGTTCTAAGTTCAAATGTAGTAAGGTTCTCAATGTGCATCTTATACTCATTTCCAACAAGCGAGTTGGGTTGTTGAGATGCTTGACTTGGTTAACGCCTGCAGTTCATTGCTGGCTTTAATTTTGGAAGTTTTCCAGTCAAGAAGCAATGCATGAGATTTTTATAGTAGTTTTTTAAATAGGGAAACCAGAATCAGGGTGAAATCGAATAGGGAAAGATTTCAGAAATATGGTACAACGTGATAAAATTAGGAGAAAAATGAGGAGAAATAACAAAGGAGAAATACGTAACTAGGAGCAAACGAGACTTTGGAGAATGCTGACGAGAGTTGTTCTGAGTAATTTCAAGAGATCCGTAAGTTTTGTGACAAGGAGCAGGTGTACGGTTTGGTCAAAACGACAATAGGAATGAAGCCATCTTCTGGCCGATTTCCCACAGACAAATAATGCTGAAGAAGCTGTGGCAATTCTTGCAGCGTTAAGGAAAGTAGCAGATGATTGCGCTATCCTTATCAGAAGTGACTTGAAGATAATAATCAATAGTATTACTTTTAATCTGAAATATAGAGAAGATTGTGGATGGACAGGCATAGCTAATAAGCACATATTGAAAGCCTTAGTGGCTGAACTGAGGCATCACAAGGGAGTGACTTTCATAGAGAAAGTAAAAGGCCATGCTGGTACTGAAGGAAATGAGGAGGCCAATAAACTGGCGAATGAAGGGACTAGCAAAGAGAGGCTGGACTAGATCGACCTATCAATCCCCCCAGAACTCAATATCTCAGGTGCTAAACTAGCAAGGGCAACACAATCTTTAATCTATAAGGGTATGATAGAGCGCATGGTGCCGCCTTACAGAAGGGGTACGTCAATACATCTAGACATTACACGCTGGGCAGTGCATGCTCATAACGAAGAAGTGCCAAGTGACAAAAGAATCTGGCAGTCAATAAGGAATACATCATTGTCAAGAGAATTTAGGAACTGTGCCCAGAAGACAATGCATAATACTTTCAAAGTGGGTGGTTACTGGCAAAATAAACCACAATATGAATCGTGAGCACTTTGTCCTCAATGCTGCATAGAAGACTCAATGGAACATATTCTATTGGAGTGCCCATGTACAGGGCAGAGAGTGGCATGGCAGATTGCTAAATGTAGTAAGAGGGGCATAAATTTCGAACCACCAACCCTCGGGCCCTAAATAATAGAAAGGGGTTTCCGACAACGACATGCAAGGTGCCACACGTTTTTTGACAATAGTAGTATCTGAAACAGCCCACATAATCTGGAAGGCTAGGTGTGAGTGGCGCATAAATTACACCCTGAAAAAATACCGTTTGTTCCTGAATTTTTTTTACTGGTTTATACTATTTGTTTCATGAGTCGGGGATGGCGCATGCGCCGATGTAATTGCGTATTAGCGGTTAGGTGGCGAAGGGAACCATAGAAACAATACATATGAACGTCGGAGTTGGGATAGCCTGCATGGGCTCTCCCGAGGCTCACTCCGACTTGCCCGGTAATGATAACTCGACTAAGTGCAGTCATTGGACATCATTCAGATGTGAAACTAATAGCAACAGATGAACTGAGCGACATGTCAGAAATAGACTTCGTACGAGATGGGTCCATGTCATGAACTGGGTTTTTCCCAATGGAATCTATCTTGTCGACCCTCAACGAGACAGAACCAACCATTGTCTGTGATCCTGTGTCCATGTCTGGCATATACTCTGTCACCTCCCCTACATCTCCTCCTATGGCGTCCACTTGCTTTTCCTGAGACTCGAGGGGAATCAAACCAGGCTGGATTTCAGAAACCCAGTGGCGCATCCGGGCCTGGAATACAGAGTTTTCTTCATCTATGTTGTATTCTTCTTGGTCATCAGAGCTCTCCTCTCCATCCTCACAGTCAGCAATGATGTACGTGACGGAATCCACGGGTCGTAGCCCAACTTCGTCGATGTGCCAAGCAAAAGCTCCCGGACGAAGCTGTAGTTGTTGACCGCTCGATGTTGTCTGAGCATTAGAGTCTGAATTCAGAATGAAGTCTGGAGGGACATCCCATCGTTTCCACATCTGGTATGCGCACCGACATGAAAGATCAGAGTCGAAGTATTTCAAATAGTATGGTCTGTAACCCTGGTCTTTATCTATTCTGCGTATGAAGTGCTCGTGTTCCATAATCTTCTGATACAGGTCGACCATAACATAGTGCGGGTGTACGTGTAGGCGTAGAACTGGCAAGGTTGTATAAGGGAAGAAGTGCTCGTGTGGCAGGCCGTCACTACCGTCGAGGCGAACGATAGTGCCTTCCATTCCAGGCAGAGGAACAAAAACGTATTCAAATAAGTCTTTGTCCTTGTACAGGGTCTAGCGGAACTCATTTTTTGTCGGGACATTGATAATGATAGGAATACGCACCTCGATCGGCTCTTCAATAGTAAAATCCAAGTTAATGATAGAGTCAAGCAAATTTTCATCCATTGGAAGTAAAGCCCAAAGACCCGACTCGAACATACAGCGAAGTTCTGGCGTGACTAAAGAGCATTGAGAATGCACCTTCGCTTGTAAATGCTTCACTCACGATATATTGTGTTGGCCTCAGAACTTGAGTCTAAGGTTCCATACCTCCGTCCCCATGCACACTCGAGTCTTATCAACTGTATAGATCCTCATAAGCAGAGAAGTCAGACAATATCTATCCGGACTTGCCATTTCTTCCTCAAAGACCTGAGGACGCAGTATGTGACAGGCCACCGTGAAGCGGGATTCGAGAGACACCACACATTCTTGAGGCATCTTGTTCAGCTTTAGCAAGATATATTTCACGAGATACTATCACGTGTTATGGCTTTCAAAAGGGTTGGGAGTTTCAAAATCCAGAATACTAAGAGATCGTGGACATGGAGCCACTGATCTTTCAAGCGATATATTAGTTCAATAGGAGTACAACATAGTTGACCACAAAAATGAAGGGATACACATCTATCTATGTTGCGATATAGTCAACAAGAATAGAAAATGGAGAAAATTGTATTCAAAGGGTTCCGGAATTAAGTGTCAGTGAGCAAATCAGTACCAAAGTCTCCAAGAGTCTTATAGACCTCTCAGAGAAGTAATCTTCATGATTTTAGAACATCCTGGAGATACAAGGAACAAGGTATTTGAGCGTGACTTACTATTGATTTGATTCAAAGTCCGCTCAACACGTCGCGTCGCGTTTCGTTTAATCAAGTATTCATGCCTCCTAATCAAAACGGCGCAAACTCAATGTTGATGCGAGATGGCTTAATTCGGTAGCTTCCAATTCACCGTCGCAGTCCTATGCACCGTATCATGTGCTGGGTGCCACCTGGTAGGTGGAATCAGGTAGGCTCAGATAGGCTCAGGTAGGCTCAGGTACGTCATGTATTCTCTGTTATGGGGTATACATGGAGGCGTCTATTTTGTAGATGCAGGAATGACAGACCTTGTTTTCTCACCATATATAACTGCATTCAGGATGTATCCTCAGACCAAAATGTTCTGCATCTTCCTACCTTCTGTTATCCTATGACTCAGAAGGATACATGGCTCTTCTCAGATGCACAATGGTCTCATGTGCAATAATTCATCAGCTGTTTCTCCTCATCGCGAAAATAGCGCGTTGAACACTTCTAGTCAACTATATGTTTGTTGTTCGTCACCCAAAGTACCACGGCGGAGAATGTGTCATTTACTACAATTTAGACAATACTATAAGAAATAAATACCCCATGCACACCTCATTTCCTATCAAGAGCTAAAAGGCACTCGGATTATCTTCGAAATAATTTCCCTTGAGAGCCGAACCATAGTCCCACTCATCCATCGCCATGACCTCCTTCCCAAGCCCATACTTCTGCAACACCTCCGCCACCTTCGCCTCATCCGGCTCTCCTTGCTCCAACGACTCCGGATTGGGTACAGGTGGCAGCGTAGCAAACACAACCCTCGCCATTTCCACCTGATCCAAATAGGCCCTGGGTGTAAGCGGCGGCGCATACTTGGTCTCTAGCTCTATAACGCGCTCGATTGACCCGTGCTCACGGATGAACTTGAGTGCACGTGCGGGCCCCACGTTTTTAATGCGCTGGGAGAAGTCGGTGCCGAGCAGGAGGGCGAAGTCTACGAAGGACGCGCGGTCGAGTTGAAGGACGGTACGAATTTCGGCCCCAGAGACGAGGGTGAGGGGTGTATCTTTGTTCGTAAGATTTCGGACGAGGGGGGCTTCGTATATGAGGACGTCCTGTGTGTCACCAGTCGTTTAAATTTTGTATCGCACTAATGGCGAAAGGATGGACGAGAAAACGCACAGTATCTTCGCTGATAACATAATCCGCCAACCCATTCAAAACCATCGATGAAGCCAATGCCTCCGCCTCGTATGCACCAGACGCCTCCAAACACGGCACACCCATAGCGTTCAAAATCTCCTTCGACTCAGTATACGTGCTCGACGTCGGGGGGTTCATCCTCCTCTCGAACGAAGCTGACATGTACTCACTTCTTTGAGACAAACGCTTCAGTGCATCGGGCAACTTGGACTCCCTCAGTTCTGCGGAAAATCCATCCCAGAACCGGCCTTCCTCAAGTGTTAGTTGGTACTGCGCCTTTGTCATCATGATCTCGGCTTGGGCGTCTGGGTCGCCAACACTGGGAATCGAGGATGGAGAAGAGTCGAACGGGTCGGAGAGGGTGGCGAGTCGAGAAACGCTTCGGCGATATGAGAGATATAAGTTGGATAGTTGACTTTCGATGTCTTCGGGGGTGTGAATGGTTTCAGAAGAGTCAGCTATGGGTAGGCTATTCCCGGGCGATGGAGGCGTAGGTATGCTATCGAATGTATTGGTGGTTTGTGGTGCGAAAATACCCTGTTCTTCTGATGATTTCGGGATGCCATCTTCTAAGTGTGCAAGTTCGGGTTCGTGGGTTGATAATGGTGATTCTTCAATAATAAAATGCGGATGAAAATCATCTATATGCTCGGAGGAAACAGGCGTATACGCATCTGGTACAGAGTCAAACGATGAATGGAAGGGCACCTTCGGCTCTTCAAACCAGGGGTGATATGGTGAAACGTGTACAGAACCTTCTACGTGCGTTGAATCTCGTTCGACTAAGAGAGAATCAACGTATTCTGATACGAAGTGGTTGTCAATGCCGAAAGTTTCATCCGCCAAAAATTCAGGCATGAGAAGGTCGACATCGACCGAAAGGCGCAGTGTCGAGGGTTCCTCGACAAGTGATGAATCTTCAAGGGGCTTAGAGGTACTATCTTGCGACTGCATACTGTCTATGGGGGTCGTAGCCACTGGTGTTTGACACCTTTCTGCTGCCGACTCTTCGGGGGCCAGTCGATGCAAAAGGTCTGTAGTGCGTCTTCGTTTCGCGTCGCTGAGCTTCCAGAAGCGTGGCATAATGTCAGAAAGTTGTTTCAGCCGTTTCGAACGATCTTGCTCCAATACTCCACGCGCTTTGACTTTTCGCTGCGCATCCTTCCTTCGCGCGAGCTGGCATCAGACAGCACTTTAGTGGCGGAACCGCTTCGGGAAGGAGAATATACGAACTTCACGCGTTTTAGCGGTATGACGCTCCATCCCGTCAAAGACACACACAGCCGAGACCCCAGCTTCCTGTAACTCTCTTGCGAGCCGATACCACATCTGTACATGACGGTAGGGATGCGGCATTGGTGCAAAATGCAAGCGCTGTGTAATGAGCGTTCCATCACTGTGGTTCGTAGCACGTCATGAGACGAAAGTGCCAGCTAATCCTCGGGTAGAGACTTGCCACATACATCACGACTTTCTTACCAGCTAACCCTCGGAGACGGTCAGGGAGCTTCTTGATGACCTCTGGACTATTTTTTTTTTGGTGGATCAATGAATATCTTAGGAAAATGACGCCAGACGAACCATGTCTTCTGCAGGAAAGGGGTGAGTCCTAGCACACCCATAAAGTGAAAGTTGGTTTGACGCGAGAAAAGATCATCGGCCCGGGGCCCCGGTCTGACTCTTACATCCATATGTTCACACAAAAAAGTACATTCATTGGATTGAACAACTCAATACAGGGATGCGAGTTAAAAGAATATGTACATTGAATAGTTACCACATCACAATGCACCACACTCCTCATAAGCCAGCAAGTCCAGTGAGAGCAGACAGGGCAGTCTTGATCTGAGTGACGAATTGGTTCAATTGCTGGCGCGTCTTATCTGTGGTAAAGGAGATCAAGGGAGAAAAGCAAAAAAGCGTCAGCATAACGCGTGTTTCCGATGACGGGTAATGGAACAGTATAAAGCAACAAGATGAAAAGCATGAAGAGAGTGCTGCCTACCGACGATACCAACAAACAACCATGAAGATAGTCGAGGACGTGATAAATACATGCCTTGTTCATTTTCTGTGTTCATCATCGAAACAATCTTCTTCTCGATGTTTTGAGCCGCGAGTGAGCTTTCGTATTTGGGCCGCGCAGCAGCCCACGCGTGCGTCTCCAGTACGGCATCAAGTAGCATAGAAGCGAGCTCTGTCATGGGGACAGAAGAGGGATATCGTCAGTTGACGCGAGATGACGCCACAAACGCGCATATATGCATCCTCAATTCGATCAGAGCCACGCACCTTTTTCAAATTCAGCGTCACGATTGACTTCGTTGTTGAACGGCAACACAATGTCGGTTTTGTGGTCGAAAGGTGGAAACTTATCGCCAATAATTTCAGAAAGCGGTCGCATGTGACTTGACGGTGCAGTAGATTGCGAAGGTGTCCTCGGTTTGTATTTTGTGAGAGTCGGCGAATTTAGCTTTGGAGAACTGGGAGACACGTTTAGACAGGCGTTTTCATTGATTGATTCGACCATGGGCACCGTGGGCGACGACGGAGAGGACATGGTTGCCTCTACAGAATATCGAGGGGGCACAGCCACCGGCAAACGTGACTTCTGACCATTCTCCCACGTTGAGCAAGCCACGTCTGTCGTCTTGAAGCGCGTTCAGGGCCTCTGCCATCTGCAGCCTTGTCAACAACTTTTCCTACGACCTAGGGCCTCAAAACTCGCCGAGCATGTCTGTTATGCTCACCAAGTTCGAGTCGAAAAGTAACCGCGTTAAGGGTATCCTCACTTCTACGTCAAGACTTACCTCCCGATCTCTAATTTCGGCGTTTTAGGGCTTGCTTTCCATCCGACTCAGCCACTTCTAGCTGCCGCGCTGCACAATGGGAGTGTACAGCTATGGAATTATCGCATGGGAGTCCTGGTCGATAGATTTGAGGAGCACGAGGGTGAGCAAACCCACCTTAATTACTTATGAACAACCTTTGATCGTGCCAATAGGTCCTGTAAGAGGCGTTGCCATCCATCCATCCCGCGCTTTGTTGGTGACGGGAGGTGACGACTACAAAATCAAAGTCTGGGGTCAGTCCAATCAGTAATTCGACACGCTGCAGCTTTCATTCATCGCATAACCAGATATTCGACCCCAAAATCGACGTTGCCTCTTTACTCTGCATGGTCATCTTGACTACGTCCGGACAGTACAATTCCATCATGAAATGCCTTGGATAGTAAGTCTTTGTCTATCAGATTGTAATACACCTTATGACCTCTCAATAGCTCTCCTGTTCTGACGACCAAACTATACGTATCTGGAACAGTACCTCACGCCAATGCATCGCAGTCCTCACCGGTCACTCGCACTACGTCATGTCTGCCCAGTTCCACCCTAAGGATGACCTTGTCGTCTCAGCATCGATGGACCAAACCGTCCGTGTTTGGGACATCTCGGGCCTCCGCAAAGGCTCACAACACTCAGGTGGGGGTGGACCTGGTGGCCATTCGGGCGTAGGCGGCAGCGGGCCAGGCGCCTTTGAGACCTTCGACTCTTTCTCAACCGTCAAGTACGTTTTGGAAGGCCATGACCGTGGTGTCAACTCTGCCATGTTCCACCCGACACTCCCACTCATCATCTCCGCGGCAGACGACCGTGTCATCAAGATCTGGCGCATGAGCGAGACCAAAGCATGGGAGGTTGATTCGTGCCGCGGGCATTTCAACAATGTCTCCAGCGCGCTGTTCCATCCTAAGCACGAGCTCATCGTATCGTGTGGTGAGGATAAAACTGTACGCGTTTGGGATCTCGCGAAACGTACGGCGATACAAACATTCCGTCGCGAGCACGACCGGTTTTGGATTCTCGCTTCGCACCCGAACCTCAACCTCTTTGCTGCAGGCCACGATTCGGGTCTTATCGTGTTCAAGCTTGAGCGTGAGCGTCCTGCATTCTCTGTGCACCAAGACATGTTGTACTATGTCCGTGACAAATATGTGCGCTCTTACGACATTAACACCGGCGCGGATATTGGGCTGCTCAGCGTGCGCAAGTTTGGAAGCCCCTACGTGCCCCCGAGAACACTGAGCTTTAACCCGGCGGAACGTGCTATTATTACTACTATTAGTTCTGACAATGGACTGTATGAATTGGCGAGTTTGCCTCAGCAGGCACAGGGTGGAGAGTTGAAGGATTCGAGTGTAGATGGCAAGAAGGGTAATGGTCAAAGTGCGATTTTCGTGGCGAGGAACAGGTTTGCTGTCCTTGACAAAACTAAACAGGTTAGTTCTTCGTTGGATGGTCTCAAAAATCTTTGACTGACATGAGCTGTTGGGGAAGATGATCGAAATACGGGACCTTTCAAACACTATTGTTAAAACCATCAAAGCCCCTGTCGTGACGAACGAAATATTCTACGGAGGAACGGCTAGCTTGATTCTCAGTTCAACAACCTCGGTTATTCTTTACGACATCCAGCAAGGCAAGACTCTGGCGGAAATTAACAGCCCCCCCGTCAAATATGTTGTCTGGAGTGCCGACAACTCTCTCGTTGCTTTGCTGGGCAAACACAGTACGTTTCTACGACATACTTATCAAGACCACATCGTCTCACAAGCTTTTTGTAGCTATAACCGTTGCAAACAAAAACTTCTCGTCACATAGCTTCATACACGAAACTATCCGCATCAAGTCTGGAGCATGGGATGACTCAGGTGTCTTTATCTACTCGACGCTCAACCATGTGAAATACTGCCTACCCCAAGGGTCTGATCAAACTGTTTTCCTTAACCTTCAATGACTGACAGAGTCTACTTTAGCGACCACGGTGTGATCTGCACCCTCGACAACCCCGTCTACCTAACAAGAGTCAAGGGAAAGACTGTGCATTGCCTTGACCGTTCTGCCCGTCCACGCACGATCACGTTCGACCCCACAGAGTATCGCTTCAAACTTGCGCTCCTTAGGAATAATTACGAAGAAATGCTGTATATCATCCGGACTTCGACTCTCCTTGGGCAAAGTATCATCGCTTACCTTCAACAGAAGGGATTCCCAGAGGTACGTGTTGTGTTCATTGCTGTTTCGGATATACTGATATTGTTTGATAGATTGCTTTGCATTTCGTGCAAGATACGAATACACGATTCGAATTGGCTATTGAGTGTGGAAACTTAGATGTTGCTTTAGAGACTGCAAAAGAGATCGATCGGACAGAGTGCTGGGATCGTTTGGCGCAGCAGGCGTTGAAGCAGGGTCATCATAAAGTACGTTTGGATAATCTTCTCAAATTCTTACTGACATATTCACTTTGTGCAGATCGCGGAAAAGGCGTATCAACAAATGAAGAACTTCGACAAACTCTCGTTCTTGTATCTCGCCACAGGAAGTACAGACAAATTGTCAAAGATGCAAAAGATTGCTGATGCGCGTGGTGACCCCATGTCGCGGTTTCATAACGCGCTCTATGCCGGTGATGCGAAGGGCAGGATATCAGTCCTGCGTGATGTTGGGCTCCGTGAGTGGTTCAGCAATCATTAAGTGCTTGTACTCAATGGCACACTTAAAGATCCTCTCGCGTACCTGACAGCGAAGACTAATGGTTTGGACGACCTGGCTGCTGAGATCCTCGAGGCAGCTGGCCTGACTGAAGCTGATGTCGACGACGTACCATCCTTCCCCTCACCAACATTCGCACCACCACCTATCATTACCTCTACCACTAATGTTAATTGGCCATCCATCTCCTCCGGCGAAAACTTCTTTGATCGTGCCCTTCGTGAAGGAAAACTCGAAGCTGGCGCTGAGCCAAGCTATGTTAACGGCGACGCTGGAGGTGGTGCGTCGTCAGCGTTGGATGATTGGGCGAGAGATGAGGAGCATGTGGAGGAGAATCCTGAGGAGGGTGGATGGGATCTCGAAGCTGGAGAGGACTTTGAGGTCAATGCGCTGGCTGCACACGACGAGGCTGCTGAGGACGAAGAGTTGGGTGCTGGTGCGGCTCCTGGAATTAGTGAGGTTGAGCTTTGGGTCCGTAATTCTCAGTTGGCGGCTGATCATGTTGCTGCTGGGTCGTTTGAGACTGCCATGCAGGTATGATCCATGTTCACCATTGCACTGGGTGGCTCATGTCTTATCATGATTTAGCTTCTCAACCACCAGTTTGGTGTCGTCAACTTTGCTTTACTCAAGCCCACTTTTATTTCTATATACCGTTCTTCTCATACATACCTCTCACCCGTGGCTTCCTTGCCGCCTCTACAACTTCATGTCCGTCGTAACATCACGGAGTCATCTTCTAGCCGTGTGTTCCCTGTTGCTGCACGCTCCCTTCAGTCCGTGCGATCAGAGCTCGCAGAGGGGTACCGGCTTGTTTCTGGCAATAAGCTCTCGGAAGCACAAGCAACCTTCCGATCTGTCCTTCAAGTGCTTCTACTGGTTGTTCTCAGTTCCGACGACGAGGCTAAATTGGTGAGTCCTTATTTCATCGATCTCTATGCTTTCTAAACCACTTCTTATCTCAGTGGAGAGAAACTGTGACCGCTGCGCGGGAATACCTTTTGGGTGTTTCAATCGAACTCGAGCGGAGACGTGTTGCTGAGGTTGAGCCTGACAACATTCGCCGTAACCTTGAGCTCGCTGCCTACTTTACCCAGTGCGAACTTCAACCTCCTCACATGCAGATTGCTCTTCGCAGTGCGATTGGAGTCTTCACTAAGGCGAATAATCATGCACATGCAGCACGATTTGCTAAACGGTTACTCGACCTTAAACCAGATCCAAAAATTGTTGCCCAGGTCAGCAGCGGTACTTGCGTCAATGTCATTGTCTAACTCTTAATAGGCTCGCCAACGGATCGCAGCAGGCGATCGAAATCCACGCAACTCTGTGGAGATATCATATGATGAGCTCAGTCCGTTTGAGATTTGTGGTGTGACATACACACCGATATATAAGGGCTCGCCTTCCGTGCACTGCCCGTACACGGACGCTTCGTTCTTGCCACAATTCAAGGGTAATCTTGATCCTCTGACTCTACTGACAGAGATTGGAGCGTCGGCAACAGGATTGCCAGCGTCGTGGTGAGGATAGCCATGCGCATGAAAATCGCTGTAAATTTCTAATAATAGGACGTGTTTTGTGGCTCAAAATGATACATATTTCTTCTGTTCTTTAACGACATTTGGAACTCGCGACGAAGACTATAGATACTCCACTAGATTCTGGTGTAAATGACTTCTACATTAATCCTTGAATATTCACCCTTAGTGCCTAAGGCCTAAGGTCCCATTACAGTTTGTACTTCTCCAAGTCAAGTTCAGCTGGCAGTCTCGGCTTTCCGTCGATCGCCGCCAGCAAATTTCGCGCAGCTAAGGTCGCCATACCGAGCCTAGTCTGGAACGTCGCACTTCCAACGTGAGGCAAAACAATGCACCTAACATCAGGTAAGTATATACTCAGCTTATACCAGGCATTGTCTCTGACCTAGGCTCCTTAACCAAGGGATGATCGGCAGGAACATTTGGCTCGCCCTCAACAACATCCAAACCCGCACCCCAAATCCATTTCTCTTTCAGGGCTTTCGCAAGAGCATCAGAATCGACTAGTGTTCCTCGACTAGTGTTTACGAGGACGCTTGATCTTTTCATCTTCTTCAAGAACTCCTCGTTGACTAGATGATGCGTTGATGGTCCTCCAGGCGCCAGGACGAACAAGAAGTCACTTTCACGAGCGAGTTGGTCCATATCAACACGCCGAAGGGAATTTAGTCCCTGCCGTTTGGCTAGGTCACTGTCACGAGACGGTGTTGGTGCAGATGTCGGATTCGAGGTGTAAATGCAATCCGTGATGCCAAATGGTACCAATCTAGCAAGGGTTGCTTGAGAAATACGACCAAAACCCAGGAAACCAACAGTGCTTTTCGGTGATATGTCCGTCGTGCTCAATTGGGGACCGCATAAACCGAATGGTGCCCAACTCACCGATGGCCACTAAGAAATAACATACCCATGAGAAAGTGACCCGTAAGGGTATGATCAAGAAAAAAACCTTGTTCTCCTGTACTAACGAGACAACTTCTCCCGCATTTCTACTGGCCATGAGGGTAAGCATAACCGAGAGATCTGCGACTGAACTTGTAGGTTCATCATTTATTTCGAATGGAAAGAACTTCGAGGATCTCGTTTACCTGCCGCCGTTAGAACATCCGGTGTATATCCAAATCGAATCCCTCGTCGAGCAATTTCAGGAAGATTTGCGTGCTCTAAAAGGTATGTGTTAAGAAGTCCAATATGACACCAGATGAAAGATTGACCATATCCAACCGACATCGTTGAAATAACGCGCAAATTTGGTCCAGCTGCCAGGCAGGTAAATTCACACCTCGACTCTATTTCATTATGGACACACCAGCGTCTAGAAACTCCTTGTCTACCTTTTCGTAAAGCATTAGGTGAGCTTTAGCAACTTTAGGGAAACATTAACCTTTTCGGTGAGCATTACAAGTACACCGGACGCTCCAGAGATATTTGTCAGTAACCAGTGGCGATCGACGACACGATCTTCCGGCCAGATCACTATCTTTATAACACTCAAATTCAGGTCATGGATTGATATGAATGGAGTCTCACATCTAGGTCGTGTCTGGCGTCGAGTAGAGGCATTACATCTGGGCCAAGATGCCTGGTCACCACGACCTTGGGCTTCGGGCTAAATTTACGGAAAATTCAGGGGAAAAATACATCGGAAGTTTTCTTGCACAGATTACCTTATAGTGGTCATGTCGGACTCAAGCACAAGATTGAAGGATACAAACTTCAACTTCTGAGAGGGTCAATATCTGTCTGACACCCATACTAAATCTACTTCCCACTCTCAATCTCTGAGATTAAATCAGTTGTGTGAAGGGTCTGATAAGCCGAGCGACGTCGAATCAGCCATGCGACGTGTCTAACAGATGCCTGTTACAATGATCACAACCAACCCCAGCAAAGACGCAAATCCTGCCAGCTCTAGACGACTTACCGCACCTTTCACGGCCAAGGAGCTGTTTAAAATTGTTATCCGACAAGCAACCCTCCGCGGGCGGAGGCGGATTGACCAGGATTGGTTGGATTCTTTGACTTACGAGGATAAGTATGTACATGTATTTATAGCGCTATATACGGGAAGTTAAGCGTTAGTATAAGGTAGACAAGGAAGGATTGACATGTGCACGGTAACCTGGTCCACAGTGTTTACTCCATACGGAAAGTGAAAGAGTCAAACAACGGTGGTCACAGTGGTGGAGAAGGCACTCGTGAAATTAGAGGCATAGTGGCAATGAGGGAGACTGCAGTAATTGGCCATTACCTATTATCAAGATGCTTTCTTATCATATCATATCGGACTGATTTCCCTGGATGGGTATTCTTCACGCTTTCCATCTTAGGTCCAAACCACATTCTAGATGTGTGTCCGTTGCAAATATGCTCTAATCTACATTATTGAATCATATGTGGCTTTATCTTGTTCCTCACAGATGAACAGCCTGTACGGTGCTATCATACAGGTCTTTTGTGGAAAGCAGTAACTATGTAAGCCTTGCACCGTGCTGACCTTCATAGTTGACAAATCTCTTGTGCTTTGGATTTTGGTAGAAGATGAAAGCTACTACACGACGACAAGATCGCATTGTGGGTGCTCATCAATACATCAAGAGTTCTTTGCGAGATTACTCGGAGGGGCAAACCTTATACAAGGTGCTGTCACCAGATGGACAATGGCATCGCCATCTCTGTAGGTCCTTTCATGTGGTGTGAGACCTCGACTTGTGCGCATGGCGAAAGGGGTCCATTGTAATTTGTTTTTGAAAGCTGTGTCTGTTCCATCTTTACCTCCCCCCGTTTCCTTTGGTAGCAATATGACGACTTCAGGCCCTAGCAAAGGTGATTCGATGACCATTTCTCTAATGCGTTATCTGACGCGTCGTGTTGCAGAAACAGATGATCATTATGGTCCCGAAGTCTTTGGCAACACAGCCAAAATTTGGACTGCGTATAACATAGAGGCAACAAAGGAAGATCAAGCATTGTCCCGAAATATCCGAGAGGATATGAACACTATCTTGGTTTTCGTGAGTTGCACTCAGTCAAAATCTGCCTTCATGTTGCATCCAATCATACCTATCAATCTAATCCTACAGGCAGGCCTTTTCTCAGCCACCATGACTGCTTTTGTTATCGAGAGTTACAAAAACCTCAAACCTGATCCGATGGACGAACAACGCTCTATCTTGGCTAAGATGTCCGCAGAGCAGACTGCGATGATCCAACAACAAGCTATGATGGTCCAAGTACTGGCTCATATCTCTCGACAACTCGCGAACGAAACCAACGTACCTCTTTCCCTCGATACAACCATGCCCATGCTTCACTTTGAATCCATGATTAATGGGACCCAGAATCCTTCTGCATCACCGTTCGCACCGACCTATGCAGATTTCACGTGTAACCTTCTTTGGTTCCTTAGTCTTCTCTCCTGCCTCGGATGTGCCCTCGCCGCATGCCTTGCCTTACAGTGGGCTCGGCACTTCATTCAGACAACTGAAAGCTACACCCTTCCTGCCGATCGCGGACGTATCCGTACATACCTCCTTCGCGGCCTCCGTCGATTCAACTTGAGGATCGTGGTCGATTCTATACCCATGCTTCTGCATACATCTCTGTTTCTGTTCTTTGGTGGACTCTTTCTCTTCCTTTTCCCGGTAAACGGCTTAATCGCAGGCTACTCTCTCATTGTTTTCACTGTGTTAAGCGCCTGTTATTTGGTATTTACTTTCCTTCCGCTCTTCTACAGTGACTGTCCATACAATACCCCGATATCCAATTGGTGTTGGCATGGCATCAATTATCTTCGTAAAACAGGCTACCTACGATATTTTGGGACCATCGAGCGCCTCGTTATCCCTACTGATGGCACCTTTGCGGAGGTCGCCCACTTGTCTGCCATCCAGAAGTCCGCCCAACGTGACGAGCGAGATGGTTGGGCAATGCAGGCAGCTGTCAACATTCTAGACAACAATGGGGAGCTCCTCGGTTTCGTGAGGGACCACTGTACATCGCAGAACACGGTGCAGAAGAGTCACCTTGCGTCGTTAATGCACAGCACCGACTTGCCTTCACGTTTCACCAGGATATTTGGCGACTTTCGGTCGATGATGCTGGAAGATCGGGCAGAACATATAATGTCATGTCTCTATGTCGCAGAAAAGATTCGTCAGAATCAGAGATATTACGCTAGGCAGCCAGAGGATGGTGTTCTACCGAGGGGCCACTTCGACGGAGAGGAGCACATGGCTGTCGCTTTTGCGGCCCTTCTCGATTTCATTTCCAGATCTCCTGATCTTAGATTGCCCGACAAAGTGGATACGAGAGCGGTAAAGCGTCGTTTGGGCCAATATGCCTTCGGCAACTTGTGGCGTGCACTCTCTCGCATGTTTGAGAATGCTCGAACGCTTCACGAAGGCGTAATCAAGTTACGTCTACTCCCGGCCCCAGAGGCACAGGCAGCTGATGCTCAAACCACGAACGAACTACTGGCTCTCATCAAAGTACAAAAGAAGGAGCTGAAAGAAGCCCTTGAGGTGCTTGAATCTACTCAATTGGAGCCGATGGCGGAGATATATCCATTCCTTGACCAGATGGCCGATATTTGGAGGACGTTCTCGAGCCTTGTAGACCGTACCCGTGTACACTTGGAATGTAATCCTGTCTTTCAAACTCCCGCTCGTGATAGTGCCATCGAAGACACGATCTCGGGCTACGAAGATCTCCTGCGTCACATCCATTACGTCCAACTTCTTGCGCTATTCCACTCGGCCTCACAGTGCTTCACCGGGGAGCTGGTGAAAGAGCCACAGTGGATTAAATGCCACGATGTTGTAGTGGAGAATGCAAAGGAACTGTCTAAGCTTGACCTCATGGGCAAGGCTATGTCCCAGACGAAATTAGCCAATCACCTGCAGTTATACTTATGTCACCGTCTTAGATGGCCACATCGAGGATGCAGGTTTGCATTTGAGAGGGAGAATAGTCCAAAGTCCAAAGACCAGAAGCCTCCCTCATATGCTGAATTACACCTCGAGAACCCATCGAACCTCTTACTTTCCGGCATAACGAACAGATCAAAGATTAAATTCATCATAGATGGATTGAAGGACAAACTCAAGAATGATGAGAAGGAGTCGGATCCCAATGACCCAGGATCGAAGGAGCGTATGAAGTTGTTAATGCGAGCGACAGGGACCGAATACCTGGCAGAGAAGTGTCAGAAACTTGCGCGTGGCAGAGTCATTCGAATAGCTGAAATTCTCGACGAAGCGGATAAAAGAAGTAATGATGCAACGACCACACCTGTCTCCTTCGAAGGTGACCCTGATTGGACGGAATATAGGGAGAATTACAGTAAATACATTTTCCGAGAGTGATTCACCTAAGGTCGCAGAACCTTGTATTCTAATTTGACCTCGATTACCCACCCAACCGTAGCGTAGCGTAGAGTATACACAGCCTTCGTCTCACAATATACTCCTCGACTGCGCACATCTCTATCAACCATAGTCCGAAGCTTCGAATTCGGATCTTCATTCACATCCTGTAAAATCTGGAGATCTCTGTAGATATATTATATATGTTTTATCCGGATGATGCAAGGTATAGTAAAAAGAAGAACCAGTGAAAGAATGTAGAGTAGATGTACAAATAGAAACTTCAGATAAATCGTCCAGCATTAGATCTGGTGATCAATGAATCGGAACCGTTCGTTCAGCATCCTGTATGCCTTGGACGATGTTCTTGATGGAAGGCATACCCGCTAGCTGACTGATCTCGGGTGTATTGCCTTTGTTCGTCTGGAAAGGCTTGGTAGATATTGGAGTCGGGAATCCAGGACTGCCATAGTGATTCTTTGCAGCAGACAATTTCAAACTGAATGGATGGGCTTCTGTGTTGCAGATGTCTGAAGAGAGGTTGGAAAGCAACTGACGCCTAGCGAATGGATAACTTACATTCATCAAGACTGATGTGACGAGGATCGTCGAAGGTCAGGTATCTGTTCGTTTTGAATGCCGCATTAGGAAAATTTCATACTGAATGGAGATAAAATGCTAACAGATACTTCAGCACCTCGGCGAACCAAAAGTGCATTGGATAGTCGTGCCGAGGGATTTAAGGGTCGTAGCAGCTTCGTGTGACGACGCGTCTATTGCACACAATGTGAGAAGATCTTGTAACGTTGCTATGGCCTGATCAAGTTATTAGTCACTAGACTCAGGGGAACAAGTTCAAGGTTTCCTACCTTCTCGTCCTTGACAAACCGCTCAGCCGTCCATACGCCAACAACTCGTTTGTCCTTCTTTCCGGGGCAAAGATGTGCACAAGCTCCCACAAAATCCAAACAATCGTCTTCACAATACCGGGACGCTACCTTTGAACATGTCTTACATAAAAAGCGCGCAGTCACTCTGTCCACTGGGTGTAGGACTTTAGAATCCGCTTCCCCATTCAAAGCTGTCCAGTCCGAGTAACCCAGTACGATGGCGAGATCCTTTCTTGCCTTCTGATTCAGCTATGTGTATAGGTGCTCGACTACCCAAACCTCTTTGAGCAGCGTTGTCGATACGTCATGGGGCGGATTTTTCTGAGGAAATTCGATTCTTTCAGGCGACGTGCCCTGCGATAATTGGCCGATAGGAAGACATCGGAAGACATCGAGTGAGGGAAGCACTATGTGGGGCTATTGAGATCGCAACCTTTGATGATGTTGCTTGACAGCATAAGCATATGCAGCTTCACATGCCTGAACAAATGTTCTCTTGACTTCGTCAGCAATGATATCCTAAGCATCTCTCGAACGGATGTCGGTTCCATGCAAATATACGAAATTCTGCATCGACCGTGTATACCTGAGCGCACCTCCAATAAGATCGAATATTTCTGCCAGACACCACAGGGGACAACTGAAATTATCCTAAGCCAATAAGGGACTATAAACGAGCTCTGGGGTCTCCATATTGTTGTCGTTTGGTTGATTACACTCATGACCGCTTTCTTGAGAATGTAAAGACGACACTACAGCTCATCAGTGATGTGATGAGGCACATCCAAACTATGTTCAGCAATGGTAGAAGGTACAGTCACAAACGATGTCTCTATTGATATCGACGGCTCAGGTTTGTCATCACCAGAAATTTCCGTCAATGACGTAGGGATGGAAGATGCGACCATTGTTGTAGAGACAGAAAACACAGAAGATACGAGTGAAGTCGTGAATGCGGATACAGACGGTGCGTATTGTTTCTCCGTGGTTAAAAGGGCTGCGTCTCCGCTGTAGTCCGGTAGGAAACACGTCCACCAAAAAGCCATGCGAAGGCCACGATCCACGATGCGCTGTTGAATAATAAACATAACGACGAGGAGAAAGAAGACAAATGCTGAGAGTATCAAGACGCGATCGATCCAATCAGACTTCTCCAGTGCTGTTATGAGTTGTCTCGACGTCCCCATGAGATTCGTTAGCATATCGTGTGTTGAAGATGTAGCATGTAGGGATGCAGTCGATGCATCTGCAAGACACATATCGCTAGTTCCAATAGGTGCAAAGTAGTGGAGCGACCCTACCAAGCATTTGTGTTGAAAGAACAGAGCGTTCCAGCTCGCTCTGCATCAGGCCTATTGTCCGCCGTAAAGCCTCAGTAACATTATCATTTGCTTTCATAAGGGCGTCCTCACTGCATATGTGTTTCAGATGGTATTTATTCCGGGAGGAATGAGGTAACTGACGTGACTTTCTCATTCAAGTTTGCCTTCTCAGTGACTACCGAAGAACCTAACAATTCAGCTCTGTGAGATGTTTTCTGTGAATCGATTGTTCTTTTCGATGCGAGTAGGGCCACTCGCGAATTTCGTCGCAATCTAATGCAAAATTGGTTACGACACCTCACAACCAGTGAAATCACACGTACTGCACAAGATCGCTTTGAAACTCGTCCACTATTCGACTCAACTCGGTCCTATTCTTCTCTCCTCGTTGGTCACCAACAAATAGTTCCAAAGCCTGTATTCGCATTGAGCTACATACGTCACCTCCAAAGCGGAACATACCTCCACTTGCCTAGCGAAGGATTGAATGTCTTCTCTCAGTTCTGCAGCTAGATCCTGCAGTAAGGACAAAGGCCCTTGACATGACTGTAAACGAGGAATTTGAAAATCGACAAGGTCCTTCTGGCATCGCTTCGCCGCTGAAATAAGTTCTGAAGTCTCTTCAGTAAATGAAACAGGACTTGGTGCCATGGGATAGACAGAGATTTTGAGCGCGGAAAGATAACAGAACACTGGAAAGGTGTACGACAAATGCCAGGCGATCTACACCAGAAAAAAAAAAGTTGAAGTTTCTCAATGATTTCGTGGTTTATTGACGCGAAAGAAGCTGTAGGGATCCCGTGACATCCTCTCCTCTATGGAAAGCAAGACTGGCCAGCTTTGTTTTCGGCAATATCAAGCTGGCCAGTCTTGCTTTTCATACTTACCGGCTAATTAAACTTTGCGCCGTGGTTGCTTAGTAATGTCTGTCATACTGGATACCATCCCTGACAAATGTCTTTCATTGCTAAAGACAATCGCGAGCCAGGCTTTGTACATGTTCTCCTCATAACGACTGGGAGTGTCGCTTCAATAAAGGCGCCATTGATCGTCAAGGCACTTCTAGCGGTCCGTAACATGCATGGCTCTCTCAAACACATCTTAATTTGGCGTTCTCTCAGTATCGAAATGTTAAAGTCGAAGTGGTTGCAACTAAGCCTTCGCTGGCCTTCTATAGTAAAACTGAAATTAGTGGTGCAGGATCAAGGGTATGGACGGATGAAGATGAATGGACAGTATGAATATATACCTGTCAACAGCGCCTGGGATGACCAAGTGTGTGTAGGAAAATTTCAACGTAGGTGATCCCATCCTCCATATTGAGCTCCGCCGGTGGGCGGACATCGTGCTGGTCGCCCCATGCTCTGCAAATACGTTGTCGAAGATTGCCCATGGGATATGTGATAATCTTGCGGTACGCCATTCCTCCTAGTTAATCCTTTTCAATCTTACATGACTTAGACCTCGCTTATGCGTGCGCTCTCTCCTACAACACCGACGTATATATTTCCCGCCATGAATACCCTCATGTACGACCACCCACTTACCGTTGAACATCTTCGCATCATCCGTGACGTTGTTCGCTACAACGTCGTTGGACCCATTGGCAAGACATTAGCTTGTGGTGATACAGGTGCGTGGTTCCTTCCACGCGAGTATGAGTGAAATCCATACTTCGAAGGTACTGGGGCGATGACGGAGTGGCGCGATATTGTCAAAATAGTTGTCGATCACTTTGGCCTCGTTCAGAAGGTCGAATAATAGGTTTCGAGTGCTTTCTACGGGTCTGTGACTAATAGGATAAATAGATGATGTAGTGTATAGGTTACGGGAGTAGTAGATAATTAATCAATCCATACACACTGTCTTAAGCTGGGCTTTGAGCGCGTCTCGGACGCTTCTCAAGTGGCGCGTGATCGGCGATGAGATAACCCCGGGCACTTCGTACACTTTTACCTGGGAACCTTGTTGTGGTTTCTCCCCGGCATCGCGTACATTCATTTGCGGAACGTTGGAAACATTGATTTGTGGTACGTCCTGGACGTTGATCTGCGGGAGTCGAATTAGTGTTTCTGGGTCCGGAGGCGGCCGTGAGCCTACGTACAGCTCAAACTCGGGTTCGGGCTCGGGTCCGCAAACTGTTACGCGCCCGGGAGGTTTGAGGTGTCGTGGGTGTGGTGAGGGCATCGTAGGGCGTATTGTGAATGCGATGGCGCTGGCATCCCGGATGCTTCCGCTGTACGGTGTGTAGTGAGTTGCTGGAGCATGTCAGTTCGTACGAGTGGGAAGGAAAGGCGTATTGTCATTTGGACTACCATGAGGTACGCTCCCATCCTCGTGATAATATGGTTTCACTGAGTATGGCTGTTTTCTTCTGTTAGAATTTCGCTCCAAAGTGGTTACTCCTGTAAAACTCCTATTTATGAGGAACGGTTCATCAGCCTGGATGATCCTGCACTCGGGAAGCGCTTATCACGAGCAGCACTTCTTCTGCGCCGAGTGTGGAGATCCTTTCCTCGCGCCTTCAATTGATCATCCGACATCTCGAACTAGTGCGTTCTTCCTCATAGCACTATACCGATATAGCTATTTATATATGTCCAGGTGAACTGACAGTAACCGGGGATGGTGACTTTGCATCCGACGATGTTGGGTTCACGGTATATCGCGGGCATCCATACTGCGAAGCATGTCATGTGCGTCTGCGACTACCAAAGTGCAAGCGATGTAAACGCAGCATTCGCGACCATGACCAAGCCATTGAGGCGCTCGGGGGTGTTGGTCGTGTTTTGTATGCAAGGTTTGCGCCTTTTTGATCTATTAGGGAAAAAAAACTATTGGCTAACTTTTCTGCAGGGATGTCAACGGCCATTTGATAAACCTTCATTCAAGTTCTTTGAGAGAGAAGACGAACCATACTGCGAGAATTGCTTTAGCGTCATCTTGAGAAATGACCTGTACAAATTTGATAATCTATCATAGCTACCGATATAACATAGATGAAGTGGCACCTGCAGCCGGACATAGTTTCACTCTCAAATATGGCGTGTAACAGCATCGCACTGTGCAGAGTTGTTGTCGATATGTCAGTGTCTGTTGACCCAACTAATCTTAACTCTACGTCCTGCATCCGAATAATGAAAACATTGCAAAGCTCAGAGGAGTCGATACTTCATCATTCATTGAGTATATGCTACACGGTAAGGAGATGTGAGCGATGCACATGTCAAGGTTCAGAGACAACGCTACAATCCGAAATTCACACTAGTATCCCCGACTCCTTCCACCGTTCCCACAGCAATCCCACTCCTACAGGCGCATTAGGGTCACCTCTGATGTCCTTCACATCCAGCAATTCATACTCGCGTCCAAAAGCCAAAAAGTGTGCGAAGAGGGAGTTGAAGTGTGGCTCGGCACGGAGATGGAGAAGATGATTGAAATGTGCATGGTATATGTGCGCGAAGACGCGTAAGAGTTGACGGTATATGTGTTTGACTGTTGAAGGGAATGCAGGATTGAAGGGCTGATCTGTATATCATGTGAGCAAGTGCTTGGATGGCTAGAAGAACAGAGATGTACTGGACTTCGTTGGGAAGACGTTTTCGTCTTCAAGGAGCTTTTGTACCGATGATAGCACGGTATCAATGTAGGTTGGTGCAGGGAGTATTATCTGCTTGCCACCCGGATTCGCCCAGACGTAGTTCAGTCTATAGATAACGAAAGTAAGCATAATGTTAGCTGATCAAAGGACTGATCACGGACGTCGCACCCCCAGACATAGTCGGGCAATTATGTTGCGTACAAACCTCTGTGAGCACTCCGTAGAATTCATTGAGATTGGTATAAAAGTCAAATACTGCATGGACTTGTGATAAAAAAGACTCGAATGACACTTTGACATAGGAACGTACTATTAACAGCTACCCACTCCGTGATGTCGACATATTTGGGTAACATGACGATCGTCTTGAAATTTCCCTTCACGAGTGCAGCTTCTGCGAAGGGGCTCGATAGATAGAGAGGTTTCGCGCTGACAGGAGAAGGTGGTTCGGGCGAAGTTCCTAGGAAGGAATCCTTTCGCGGAGGAACGTTGGGGTTGCGCGTCGGAGTTGGTGATCTCTTACGAGGAACCCGATTCCGTCTGGAATTGACAAGTCAGTTCGGAGCAGCTCGGTGAAGTAGTACACAAGACCGAACCCGAAGAAAGACATTGAAACTAAGGCAGGGATTTCAGAAAACCTGGTGAAATCGCGAGTATCTGGAGTATAGCAACCTGATCATGATGTGGCTAAAAAAGGAACTGACTCAGTCACGTGATAAGGTGTGCGATCGCGTTCTCGATCTTCTTGATCTGAGCAGTTGCCGCCTGAGCACTGCGAGGATGGCCAACTACTACCAGCAGCCTCAGTACTACCAGCCCCAGAACATATACCAGCAGCTTGGTGCTCCCCAACCACAACAAGGAGGCTCTCAGATTCAGCAGCGATTAGCACTCGTTCAGACTCAACGCCAACAACAAAACCTGACATTGGTACAGCGGCGCTCACAGAGCTTGCAGCAACAGCCAGCACAGTCTGGTACTGTCTTTCAGCAGCAGGTAGCTAGTCCTGGGCAATTGCAGATTCAGCAACGGCCCCAGACTGTACACCCAATTGGGCAACAATTGGTGCATTACCAACAGCCTCCGCAACCACAGCAGGTGCAAGTGCCTACAGCTCAGTATTCTTACCCAGATGGTATACAACAGACTCCCTTCGCTCCATGGGTAAGCACTCAGCAGCCTGGAGTAACACTAGCGCCTACACAGTCTCAACGAAGACCACTTCCTCAACCTAGGCCGGGTTCTACATCTCCTACGCGCTCAAGACCATTACCTGCACCCACTCCTGGACCCTCTTCCGGAAAATCTGACTCGAATATAACTAATAAAATACCAACATGGTCACAACCACAGAGTCTTGCAAAGTCTTCTGCCAGCAGTGCAGAATTACCTAAACGTGGTCGGGCGAGCCCACCAAAGTTTTCTATTGCCCCCATCTCCTTTTCAAATCTTGGAACACCTACTTATTCATCCCCATCATCACCTTCCTCTGTCTCTTCCCTTTCAGCAGACTCGGTTTCTGGTTCACCTGTTCGTGGATCGCCTGTCCGTGCTGCCACTGACCCTACTGGTATCAACTATAGAGCAGAATCTCGGGCCAGTACTGGTGCATTTGCATCTTCTTCGTTGTCAAGGCCTAAATCCGGTTTTACCGGTATTGAACCTACAACAGTACCGAAGGCACTTATTCCAGGCGGGAAGATGCTTCCTGCATGGAAACGCACGCTTCCTGACGTACTTCCTCCACTGTTACCAACGCCTCCACCAAATCCTAATGAACAGCAGGCTCAACTCCACCGTCAACCCCAGCTACCACAGGCCCGCCAGCAACCACAACAACCTCCTCAACAATCACCGCCCAAACAATTCAACCTTTCGAGCCAGCAGCCTGCCAGATCTCAACAGCAGCATCAGACACAACATCCGATCCAACCCGCCCCTCCCCCACCTATTCCTTCTCACTCGAAGCCGACGCAAAAACCCTCATCAACTGTAACTCGACCTCAATGGACATATCGTACCGAGCAGACTGTCAGTGAACAAAAAGACGAGAGTGAAGAGGATGAGGATGACGGAGACGAAGAGGAAGAGGATGACGAGGAAGGAGAGGATGAACAATACTACTCGGAATCAGAGGCTGAATCTACCAGATCAAGTGAGAAAGCTCCCCCGAGCCCCAATTACGGCATTCTGGATCTTCCTTCACGAAATACTGCTTCGAATGCTTTTCCGCATCCTGGTAAGATGCCACAGCCGCCCGCTATGGTTGAGAGTGGTGGCTCTAGATCGATAACCTCTTCCTCCGGTTCAGGCTCCGGATTTGGTTCGGGTTCTGGTTTCCAGGTGGGCTGGTCTAAACAGGCGGTTAATGCACAAAGCATGACAATGCGGCTCGCAACGTCTGGCAGCGACAGCGGCTCCGAGTCTGCAGTTGGCCTTCCACGTCCACCGATGATGGGGATGGGAGGTCCGAGCCCTTCAACACCGACAAAACGGAGCCACGGTTCGAATCTGGACGACACTCCTCGTTCAAATTTCGTCTCACAGCGCACCCACAGGAAAAGTTCGTCGTCAGCACAGTCATCTGCTTCATACGTGCCGCAGACTCCAGGGAAGCGGGCGCTGCCAATGCCAGGTGGTCAATCAGAGACGACACCGACCCAATCATCTCAACGGAGGCCGCAATCACAAATATATAACTCAACTGCTCGACAACAACCTCCCGCCATGGGTACTCGACTACAGTCTCAAAGTTACCACGTACCTCTTAAGCAGGAGGACGGAAGCGGGACTGGTTCTCGGGGTTTGCAACGTTCACAGTCATTTGGGCGTGGGCGTGAACTCCCAAAGACCCCAGGTAAAGACCACCAGCAGCAGCAGCCACGTGAGCCTGGACCACAGCCTCAACAACCTCAGCGGTCTCATTCGCAGCCTCGGCCAAACCAGAAGTTCGGCCCAACCATCCGTAATATCTCTATTGAGTCTCCGGCGCCTAGGGGCGGCCGTGACCGCAGAGCGAACATTGGGCGAATGGAAAGCGAGAGCGAGGGTGAGAGTGAACGTGGACATGAACAGAAGCATGTGGTGCACTCACCTGTACCTGTGCCTTTAATCAATATCCATCCTGAGGGAGAGGAGGAGGAGGAGGAAGGACCTAGGATCAACATCCAGGAAGTGAGCTTTCCTCTGACGACTGTCCAGGGAGTTCCACAAATCAGTGTCCAGGAGGTTCCACAGATAAATGTCCAAGGTGTTCCACAGATCAACGTCCAGGAGGTCCCACAGATCAACGTTCAGGGAGTCCCGCAGATCAACGTCCAGGACGTACCACAAATCAATGTTTCCAACGTTCCGCAAATGAATGTACGCGATGCCGGGGAGAAACCACAACAAGGTTCCCAGGTAAAAGTGTACGAAGTGCCCGGAATTAGTGTTTCTGGGTCCGGAGGCGGCCGTGAGCCTACGCACAGCTCAAACTCGGGCTCTGGCTCGGGTCCGCAAACTGTTACGCGCCCGGGAGGTTTGAGGTGTGGTGGGTGTGGTGAGGGCATCGTGGGGCGTATTGTGAATGCGATGAGACAGCGCTGGCATCCCGGGTGCTTCCGCTGTACGGTGTGTAGTGAGTTGCTGGAGCATGTCAGTTCGTACGAGTGGGAAGGAAAGGCGTATTGTCATTTGGACTACCATGAGGTACGCTCCCATCCCCGTGATAATATGGTTTCACTGATTATGATTGTTTTCTTCTGTTAGAATTTCGCTCCAAAGTGTTACTCCTGTAAAACTCCTATCTATGAGGAACGGTTCATCAGCCTGGATGATCCTGCACTTGGGAAGCGCGCTTATCACGAGCAGCATTTCTTCTGCGCCGAATGTGGAGATCCTTTCCTCGCGCCTTCAATTGATCATCCGACATCTCGAACCAGTGCGTTCTTCCTCATCTAGTAGCACTATACCGATATAATATATGTCTAGGTGAACTGACAGTAACTGGGGATGGTGACTTTGCATCCGATGATGTTGGGTTCACGGTATATCGCGGGCATCCATACTGCGAAGCATGTCATGTGCGTCTGCGACTACCAAAGTGCAAGCGATGTAAACGCAGCATTCGCGACCATGACCAAGCCGTTGAGGCGCTCGGGGGCAAGTGGTGTTGGTCGTGTTTTGTGTGCAAGGTTTGTGCCTTTTTGATCTATCAGGGTAAAAAACTATTGGCTAACTTCTCTGCAGGGATGTCAACGGCCATTTGATAACCCTTCATTCTTTGAGAGAGAAGGCGAACCATACTGCGAGAATTGCTTTAGCGTCATCTTGAGAAATGACCTGTACATATCATAGCTATCAACGTTGAAAAAGATACTGTATCGTGCTCACAACACTTGTGTATTTATTTACCTTTCTCTGAACCGTGCAATAGTGATTGTGTGATCGTGGAGTTTAAACAAGGTGCTTCAGAGTCATACATAGAACAACGCGCTGGGTGCCCGTAACAATCTGTTTTTTTTCGCTCAATCTGATCTTCCCATTTATCTTTGCTGCCAGAAGTGAATGATGGATTACTGGATAAATAACAACTTGAAAGAATGCTGACAGAGCATCTATTGCGAGGTTCGGAGGTAGTGAATAATGAAAACGTCATAAAGTCATAGTACAATCCGTGGGTCTTCCGTCTGGCATTCCCTCAGATGCTGTCCTATTCTAAGGCCTCAAGTGCGCAATACCCTCCCGGAAGATATCTCATCACTACCACGGCATTGAGCCTCATACAGCTTCTCATACATCTCTCATCCAACCGCAGTTATAACATATACAAGAAATTCGGAATCTACTCCTCAAGGAAGAAGTAGTTGCCAGTGGCTGATAGACAAGATTGTCAGTTTCAATTGTACTGATCAAAAACAAGGCCTTACTCTTTTGCTCCCTATCCTTGACACTGTTGAGCTTGTTAACTCTTGGCCGGAAGTTGGTAGGGTCGCGTCGGAACGTGATCTCAAGGGAAGCCAAGAACCTGTTCATTCCAGAAAGCAAGGTCTGAGGTCTAGGAAAAACGTCAAATGTAGCCAGTATCGTGTATGTAATGGACATAACGACATACGGAGTTGCTGTGGCTGCAATAGCAGGTTTTCCCTCGAAGACAATCACACGATCAGCGAGATACGTTGCCATAATGAAATCGTGCTCAATGACAAAAGCGGTCTTTTTCGCATGGAGTATAAACCTATGGACAGGTTATAAGATATAACGAAAGACAGTAATTTGTCATACCGCTTAATGACCTTGCTGGCGATGATACGTTGCTCTGAATCAAGGAAACTAGAAGGTTCGTCGAGTAGATACACAGAGACGTTGGGTTTTCCTAAGGCATTCTTTCATTGTGCAAAGAGGTCAAATGGGCAACTGTAATACCTAGTGCAAGGACGATAGCCACACGTTGCAGTTCTCCTCCAGATAGAGTCTTGACTTCTTGGTCCATGATGTTGTCTAGATTCATAGGCTTGAGAACATCGGTCTGGAATTGCGGATGCATGAACGCAGCCTTGATCTGCTTGAGAAGTAACATGCGAACAGTGCCTGGGAACTTGGGTGAGATAGTTTGGGGTTTCAGTGACACTGAAAGAGTCTGCTTGTCCGTCTCGACATCAGGTGTGTCACCTGCGAGAAGGCGTACAAAGGTAGTCTTTCCGGTTCCATTCTCACCCAGCATAACGATGATCTCGGAGTCGGTAAAGCTTCCAGCCTCAACGGTGAGCTTGAAGTCGCCTAGAGTCTTGGTCATTGCAGGGTAGGTGTAATGTCTTGTTTTGTCAATGATGATTTCCTCGGCAGTCTCGACCATCTTAAAAGAGAGCGATTCCTCACGGAACCTTAGATTTTCCGTGGGGATGAAACCATCCAGGAAGATGTTAATACCTGAAAGGAGATTGGCATGCAGGGCAGATCAAAAAAAATTCGACTCCACCTTCCCGGACGGAGTACGGCATGGTCACAACACCATACATCGAAGGCTTTCCGTAAAGACAGCAAATGAAGTCGGATAGATAGTCAAGCACTGACAAATCGTGCTCGACAGCTACAACATAGCTATCAGGAGTCAGTAGTGACCGGATGACTTCAGCAGCCTTCAATCTTTGTTTGATATCCAGATAACTGGAAGGCTCGTCGAACATGTAGCTTTCAAGACGTCAGAGGCAAAAAAATGAAACGAAAGAAATGATCGACCAACACATCTGCATGCTGGATGCACGTCATCGCAATGGCAAATCGCTGAAGCTCCCCACCAGACAATTGGCTAACCTCTCGATCCAAGACATTGTTCAGCTCCAGGACGTCACACATTTCCTGCTTGTTATCACGTTCGAGCTTGGAGTCTAGCATTTGTGAGACAGTCATCTTTCCCTTAATCGCACGGGGGATATGGTCAACATATTGCGGCTTAATGAGGGCCTTCAAGTTGTCCTCTAAAACTTTTGTAAAATAGTTTTGAAGTTCGGAGCCACGGAAGTATTTCAAGATCTCTTGCCAATCTGGTGGGTCCTGCAGGAACGTCGATGAGCCAAGATATAATCAGTGATAATGCAAACTCACGTCATAGCGACCGAGATTTGGCTTCTGCTTTCCTGCTAAAATCTTCAAAGCAGTACTCTTCCCAATACCGTTGGTTCCTACGAGACCAAGAACTTGGCCCGGTCGAGGTGTAGGAAGACGATGTAGTTTAAAGGAATTCGCAGTATATCGATGCGTGACTTCGGACTCCAGATTCGTTGGTAGGTTGATGATAGCGATGGCTTCGAATGGGCATCTGGATTGTTGAACTTGAGCAGATGATATAAAAGTTTGATAAATTAGGTTCACTTCTTTACACAGATACCACATCCAATGCACAGAAATTCGGAGATGAATGATATCTTGTCTGTCGGTTTTACCTCGATACATAATTTCCCTATCGATCATCCTTTAAATATTGAGAATCATGGAACCAAGCGAAAAAAACAAACCCATTTTTACGACAGGACATGACTGGGCTCACGATTAGTCCATATATCGGCTGAACTGATCCTCTCGTGTCGTACCTTCTTGCATTCCTGCGCACATCGCTTCGGTTTACACCTGTTTGCATCGACAATGGCTATACGAGTAATCTTGTCCGCCATTGTTCGTTGACGGAGGGAAGGGAAGCAGAAACTGTTTAATTGTACTGAGCAGGCCGAAAACTTTTGAAGGTTTCATCAGCCCTTCGTGTGATGGTGCGATCATGTGATTTGTGATCAATCGGACAAGTATCATTGGTTGTGCGGCATTCAACACTTGTCGGACACAGACCGCCATGGGCAAGAAAGGTGCCAATAGTGACAACAAGAAAGCCTCAGAAAAAAAAGGAAAGGGAGTAGAAGACGCAGGTGAAAGTACGGCGAAGGTGCCCGTGCTTCATGCCCTGTCTCATTCTATGTGCAATTGACACCAGTTCAATGGAAAGGGTAGTAAAGGCACCCTCAAAGCTGCAACCGCTGTCAATGTCCGTCATATCCTTTGTGAGAAATACTCAAAGGCGACAGAGGCCCTCCAAAAGATACAAGTTCGACGCTTTTTTTTTGATGCAAATCATACCAACTGATCGATATATATCTGCTCAGGAGGGCCAGGCGTTCAACAAAGTCGCCCAAGAATACTCAGAAGATAAGGCAAAAGGTGAGTCGCAAACCCATCGCACTGATGTTACAACGTTCAATATAAGCGCCCATGTGTAGCTGGAGGAAGTCTGGGATGGATGGTCAGAGGGAGCATGGTGGGTCCCTTCCAGGAAGCCGCTTTTGCACTTACACCATCTACGGTCGACAAACCTATTGTTTCGTCTCTTGTCAAGACTAATTTTGGTTATCATATCATCATGGTGGAGGGTCGCCGATGACAATCCACGGGTGCTTGCTCTCATAGTCTAACCTGTTGAAAATTACATCAAATTATGCGTCAATTCTGGAAAGGGCCGGACCGATTCGTTGTTTTTGCGAGTCATCAATGACAACATATAGGTCACACTGAATGCAACCCCAAAATAGATTGGCGCGACGTAGCTGCTTTACTTACCCTCCCACCACTCCCTAGCTGCGAGGTGGCATAAATCTGATAAACCGGGTTTGGGACAGGCTAGTCAGCCCTCCTGAGCTACCCGGTCCTACCCGCTACAAATAGTGTGTTCTAAGAAACCGGGCGTGAGGATGGCTATACAGCCTCTCACAAGGTGCCCGGCATATAAGAACTTACCAGTGGCCCGACCATTGGCCTCCTCTTTCTCCACGTATTCTCCGGGTAAGGCTGATGATCGTCGGTGATAATGTGAACATAAATTGTGCACTGTCCGTCTCATATGATGATCATCGGTGATAATGTGAACATAAATTGTGCACTGTCCGTCTCATAAACCAGTTGCTATTAAATCGAAAAATTCGTTAGAAACGGGGACTGGAGAGTCAATCACCTCTATCTCAAGTCATGGTCAGGTATATCATTGTTGCGATAGTTTGTTATAGGCTCAATGCATTTTTTTTATGGACGGATGTATTCTCAGGCTTTTTCGCCAACCGTATCGTCTGTGCGGGGTATATTTGATCTCAGAGTCTATTCATCCTGACGGTGGAGACCATGATATAGTTTAAATGTTGTAATATGTATCTCTGATCACCTCACGGTCACTTTTAAAGCGTGTCAGATTCTCGGAGCCAAGCAAATTATTCTCTGGTATAAGTATTTCGAGATCTCAATAAGAAGGTTGACCCTCGTCTGATGTAATGTATACGGATACACATAAATCGTTTGCTCATCGTTGATATACGGTGCTGCTGGTCTAATGATGATACGTAACTGGCAAAAATGCCTAAAAATTGTTAATATTATATAGCGACGTATTAATGTATTATGATAATCATGATTCCAATGGATAATGATAAGGAGGTTGGCCAGGCTGCGACAAAACAGGATAAGGACTATCTCGTGTCCGCATCGGTATAGTCATACGGCGGCTAGGATCTGCCAACGAATATGAGAGCCGGTAAGGATCATACTGGGGATAAGGAGGAGCAGTATAAGGAGGGTAAGTATATGAAACAGGTGGTGCGTAAGCAGGAGTGGGCATTGGGTGAGGATGAGGCGGATAATAAGAGGTCGGACGATGGTTTATGGAGTAGTAACCCCGGACATGACTAGTGGGAAGCGGTGGCGAGAGCGGGCGGGAAGGGGGAGGTTCTGGATAACGAGGAGCAGGTACACCGTTAACCTGAGGGGGGTTCGGGGATGTCATCAGGTGAGGAGCCTCTATAGCAGACGTTTCGGCTACGGTAGGTGTAGGCACTTCCGGTAGATCATCGGACGCATCTGGTGTTGGTGAACGTTGGGGCGCGCCAGCTACAATCTTCTCGAGATCAAGCTCATCACAATTCGCTTTGTAATAATTGCTGACTTGGCTACTGGTCTTATTCGGCATCGAGGCTGCAATGCGCTTGAAATCATCGCCGTGTTGGGCGAGAAGGGTGAGGAAAATACCTGATAAATGTTAATAAGAAGAAACAAACGGAATGGCTGGTACACGTGCTCTTATCTTCATCAGACCACTGATTGGCACTGCCTCCTGACTTGCGACGACTGGCCAATTCTGGAAGCTCAACGATCTTCATTTCGGTGTCCCCGGACTCAAATCCAATTGATGCTGCTGATTTGTTAGCTCTTCGACCTCCCCTTTTCACTCGTTTCAGAGGTCGCTCAGAAGTTTCTTCCTAAGAGCCATTATCAGCCACAAACTATGTGATTGACACATGTACTTACAGTCATTTCTTCTTCCCCATCCTCGAGGCTAACAGACACAGTACGACTCAGTGGGGCAGCTGCACTGCGCCGACCACCTCGTCGACGAGACTCAGGTTCTGGAGTGGGGGTTGCTGAACCCGCAGAAGGAGTCAATTCTAACTGACTTCGGCGGCGGGAGTTGAGAGCTTTCTTAATTTCCCTGGATTCAGGCGGGAATATCGGTTTCCTACCTCTGCTCGGACGTCCTGATGATCGGGGAGAACCAAATTCTCCAAGCACCTCCGCATCGTGCTGCCTAATATCAGCAAGCAACGCATTACCTTTCTTCTTCCCAGTACGGCCACGCTTACGCTTATTGGGGGCGTACTGTGAGATGACTTTACGAAAGTCAATGACTTTCTTCTTGTGAAGATAGTAGTAGTCGACACATTGTGCTGCGGTCTTGTTGGGTAAGTGCTCGGCGATCATTCCAAATTGTTTAGGATGTGCGGCGAACTTGTCTAGGAAAATCTTTTTCTCCTCTTCAGTCCAATCGTGGATACCAGTATGTGGTCCATAATATTCAGCAGCATCTTTAACGCTGTGGTTAGTGTCGTCGTACGCGTAGTGAACCTTTCCAAGTGTAACAGATATCATGTCAGGTATAGTCGCAAGATTGCGGAGGGAAAGGTGATTAGGATCCGTCGCTTCGTCATTACCCAAGCTAGCGATGATTTGCTCCATTTCTAGATCTGATCGCACAGCGTCCCCAAGATTGGCGGTGGAACGCCTGGTCGTCCGACCAGTCGGCTGCACGATCTCGGGCTCTGAGACAGCAGCTTTATTTTGCTCATCAAGAGCAGCACAATGAGCAAGCCAGCGCTCATGAAGTAAGAGATACTCTTGTCTAAGGCGCTGGACCTTCTCTGTTAGAGCATTCTGGCGTTCCTCAAACCGTTCCACAAGAGAGCTTCTAATCATCGCAAATTTCTCCAACCTTTTCACAAGGCCCGAACCACTTGACACTTCCTTGATAATTTGTTCAGAAGTACTAAAAGGCACGTCCTGGTGGCTCAGAGCTGCAAGTGCCTGATCAGTCTTGAGGACAGGGTCAACGCGTTCATCTCTAGTTTGCCGATCACAAAGCAATCTTGTCATGACGACAATCCGAAGTGCATCTCTCATCGACGTCACCTCGGTTGGAATGCTTTCCAGAAGATATGGGGAAGGAGCACGCTCTGCATTCGGCGTAGGTTGGGGTGTAGGAAGAGGTGTGGGAAGGGAGACAACGTTGATATCTGTTCTGCGTGAATCGGCGGAAATAGGCTGAGAACGGTCCACCGCTGAATCTTTCTGATTTGTATCGGGTACCTTTCCTGTAGGAACCGCTGGTGATGAGTTGAGAGTTTCGATTTGTACATCTGAGGAATTTCGATCAACATAAACAGTACTCTCTTCTCGGCTCTCAGACTTGACAACAGCGGGCTGCAACTCAGTCATCAGTGGATCAGAATTTGCAATACCATTGACTGCCGGTTGCGCTGTTGAACCTTTAGAAGGTAAGAATAACACATATGCAGTTTTTGTCGTCACGTACTATTAGACGGCAAAGCTGAAGAAACCTGTTCTTCCACTCTTGATATAGTGAGTGATGAAGTTGTAGCCTCAACTCTGCACAAAGATGAATTAGGTGAAGGATCCCGATCGCGGATAGTCTTCACGCTAGTTTCCATCACGCTTTCAGCATCAAACTCGGCTGTTCCAGGGCTAGCGACAACTACAGAAGGTTCCATTTCGACATCAGCAGATTGGAATACTGATTTTTCACTTTGGCGTATCTCTTCTTTAGCTGCTCGTACTGAGAGATATTCCTGAGCATCAGACGGCAGTGGCTTGGAACGATGAGAAGAAGCTGCATCAGAACCTTGTGTCGAAGCAATAGAAGAGCGAGAATCTGATCTGGTCCAAGAACTCTTCTGAAGTGGCTGAGCAGAAGGCAAGGCTTTGCTAGACGTCACAGTCATTGTCGCAGATGTCTTACCAGAGATAGTAGTAGGTCGATCCCAACTATACTTTGCAGAAGAGACCTCCTTCATTGGACTAGAGAGTGAGCTTTTATTAGCAGGAGCGGGAATCGGGGGTTTGTGGACCAGAAGACGCCCACGGCTGAGAGAGCGATCACTGTGAGAACGATTGCGGCTCCGAGAGCGACGACCGCGACTTATAGACCGACTGGGAGAACGATTTGACGAGGGAGGACTGCAGCTATGAGAACGTCGCTCCTGAGTCTGCCCTTGTTGGGATGCTTGATACGGAGAGACAGAGCTAACGATAGACACTGAGCCAGATTCCTTTCGACTATGCTCGTTGTATCGATTTGAACTTTCGTTCTTTCTTTGAGGACTGGGGTTGGATAAGTGCCGATTTCGCTCAATCCAGCCAGGTCCTGGCCGATAATAGTCACTCCTTGCGTGAGCATCCCGGTAAGCCATCGGACGATAACTGTCACCCAGAGGATGACCATGATAACCATTGGGATGATACGAATTAGGAGTCCGAGGTTGAAGTGGATCGCCTACATGCCTTTCACTTGCAAATCGGGCACTGGATAGACTCAAAAAAACTAGCTCTGTGATATTAAGATAGAAAGTTACCTGTCATAACGAGGAAATCGATCAACATGGCTTTGCTTCCATGAGTCTGAGGGTTCAAACATTCTAGTCGCAATCATAGGATCCCTCCAAACTTTGGATGCTGAGGAAGTTGGAGAAGTAGAGGAAACTATAGGCTCATCCCAAGGAGCATGGACACTACCCCACGGCTCTGTCCGGTCCCAGGTGTCTACAGGCCGACCATACCGAGAGTAATGGTCGGGGCTTGGTGAACGGCTATAGTACGGATCATCGTCTTCAGGCCGGTAGTTATTCGGTCTGTAGCTGTCCTCTGGAGGATAATATGCATCGTAAGACGGATATCGTCGGCCAGGCGATGCTGGGCGTCGAGCGTAATAAGCATCTCGCTGAAAAAATTCAGATAGATAAAAATGAAGGAGAAACGAGACAGTAGCTTACATCCACCCAAGAAGAACCTGCAGAGGGCCGCCATGAGTCGCCATGACCGTAGGATGCAGATGAATGCAGCCCGTCATAGCTTCCAGCAGATGCCATTCACAAGATGCAGGTCTAAGACTGTAGAGCCAGACTTAAATATTCAGATTATAAAGCTGGTATGGAGTCCGAATGCTGTAAATAATGGAAGGTGGTGGGTTGATAATGCCTGTCGAGCGATGGTTGGAAAGAGGATGAGAGACAGTCGCAGCCACAGCTAAGTTTGCATCTATTGATTTTACAAGGGACATCAACAATTGTGGCTTGCCGACAAGCCTATGTGTCACAATTATCTTGTCACGCTATGGCTGCAGACTCGGATTTTCCTCTACGTGATCCTTCAAAGATATTTTTTCAAGCCGACCATGTTCGACGATCCATAATAGTCGCTTACTGGCTTACTATTATAGTGTCCCTACCACTATGGTGGTACACAACAAGCATTGAACGCCTATCGTTACCCTCTTCTCGCGTCATCGAGCAAGCTCATCACAATTTCCGTATTCCTGTTAAAATCGAGCTTCAATCTGGTTTAGATCATCATGAATTGCAGAACCAACTCCATTCAATAATTCCTCAGCAATGGGAAGGATTGGATATCCATCTGTATAAAACAGATGATAGTACGTCGATGCTATTATATGGGTAGCCCATTTTAAATCGTATTACCCATTAGATAGCGTTCATGGAAGTCGAAGCGCTCAGTACTGGACGGAGTCATCCAACTTTGATGGCTCTTATGTCGTTGAGGATCACGAGAAGACCTCAGTCTACGGGAGGCGTCTAACATTTCCAACTGTGAGTCACATAACTAGTGGCTCCTCTAACCATCTCAGAGGAAAATAAAGGATTCTACATCCGCCTTGGCCAATACACTGAGCGCCCTCATCGCTCCGCCAATCTCCAATAACCGAGTTGTCCAATACTCAACTCGATACAGACTGTCATTCACTTTACTCAATGAAGACGCGTCCGCTGGCAAGTCCTTTTTAGATTGGGACATTACGAATGCAATACACTGTTCGTGTGCACATGTAAATTGGAAACGTTTTTGATGTTTGAAGCTGAAGGAGAACAGATCACATTCAACCTGTACTTACACAACTGAAGGGGCTCCACAATTTTACAATTGAAAGCCAGGTCCAGTTTCATGGTTCTCTGGCCTTCACTCCTCGCACTCTGGAGAGTGGTTTTGGTATTGACGCAGAAGACCTTACAGTCTTTGTCAATTCAGCAGAATGGACTCTTTGTCAGTACATCTTTTTACTCTACGTCCTTTATTCTGAACATCAAGCCAGCTTCAAGTGCTTCTAATGACCCTGTCCTGCATTTTGTGGTCTTCGTTCCTTCAAAATCTCGACGACCCCTTCACATCTTGGATCAGAATGGTCAGTTACGCCGTTCCCTATGTCAGTCGTCCAGGTCCAACCACAATTTCAGGTCTCGTATCTCCTTCCAGTTCATTCCTTCTTCCTCGATGGGGCGCAATTGTCATTTTAAATCCTGATGAATCATCGCCGGGTACAAAATTGGCATCAACTAGCCTCGACACCATCTTTACTACATTCTCTGAACATCTCCTTGCACTGCTTGGCGTGCCTAAACTCCCTTCTAGTATAGCAAATATTTCGAACGAGCTCTCGCAATGGCAACTCGATGCTCTCCTCCGTTATCGCACGCTTAGCAACTGGCAAGTATCTCAAGATACTTTGCGAAGTATCGTGAACCTCGTGGATCAGATTGAAAATATGCCTGTAGGACAAGATGTGCGCGATGACGTACAAGGAGCATTGTTGGCCCTTGAAGAGGTTCGTGTCCCGGGTTACATCATGAACTTGTCCTTTACTCGTATTATCAGGTGCCTGAAGCATCCAAAGATTCTCTGGTTGACGCATTCCTTCTCTCCGTTCGTGCGTTTGCCTTATCGTCACGAGCATTTTTCAATCCGGGTATGTTGGCCATGCTCTACTTTCCTGCGGAACATAAATATGCTGTATACACGCCTCTCTTCGCGAGTGCCCTCATCCCTATCCTTGTAGCTGCTCTAAGAGAGATTGCTGCCTGGCGGAAGCAGAGGAAAGTAGGGGCGTTAGAAGGAAAAAATTCAAATACCCACCCTTTGGACAGACAAAATAGTGGAAATTAGAGAAAGCCTGAAATATTGGTCTATTTAATTCTATCACTGAGTAGTGTCACTCCAATAACTCCATTAAAGTATCTTAAACTTCTATGAGTATGGCATTATGTCAATGCCACTCATCAGTTTAGAGGCTTTGAATGTATTCAAGGCCGTCATCTTGAGGTCATCCGAGGCACTATTCTAGTGAGGCTTTATCACAAGGTTATGGGGACAAGGCGACAAGGCGATCATGATGTGGCGCAAAATGCTTATTCTTTCCTTTTGTACCTCCCTCTTAGGCCAGTCAATTATACAAGACTAAGGTCCACAATTTGGTGAGAGCCAAAAACCGACCTTGGTGAAAATCTTGATTTGTTCGGACTGGATCATGATTGGGTTCGGTTTACCACGGCATTTGAATCCCGGGGAAATCTGATGAACTTCATAAAAGTCAAGTGAGATCCTATGTTGTACATAAAGACAAATGGAATTAAAACTGATCGCCCTCGTGCTTGAATGTTCATTTCATAAAATAAATGAAGATTTGACTAGGAAATGTGAAATCGATCTTGACCGTGGCTGGCGCGTGAAACAACTATCTCAGATTTGACTCTTCTAGACAATCATGCGATCTCAAACTCAAAAATCTGAGGCTCTGCCTTTCAGAACGCAGTTTCCATATGTGGTTCCTTTTCCCCGGCACATTACCGTTACTAGACTCAGGTATAAAAGTCCATCTGCGTCACTTCCGTGTTCTTCGAACGAACCACTGGCTTTCGCGAGGAGTGGTGAATTACGCATACATTTTTGTGGGATCGATAGGTCAAAACGAGGTTAAAGGACACTTTTCGTGAGAAGACAACGTACATCCTAATCTTTCTCGTTAGTCCACGAGAAAAGAGGACGCTGTGATCCGACAAGGCTTTCGTATTAACACACAGCACAACGTGATGATAGGATGTCGCATCTCTTCAAACTCTACTATTCAAGGTCCTCTGAAACAATGTAAAGAATGATACAGCTGGGATGTCAAATCCAGGACTGAATAAACCAGGTTCTAGAATACATTGCGATCCCGATGACTAGGTGCTACCAAATCAAATGATCGATTGTTCACAGATAACGAGTCAATGCCGTAAGTATACCCATGGATTGTAAGGAATTAGAGAAGATATACTGGCACTCATACCACTTTTGTATAGGGTATTGTTTTCCTAAAAAGAGAGTATGACTTAGACCGACCACACTACATTTTTACAAGCGTTTTGTTTTGTTTGAATCGACCCTTTCGGTTTTTTTTTCAAGGTCGGTATACATGGGATGGCTCACACGTATGTCGTCTACCCTACAGTACTGCGGAAGCGGACTATTTACGGACATACCTACTAGTTCTCCGGCCAGATCTCTTTTCAGCCGATGCCGGTTACGCTTTACTACGATTTGACTTTGTCGGAGTTCATGCTATCTTCGCCCGTTAAGCCCTCGGCACATCTGCCGTTAACGTTCCTTCCCACCTGTTCTGCTACTCGGCGCTGCGTTCCCCTTCACCAGCGTGACACACACTTTTGTTAGCTGAAGTACAGACACAGTCTTCTAGTCAGATACACAAGATTTAGTATGATCGCCTGAACACACAGGTCAAGTGCGTGATATGGGATATGACGTCCTTGATGTGTCTCAGTAATAGTCACCCAGCCATCCATGGGAGCGAAGGATAGGAAATGGCACTCAAATCGTGATGTAGGCTGTACATTTGTGATGAACAGAGTACGACAGGGGACGCGTTGAAACACAACCCCATTGAGCCGTATGCTAGTCACCATCGATGCCGGATGACGAGTCATAGTTTCAATCAAGCATTAGGACCTGACGTCTACGCTTAAAATACAACTTGACATGCAAAGAACAACGGCGAGATTCGTGTTCGGTCCTTAACTGACACCTGAAACCACGGCGACACGCACAGGATTTGTATAGGTATGCCCGTAACTAGGCCAAGGATTTTTTCCGGCAAGTCCCATGAGGAAACTCAAGAAGCGATACCAGTTCAAGCTTTCAGGTTGCCAACTAACTATTTACTGCGCGTGGCCTATACATCGCGATGCGCCGCCGTGTCAAATCACACAAGATGTTTCATTCCAAATCGATGGAATTCCTCTGCTGCCGGTTGGATAGAACTTGTCAATGGCATCATCTACAGTTTGCAATTCCACATAGAGTATGGACCCATATGTGCGGTCCCTCAGATGACTCCATGCGGACAAGGATGTTATAATTTTAGAAGGGATATCGCCCGCTTAGCTCAGTGGGAGAGCGCGCCACTCGTAATTGCAACGTGATGGTGAGGTCAATCGTTCAATCCGGTTAGTGGGCAATAAAATTTTTCCATTTTTTTGAGCTAAAATGTGGACGCGAGATACTCATTCTGGGAAATTTGAAGCGATGTTTGATAGGCTCATATATAATTTTGTGCTTTTCCTATGATATAAAGACCTTTCTAAGTGCAGACAGCTCGCAAACCCTGCCAGAACGGGGACAAGTAACTACTCCGCCATTCTTGGCTGCAATCTCTTCAAGGGCCTGAAATGAGGTAGAAATTAGAAGGCATTGAAGAATCAAACACTCGAGCATACTTCTCTGGAATATACGTATCCATTCGGAAAGGCCATGGGTGGATTATCTTCATCCATTATCTTACCACTTATGCGGCAAACAATTGTGGAGTTCGCGTGATGACTAAAAGGAACTTCCTGAGCGAGTTGGCCCAACCCAAGTCCCTGTGTTCCAGAACCCGCCTCGCCATCGCAAACGGGACAGTCCACATTCTTAGTGGATGGATCAAAACAAGCTGGTAGTTTCAGTGACGCCAACCCAGCGTACAAACCGAGGTGAAGTAGGGGTTCAGTGGGAAGAGTATTGAGTGAATATATTGCTGTACGGAAAGTTTGAATGAGATTATTCCACCGAGAAGGATCGTAAAGCCGCTGTGATGACAAGGTGGACTCTTAATTACTATGACAGGGGGACGTGCATACGTACTTTGTATGGCGCACAAGTGGTGTTGGAAGAAAAAGCTAGTAGTGCGGAGGCGGTGCGGATCTGTTGTAGGTGTGTTTCGTGCCAGGAAGTTAGATGTTTCTTGGCGTATGCAATCGCTTCGTGAGAGTTCCTTGCTCTTGATAGCTCTATGAATTCCTGTAATCGAAGGTCGAATTCGAGCGGACTCTTCCACGAACACTCAATCACGAGTACTCAGGAAAAGGTCGTTGATAAATCGTACCTTTATCTTTCGAAGGGCAACCTTGTTCTCGTTACACCATGCCAACGCTTCCGTACAGCTATGCTGTAGTAGTGCGTTCTCAATTCGGCGGATGTCCATAAAGAGATCGATGTCTACGAGAGTCTAAGGTGATAAAAGTGTGGTCGCGTGATGCATGCGTACGAACTGCCAAATTCTTCACATACCTCAATGTTTTTGTCCTCTGCAACTCTTCTAGCAGTCCTTTCCATTCCCGACCGAAGACACCAGTCGACCAACCATCGATCTAGCCTTGTGTCGGCCCACCTTCCATATTCAGATCCCCCTGTAACGGCTAGAGTTTCGATCACCGTGAGATGATGTATGCGTTCTCGCATAACGTCTTGAGTTGGCTTTCCTGCCGTTTCCTGAAGATCAGAAAGCTTTCCGACGAGGCATAAGCTTCAATTCGGTAATTACATGGTAGAAACATACCTTGCGTTTCAGGCTTTCCACTCTTCCAATCATGTTATCAATAGATATCAAAACTTCATTTCTATCAAGTGTCCCATTTGCTCCGCGTTGCACAAGCTCTGCTGAGTTGCTTTGGACAAAACCTAGGTCCCTTTCAACGTTCTTCTGAGAAGTACGAAAAACCTTTCGATAATTTTCATAAGGAACCTATTGATAGGCGTCTGAGCGGAGTACACCATCTCTAAAACCGTATCTCGTAAACATACTCGAGAAAATGGCTGCTCAAATAGCAGGACTCCTTCGACGTTCAATTTAGTGTTCATGCCGGACGAAGAAACCGGAAACAGATAGAAACAGATGGTCCGCAGATATCCTTCAAGACGACAAGTCGAGCCCCTGCAGTGACTAGAGGTCGTCGGAAAAATCCGCCTTGTTCCCTATAAACTTGAGTCTGGGTAGGCGGGCGACTGAAAGTTGGTGCTGCCAGGCTGTTCGCAACACTTCATCGATCATTGAATCACGTGTATCGGCAACTAATTACGACCTGTGGAACCGCCAACTCATCGCGGACTTATACCCACCGCCTTCTTTTGACCTTTCTTCTTTACTGACTAATTCTAGCTCGTGGAGCTATCTTGTAGCTTACCTATGGGAACTGTGGCTCGCCATCGTGATCTATCAAAGAAGTTCTTCACACCGGGGAAGTCACGAACATCATCGCCAACAGTGACCTGGGCAGAACTTCCAGCTTGGCAAAAAGATAACGAATACATTCTTACGGGATACAGGCGGTAAGACGATGGTCCCGTTCTTTTGTCAGTCGTATCTTAGGGCTCGTGCAGAGCTCAGTATTCTTGGTCTGGATGCTTTCGATCATTGTATGCATGTTGGTCTTCGTTTTTCTTCTAACATTATATCAGACCAACCCCTTGGTTGAAAGATTTACACAATGAAACAAGTTGGTGGCTTGCTTCTGTGGTTGTTCTTTAACTCGTTCCTGACTCTCTGCAGTTAATATCCATAGCCATCTCTGGGGCGCTCTATTATTCATTTACCTCTTACTAGACTTTAATACCCACGCTCTTCCTGGATCGACTTCGTTAGATACGATTGTATTCTCTGTTTTTTTGTGCTCCGCCGTATTTTGTTTGTCAGCGAGTGCCTTCTACCACACCGTGACTTGTCACTCAGAGGAGGTGCGCCTAATTCATGGACTACAACGCTGAACGTGTCTCAGTCAAAAAATGATGTTTACTCGTAGATCTCTTCCTCGTGTCATGCATTTGATTATTCTGGAATAGTCCTCCTGACCGTCGGGTCATTTTATCCTTCTCTTTATTACGGGTTTCATTGCGAGTCCTTCCTTCGATTGTTCTATATGCTCTCCATTACGGTAATTGGTTTTGGTGGGTGAAAACAATCATGATCAAGACGCATGGTGTCTGATTCTGATCGTGTTCGCTTACTGTTGAGCGTATACAGGTGCTGCCTATATAGTTCTTCACCCCGATTATGCCAAGCCCACGCATCGGGGGGCTCGAACCACAGTTTTCGTGGGCTTGGGGGCGTTCGCGGTCGCTCCAGTGACCCACTTGCTTGTAACTCACGGGTCTATTCGACTATTGGTTGACATGGGTTTTGGATGGCTACTGGCTTCAGGCTGCCTTTACGTCATCGGCGCGTTGCTTTAGTATGTTGCCTTGTTCTTACCTCGTTGTTTCCCTCATCCATCATTACTCTCTTATTTGACTAAGAATGAATCTCTATATCTAACCACTTAAACTTTCCACAGTGCCGATCGCATTCCAGAGCGTTTGGCTCCCGGTAAATTCGATTATTTTTTTGCGTCGCATCAGATTTTCCATTTTTTGGTCGTCCTGGCGGCATTGGCACACTACAACGGAGCTTTAAAAGCCCTTGGTTATCGACTGTCAGCGTCTTCCATATGTTGACGGTCCGCCCTCAACTGTCGATTGTCTTTCACATGATTCTCCCCTCGTCGCTAGATGGAGCTTAGTGTCACGCGCTGTGTGTCGTCCTGTCAATATGTGCTGCTAAATTGTCAACGTGCTTATTCCGAATCAGATGCACGGCGAAAGGAAATCTGGGAATCACGGTTGATGATATTTTCCTAGCTACAAATTTTTAATAGAATCAGGCATGATCTTCACTTTCCCTGTTATGTGGATCCTCTCAAACTACAGATAAGTATTTTACAAAGGGCCGATCCTAACATGGGATCCTCGGAACCGTTTGGTGCATAATGACATCTGTGGTAACCTTCAGATTGAAATATAATTTTAATTTCTTGATCACTAGCCAATGTCCCAGGATTTCACAGCTCCCAGTGACAGGGTATCACCGCGTAAGCGGACCATAAAAAATAAGGATTGATGGAAGCCGAGATGCCGAGTTCGAACCGACAGAACCCTCCAGACCAGACAGGGTCTATCTCGTATCAGATCCATATAATCATGACAAGCGCGAATCCTAACTGCCGCTGAAGAATGGTAATGATAGGATTACAGCCGATCCGTCGTCATCAGAACCCCAGTTTCCACGAACCGCTCAACAGTCATAATATCGGGCAGAATCGGTGGTCGCCGCTGTTGCTTGAAACAGAATATGCTCTGTTTTGGCGGTGTGTAATAAGAGGGATGGTTTTCCACGTGTGATCATACGAGCTTCCAGCAGGTCGGATTCCTCCGTCACGGCAATACCTTTTCGGTGCCGGTCATACTCGCAATTGGATCGCCTTCAAAACTGCCACAAGCCCAGATCTGACGAAACGTTGCGGACCCTTATGTCCCGATCTCTTCTGCTTCCGCTTTGGTTGCAATGAAATGGATTTTATTCCCCGGCTAATGGACAAATCTAGATTCAGATTTTCGCGGCTGCGGGCCTCTGCGGGTAGGCTGTACTGGTATAAGCTATAAAGGCGTCTTTTGTATGTCCAATAATCCTCGTACCCACTTCAAACGACCCTTTCCCTCTTTGCTTGAACGCGTTCCCTCTGTTCTCCCGGATTGCTCGACCATGCCCTATTCTATTGGCCTCCAAGCCGCTGCCAATGCCTTCCTCTCCGCGGCCTTCGCCACCCAATTCACCTTTGGTGTCGTAATATTTCTCCTCATAGTCCTCATTACTTCCACACTCCAGGCCGACGAGGCTGATACACCTCCATCGCTCCCTTGTTTCTCGATCTTTTCTATCTTACCATTCTTTCGGCGACGTTACGACTTTCTGGACTGGGGCTTCCAGGCAACAGGACATTCTGCTTTTCAGTTCCAGCTCTTACGCGTATGTATCCATCTACCGTTCTGATGTACCTATTCATCATCCAATTACCCGAGTAGAACACCGTGATAGTTGTGTCAGGTGAAAGTGCGCGTCAAGCGTTCTTTACCGCAAAAGGCCTTGACCTAACAGAAGGCTTCAAAATACTATCGGGAGCAGTGGGTCGAGTCTATAGTCTGATGTTATCATCGCCTTAAACTTTGTACAGATTCCAATGGTCCGAGGAGTAACCTCGAATCTGGAGCCCAGACGAATCACCAAGATACACAAACGCCTGGGACAAGTTCAGCATTCAGCGTCTTTAAATGACTGTACGTTATTTTCTTGTGCCGTCTGCCCATCACTGATTCTTCTTGTTCGCCATTTAATAGTAATTCCACTGATTCTGGACGATTCCCGGCGGATAATGGAAAGCTGGGGAACGTCCGGAAAATTCGACCCGTTCGAAAGTATATACTCAGTAGGCATAACCACTCGTCTTCGATCTAACAACCCATTAACTCAGGAGTCTTTCTTTTACCCTTTAAACAGCTTCTGTTCCAGACTACCCTACGGAGCTTGTCGTGTACTGAGATATCAGACGACCCAACCACCGTGGGACGGCTGAAAGAATTGTACGACACCCTTGATAACGGTACCACCCCGGCCACTGTTCTCCTTCCCTGGTTACCTACTCCTGCTATGATCAGAAAACTCTGGGCCACTAAGGAGATATACGATATCGTTAACAAGGCTATCCAAGAACGGGAAAAGAGTGGCATCTCACGCAATGACACCCTGCAGATGCTCCTCGATTGCGGGGATGAAAAGCTCGTCGTGGTCGGAGTAAGTTTATCCCATTATGCTTTCCTTGTCCTCCGCTTGAGCCTTGACCATTCGTTTCTACAGTTTATAATGGGGCTCCTGATCGCCGGTGCACGCGCAACAGGGACAACCGCTTCTTGGCTCATCACCTTCCTTGGATGCCACCCCGAATGGCGGACAAAAGCCGCCTCAGAAGTCGAGGCCCTCGTTGCTAACACCCAAACCTTGCCCTCCGACTCGCTCTCTTCGCGCCTTGCCGCTCTCCCTCTTGATGTATGGGAGTCAGAGACCCCCGTGCTCGATGCGATAATTAAAGAAACGACACGGGTGGCACAACCTCATACAGCCATGAGGCGTAATCTTGGTCCACCGCTATATATCGATGGGAAACTAGTACCTACCGGAGCCTACGTCATATATCCCTTCAGCGACGTGCACCTCGATCCAACGCTCTATCCAGATCCATGGAAATTTGACCCTGGCAGGGGCAATGTTAAAAATGTGCCCTTCGCATACGTCGGATGGGGAGGAGGTACGTTGATTTTAACGTGTCCATTCGCCCCTGGGGGTAGATGAACACTTACGTTGGCAATCATGATACTGATCGTGCGCCGTTTCACGCAGGCAAGACTTTGTGCCTGGGAACGAGACTTGCCAAGGTGGAGCTCAAGCTCATCACGGCAATGTTCCTATTGGGCTTCCGCCACACGGTCGTCGACAAGCATGGTCACAAAACGAATCCTGCCCCCAATTGGAATGATATCCTTTTGTGCAGGCCGCCTCCAGACCAGACTGGCTATTTGAGCTATGAACGGACCAACGTCCCCTTGTGATCTAGAGGCCTCTTGCTGGCAATCGACATATTTATGCACAACCTCGTCCAATGCTCTCGTTGCGCATTTCGTTCCCTCTACTTATTACTTATAGTTTTTGAAACCTTTGCTGTGTAGCACCCCGCGGACCGTATTTTTGACTCAGTAATATTTATTAATCTAGAAGACTCCTGGAGATCTCAGGTATCTATTTCTAACGTATGTGTATAATAAATACCTGTAGTTACCCTGCTGCCACAATCCAAACAAATCTATTGCTTTGTCTTCTCGTACACACTGGCGGTACCGACTCGGCCTCGTGAATATTAGAATGTCATTATATAGGAATTAGGGGAAAGGGGAGAAGGGTATAAAATTTACAACGCGTCCACGAGGTGATCTTCCCCCGAGCGCGGAAGAAGTCACCGTCTACTCAAACTGGAGCCTGTCGCGGTCAGTCCCAACATCGGCGCTCTCCCTGACGGCACGAGCTTCCATCCTTTCTCTTACACTCTTCAAAGAGAAGTACTCCATCTTCGCTGTCCTCTCCCGCTCCGCAAGTTTCAGTCTCTTCTCCCTCGACGGTTCCCATCTACTCTTCAGGATCCGACGGACGGCCTCTGGGCTGATCTTGAACTTCTCCGCGAGCATGGGTGTGCTAAACTTCTCAGGATCCAGGCGATGCATCTGGCGAATTCCTTCCATTGCTTCTCGTGAGACTTTGCGCGGTGGATTCCAGCCGCCGGGAAAGTTCTTCTTGATGACCTCTCTGTGGACCTTGTGTTCATGTGGAGTAGGCTTTTTCGGTGGTTGGCGGAGATGTAAAGGTGGGGTATTAGGGCGTACGCCATTCACGGCGTCGTCGTCCTCTGAAAGGTCGACGGGAGTACTGTCGTCGTCGAGGATGGAGCGGGGCCTGGGTAAACCTTCAAGAGCCCATTTCCGCCGTGATTTAAGGGAGACTGGTATGGAGTAGGAACGAACCAGGGTGGCGCGACAGCAAAGGCCAACTTTGTGGAAACTGAGGAACATGGCGATTGAAGGAAAATTCGTAGTTGCCTAATTGGGATTGATATGTGTGATCGGTAGAAGCCGTGTTGGCGATCCGCCTCGAAATCCAGCTCATCCACATTTGCCAGCGTACATATTTGTTTCTTCGTCACGGGCTGTAGAGACACGCGATACAGCTTTGTAGGCTATGGCTGACCTTTCCGACTCTAACATCGATGAAGGTCTGTATTCAACTTGAATTTGCTTCCGTCCCGGTACAATTATGGCAGACATTTTCCGTCTGATATACTACTGCTCATATACTCGATAACCGATCCTGATAATTATCTCAAAGCTTACCAGGATGTCCGCTCCGACAAGTCTGACACAAACTGGCTACTCCTGGATTACATCTCTGATCGTTCAGACAAGCTTCAGGTTACCCAGACGGGCACAGGTGGCCTCGCAGAGCTACGCGAGGTCCTCGATGACACAAAGGCGTCGTACGCTTATGCGCGTGTTACCTATTCAAATGACAAGGAGTCCACGCGCGAGAAGTTCATACTCGTGGTGACTATCCTGTTACCTTGTCTGATATACTCTTCGCCCTGACCCACGTCTACAGGTATGGATAGGTCCGAACTGTAAGGTTATGAGGAAAGCGAAGGTGCGCTGTTCTCCCCCTCATCTCTCTTTAGACTGCATGTGTTCCCGTTGTGATCCACGTTTCCTAGATCTCCGTCCAGGCCGCCGACGTCAAGAAAGTTCTGCGGGTATATTCAATAGAGGTTGCGGCGGAAGTGAAAGATGACCTTAAGGAGGATCCTATTGTTGTCAAGTTACGCAAAGTATGTAGGATCATTTCGCCTGCGAGAACATACAACTCACACGACTTTCTTCCAAATTTGCGGTTGTGGCGATCAATCAGGCAGGGGGTGCCAGTTATGACGGTGTTTAGCAGTTACGATCGAAGTGTTCTACTTCTTTCGTGCTCTGGAAACATAGAAATCATTCCTTCCGCCACTGCGACTCTGCCAGATTTCGTGTTCTTTGTCATGCAACAGCAACAATTCATTGTACACAAGTCTATGATCGGGGAGCAAGTCCTTTCAAATCCTCAATGCCGTCCTCCACAAGCCTCATGCCTACCCATTCGGACATCATCGTTGCTCTCAGAGTTTTCTCATAAAAGTCAATTGCCGGCTTGTTCCACTGCATGGATGAAATGACAATTGAGCCTCCGCAACTTTAGAGAACAATCGACATTACAAACCTTGAGTACGCTCCAGTCAAGCCTTGCACAATCCTGTTGGGGGTAATGGAGATTAAGGTTAGCTTTTAGTCACAGAAATCAGTGCCCCACCAACGGGCAACTTCTAGTTACGACATTACAATGACAACGGAATGAATATTACTTGCCTTGGCTTGGGCAGCCTTGCTAAGTTCGACGAAGAACGCCTTGCCGATTCCTTTGGCTCTATGTTCCGGCTTCACGTAAAGGTCCTCAAGCTTCGAGGGGTGAGTCAGATTGATTACCGTGTATCATCCGTATCAGGTAGGATTCGAACTCACGACTTGAAGTTCTTCGATGTTAAGCGGATCAGATATATACTAAGGAATTAATTGAAGGTTGTTTTACAGTCTACAGTCCCGAATGGTTTAATCCATTCTCATCATATTCTTATGTTTCTAAAGTCAGAAACTGCAGTTTAGGCAAACATCAAATTATAGACTATAATATAACTATTTTTTCCAAATCTAATGCTGGCTAAATTGTGGGATTTAGCTTCCTCATTTGACAAGCCGTGGGAAGACTGATCACTTTTGACGAGGGCTCCAGCAGAGCCCTCGTCAAAAGTGATCAAGCATAGCCACATGACCATGTGACTTATTTGCTCACCGCTGTCACTTCTTGTGCGCTGCCACCTTGTATACCACTGCCCTCATATGCTGGTTAAAAAGTCATGTTAGATTGCCCTCTGCGCTCAATCAAGGTACTTGGTAAAGGTATGCTTCTGATACTTTATTTATCCTGATACTCAAATTGTTGATCCGTACTGATACTGTGTATCATTTGTATCAGGTGGATTTTGGTTCGGTTGAACAAGACTTTCCAACTGTTATTAAAATTAGAATAAAATCAAAGATTTAAGAATTTCTGTCCACTGTGGGTTAGTCCTAACTATGTATCAAGTTTGAATAAGTTAAATGCTTGATATTTTTCAACCGTATGTGCCAATTGTTTTACCTGATACTAGATTCTTCCTGATACATGCTTAATTCTTATAGTTTTTTCGATTAAGGTTTGACGACCGCAAAAGGCTCATATCAACAAACTACAGAAATACGCAAATTTTTCCAGAGCCTCTCATGGGTCTTTGCACTGATTGCGGTGTTCTTTTCCCAAAACTGACTGTGTCAATATGCAAGAAGTGTGAAGCACTTGCAACTGTAACATCTGATGAAGAACGTAAAGCAATTGAGGTGAGCGTACTAGTTATGTCTCATAATATCCTATAGTCTAAATTTAATCCAGTCAAAGCCACAGTGCGAAGGGTGTTCTATCATGTATAGGTTCCTTAAATCACCAAAATGTGGTGCTTGTGCTGAGTCTAATAGAATGCTGAATGTCGAATGTATGTGCGTCAAGTTTATAACATTTTTAAGACTTAGACTTTCTTTAGATGATACTACGCTGACTAGAAATCTTCTCGAGCGCTCTGTTGAGCATCATGAATCAGCTTCTCAACATCGTCTTAATCAGCCTTCTTCACGACCAATGAATCCTGCACTGCAAGCTGCTCACAAAGCAAAAGAAGCGATTGCTGCGGTGAAGATGCAGGCTAAAGGGAATATTTTCACAGTTGAGATGGCACTGTCTATCTTTCCATCAAATGGGACTGCTCCCAAGAAGGTCAAGTTAATAATATTAATTTAGATATTTTGTCGATGCTAACTTTTAAATGCTCAGGTTCAAATTTTGCCTCTTTTAAAGAAATATAATGGATCCGAACCTGTAGCTGACATGTTTGAATATGCCAAGGTCGAACTCAAGGCAGCTTTTTTACGATCACCACCTTCTCAGCAATACGGACAAAGCGAGTTGAATTTTGACCAGTTAAGTTCTTGTCGAAATTATACTAGTCTGATAAACTGAAATATCTATTTAGACCAACATTCGGAGTTGGTTCAAACAAAGTGCACCAGCTCGAATATAAGACAGGGAGTGTGACAGAGAACATTGAGACTTTTTTCAATTCTTTGAAAAGCGGAGGACATTTGAATGATGCTGATGTTAAGTCCAAGACGATTCCTCTTCGTGTTTTTATCTATCACATGCCTGTAAGTTCTGACCTACATATTTTGATCTCAATCTCTGAAAAATTTTCAGGACGCTGACGATGAAGACGATATGATGGCTCATTCTTACAAAACATCTACTCGCCAACTGGAAACATCTTCGACTGCAAGAAAGCAGATATCCAGTGTGAAGCGTAAGGCCTCAAAGAGTGAGTTCTATGTTATATTCAAGTTTCAACAAGACTGATTTTCGAATTAATATCATAGGTCTTTCTTCATCAGTACCACAGTATATGAGTACATTTCGGCCTCGCAAAGTACTTGCAGCAAGTAAATCAACTGATACTGAAATTCAATATGATCGGTATAAGTTTACATCAACTACTTTTACGACGGATGCTGAGGGAAATGTGAATGAACATATTGGCATTGAGGAGAAGACAATCAAAATTGCCCGTGACTGGCAGTCTCATTCTCAAGGAGACCAACCTAAAGGTGGATATCTTGCGAAAGGCTTGATGAAGTTTGCGTTTCAGGTGAGCAGGCTCTGTTTTTATTGATTGTAGTACTAAATTATTTTATATTAGGGCCGCTTTGATGGTAAACAATATGCGATATTTCAATGCAAGCCTGTTAGAGTAACAGGATCTCAAAATCTCATTGATCTCACTGCTGAGTTGCGTCTCATGGCATTGGGACAATATTTTGCAGACTCTTTTATACGAAGAGCAAACATACATGAAGTCAGCATTCCCAGTAAGTTTCTATTACTTAGATTTTCTTCAAAAGCTCAATTATTTGACTGGTTAGGCCTTCGATGGAATTTTGCTGGAGCATTTCTTGGATCCGTAACATCTGATCTTCTACCTCCACCTCAAGATGAGGATAAGAATACAAGGAGCCTTCTCTTCAAAGAATTTTTAGCGGCACCTCTACTTGTTACAAAAGGTTTGTATACGGAGAGAAAATTTAGTGGGTGTCTTGAAGCAGGTGATAACAATGATAATGTGGGCCGTGTCATTGATGCATATGCCCACCATATTCTTGTGGACAGTGGTGGAACTATACTAATGACTGATCTTCAAGGTACGTCACTTAATTTTATATTTGTATACAAGACTAATAATTAAGTATTAGGTGTCGTGGGCCCTGATAATGAAATAATTTTATATGATCCTCAAGCACACTCGTAAGCTCTATATTATTCAACTCTTATATCATATCTCACATACTTATCTAGAACACAAAAAAATACAGGCTTCTGGGATGAAGGTGCTGCCGGCATGAAGAAATGGCAAAGTCAACATAAATGTAAAGTACTTTGTCGCAAGCTGGGGCTTAGTGACTGTGTGATTGATATCAAAGAGAATACTGAAAATGATATGATTACTACTCATGGTCCACTTCGTATTGGCTTTCCCTCTCCAAAAGTAGAAAGCCCTTAATTAATTTTTACTAGTAGTTCTGTCTTCGAAATATCATTTGTCTTTGCTAAATGTAAATACTTCCTTGATGTTGATATCAACTTCGTACTGTAAGATTGAGTCGTATCAAGACTACACAAAATTAGTGACATGGAGCGCACCTCAATCCTTTCTACTAATGTCTCGATTCCACATGAGGCACAAAAGATGTTGAAGGCATTAGTGTATCCATATAGAATGCTGTCAATGAGCTGCATAGTCTTGGACAGAACAGGAAGGCGACTCGGGATTCAATTGTTGATAACTTCGATAAGAACCGGTATAACCCCAGCACCAACGACCATATTACCACCCGTTAAATGGGATGAGATATAAGCTACAAAATTCAGAAGAGCGTCAATGAACGATTGAGGAAGCGTTGATTCTGGAATAAGAACTAACACCCAATTCAAGATGAGTTAGTGTGTCCCCAAGTGACTCAGACCATCCTTGCAGAATGCGAGGTGGTCCGTCCATACACCAATGGAAATCTTACGCAAGCCCCTTAGATTTATCAATTCAGACCATAACTCATTTCCCAGATCACTATGTGTACGAATTGACAGTTCGCGGAGAGGATGCGCTCGAATGACGGCAAGGAGGGAGAGGAAGGTAAAGTCTGTCTTTACGCTGTCGTCAACCCATGTTATAGATTCTAGATTCACACATAACGCGAGAGCTTTCAGAGTATTCTCCATTATGTTTCCCTGATCGCATAAGAGGCCTCGATGAACTGAATGTTATCTTTCAACTTCTGTTCATGGAGATTTATGACAAGGCAGGCACTGCACTTACGAAAACCATATGTTCGTATCTTGTATTTGAAATATATATATAATTGACTCAATATCTGAAACAAATTGTATGATACAAGCCCTACATTTGTGGAAGCATTGACTGAAAGATATACCAAACATTATCAAAAGTAAGTGAACCAATATGAAGATTATCATAAACACTCTGTGCCTGCACAGCATATTCAATGGAAACAAATTGTATCAATGCCTCACCACCTATTTTTTCCATGAGTGACTGTACTACTGCAACATCAACTGGTTGTAAATAATTTTCAGCGCCATACTTGTGATGAAGGGAAAAGGCAACATTTGGAGAAACGCCAGAAGGTAAGAACTTGTTGTTATCTCTACGAACTGTATGATCATTTTGATTTTGCTTCCATTGATCGAGATCTTGTTGAAGAAGCTTTGACCAAAGCCATTGAACCAATTCACTATAAGTGCTGAGTAAGCATAAGAATGTAAACCAGCATTGTACTGTACGTACTACTGCTTTGGAATAGCTGCATCATATATGCCCTGGCCAGCAGCCCAGTAAATATGGACATTGTCACCCCATGAGATGCGAAAGCGCAACCAACCACGTTCAATTGTAATATTGTCTGTGCTCCTTAAAAACCTATGGGCTGGCCCGAACTCAACAACTTCGAGAGCAGGAGAGAAATGTTCTCTATAATAAGAGTAAAAATGAGTTAGCATAGTAATCAAACAACAAGCATCTTACCGAAGAGCACGTGCAAAGCCATAGAGAAGTGTGGTCTCAGAACCACGATCAGTGGTAGACTGAAGTGGCATGCCTAGATTTTATCAAAAAACGGTATTATAAATGAGTAATAAAAACTTACCACCAAGCTCCGCAATGAGAGATAAATAAAGATAGGCAATTGCACTCTTTAAACGGTTATTTGGGATCACCCACAATCCCAACCACTTTCCAGACCATTTATCACGAATACCCCAAATTGCAAAACCAATGCTAACAAGTTTGTCATGACCGTCAGCACTCCACTCGTGATGAGGACCAATACTGGTCAAGATTCCACGGTGAATCTTCTTTGAGGTAGGCTCACGCCGAGCAAAACCCTCAGAATCTAAGAATTGCATTTGTTCTTTCACAGCTTTCCTATAAACTAGTGTTTCAAAACAAGATACTTAACTTTTGTTTAAAAAAACATACTGTGTCAGTAATGTTCCTGTATCAAAGGCAATATTTTCTGTGACAGTACGAAACCCTAAACGGCCAGATGGGTCTTTTGACAACTGGTCAGAGACCAGCTGTCGCTTGTCAACCTCTGACATGGATGCAGTTGTAGCACCACTGGCCTGTAAGCCCATGTCTTTGGCCCGGCGAGAAACAGTAGCCTCGCTGAAGACAACATCATTAGATTAGAAGTTAAAAGTAATAAATAAAGATAGACATACGACATTTTTATCCCGTGGTCAGCCCATAAGAGTTGTGATATAATCTTACGATTAGTCTGATTTCTACGATAATATCCACGAATCAACTCCTGGACCCTTTCATCATCCTTTGAAGCTAAAAAAAGATATCAGGTCTTACATAGCATTATAATGTATATAAACTCACGGCAATCTTTGTGTTGATTTTTGCCAGTGGGATTGTTCGATTTTGGGTCAGTAGAGGCCATCACTAAGAACAGATGTGAGAGATGAAAAGCGACAGAAGTGTGCTAATGAACAGAAACTCATTATCTCAACCTTTTATATCTTCAAGCTGATACCATATAACAGACAGAAAATTCTTGACTTAAGCAGTGTCGTTATCAAACTTGAGCATAACTTTGGTCTCTATAGGCTATAGTGCTTCGAAAATGAAGGTATATTAATGTAGACAAAGGGTTATCTATAAGTAGACTGTTCCACACCTGCTATCAACAGTGGATGCTTATTCTATTCACAGCACAAGCACTCAAGAATAGTCCTTTGGAACAACACTAAATTTTTTCATTACGAATTGAATTCTGAAATGTGGGTCAGGCCTAATCTAATTGCAAAAAGAAAAATAATCTTACATATACATGGAAGAATGACCATCCGTAACTTTCATTGCCATGTCTTGAATTCATAATCACATCATCATGATAGCAGATGAAAAACATGAGAGATCAAGTCGGACAAGCTTTGAAGCTCACAAATGAATAGTCGAGGTACTGCTACGAGAATGCAGACTACAACAAGTAGCCAGTGCTTTAATTTTTACAACAGCAAATGCATGAGGCACTCAGTTTGACATTTGTCCTGTTCAAACTTCTGAGAAGTTCCAGATAACCCACTTTAAACGTCTTCTATAATACCCCAATAGTCTAATCAACCTGTGTTTTAATAGAGTAGACAAAGACTTACTAAGTAATAGGGATATGCTCACAGCATCTTGATTGAAAGCAGAGAGCAGTCTTACATGACTTTTTCCGTTTGATGTATTATAAATGAACTAGATTAGATACACTACGACAAGCTGGCCTGTAATAAGAAAAGAAAGGAAGGAAGTGAGATCAAGGACTTACCATGCTACAGTTACCCTCTAAAGTTGCTTTGTCCTAAGAGACTGGCATGCGAGGGCAGCGGTACGCAAGGATGGCAGCATGGAAACGGCAAGAAGCCAGAAAATACATAAGCACAAAATTACGAATCTTTGAGCTTATGCTGACATAAATGGTAGTTTGAACGATGACTTACTGAGCTATGCTTTTTAGTATGCATATATAACAAGTATATATAAATGGTATATGGACGTTTGCATAAACTGCAGTTTCTGACTTTAGAAACATAAGAATGTGATGAGATTGGATTAAACCATTCGGGACTGTAGACTGTAAAACAACCTTCAATTAATTCCTTGGTATATATCTGATCCGCTTAACATCGAAGAACTTCGGGTCATGAGTTCGAATCCTACCTGATACGGATGATACACGGTAATTGATGCAACGGCCATAGGGCGTCGTACAGACGCACGTATAGTCCAGGTTTGCCAGTCCAGGTAGAGAAGTTGAAGAAATAGATAGCGAAGCCGATGGCTTCGCCGCCGGCGACCCCCGCGGGTCCGGAGAACGCGATCAGTGCGTGCGCATATGGAGTCTCAAAGAGGTTTTTGTGAAGCTGCACAGTATAAGAAAATATACGAGTACGATGTGACAAGATAATACAATTTCTGGGGTAGCTTTTACAGAATCGCGTGCCTTCTCATAATCCGCCTTAAGGCCATTGTCAGCAGTTTCAACGACTGGAATCCAGTATAATCAACATACAAGGCCAATGATCAATTCAAGGAGAACTGGCTACATGACTGAGTCTGAGAAGACGTCTGCTTCCAACACTTCTCACCACATCATTTGGTTCAGCAGGCCTAAGATGATATTGAGAAGACATGGATTCTGACGAGGCTGGACGACTCGATCGTAAGCGATGGTGGCTGAGAATGTCTTGTGTATACTTGTTTGGTTCGAACCTTATTCCACTTTTTCATCGGGACAAGCACGTCAAGGGCTTCCCCGCACTCCAGCCGGCCTTTTCACAAAAGCAAAAACATTATGGACCCTGCTAAATTGGCAAAACTCCAGGCTGCTGCTGCTGCCAACAGGATCGGTCAGTTTCCTGTCGGTTCAGTGAATTCTTTTGGTAAGAAAACTGACGTGGAACCCTTAGGTGGTAAGGGAACCGTACGCCGAAAAGTCGTGCGAAAAACAAAGCCCTCGGCCGCGCAGGACGACAAAAAACTTCAAGGTGCTCTCAAAAAGCTCAATGTACAGCCCATCCCTGGCGTAGAGGAGGTCAACATGTTCAAAGAAGATGGAAATGTGCTCCATTTTACCGCCCCGAAGGGTGAGCCATCCACCCTTACTTCTGTACACCTGTACGGCCCTGACCTTCTTCTCCTTCCTCTTCTCGCAATTTTCTTTCAACGACAGTGCACGCCGCTGTCTCGGCCAACACGTTCGCAATCTATGGCACTGGACAAGTGAAGGAGCTCACTGAGCTCGTGCCCGGCATTCTCAATCAGCTGGGCCCAGACTCCCTCGCGTCACTAAGGAAGCTTGCGGAATCCTACCAGGCTATTCAACAGCAGCGGCCATCCGCGGGCGGCGCCGCCGAGGACGACGACGATGACGTCCCCGACTTGGTAGAAAACTTCGATGTTGAGGCCGATAAGGCGGCTGGCGGTCTCGATTAGGTGTATACGCGGTTCTCGCCGAGTTTGATGTGCGCATCGTGAGGTGGTGGGGCAAGAGGACTGATTGAGATATGAGACGCTTGTACGAGGAAGAGGGTTTGCAACGAAATTCAATGAAAGCGGGGTGGAGAAGACATTTTGCAGTATGTAAACGCTACGAACTCTTCTCCGGTCTTCTCTGTTTTCGCCATGCTCTATAATGAAAGCTGCTTCTATCGTTGATACGTATTTTTTTTGTCCGAGTTCGGGAAACAATGTACGCGTTGTCGTTGGGATGGACTGATCCATGTGGAGAAAAGGAGCCTCATTCATTCTAATATACACGCATTCGTCCATTCCGTGTAGTATGTGTAATACTTCCGCGGTCAAGATTGCACGGTGCCCAACGTTCTCCCGGCCCAACGTCTCAGATTCAATGCATATCAACCTTACCTGCACTCTGGGTTCGGGATTCAGCAGCGAATCTCTGAACATGATCCTAATCCTTGGAATCAAGATCGCCACAAAAGAATATGATAATGATAAACCCAAAGAAACTTGGCGTCACAGTCACTCAAAGTTTTTGACTCTACCGCGACACAACTGGCCTCAGTCTCCATTAGCACACGCATGAAACCCTTATAGCTTGCGAGTACTGCTTCTACAACGTCAAACATGGACTGCGGTTAGTGACGTGTGTCATGCCTGACCGATGTTTTCCAGCGCTTTACGGAATCCTAAGCCATTAAACCCCGCACAATCCCTGCTTTGGCGCGTGTGTTTGTTTCCCCTTTCCTTCACTAAACTACCGACGCGCCATCAGTCCATTGGTTCACCCTGGTTGTCTCTTTGGCACCGATCAAAAGTTGGTCATCTGGGCCGTTTGAAAGGAAAAAAGAAACGAAACTGAAATCAAGGGATATTGCGATCTATCGGTGTTAATCTCAATCATATGCATGCTGGCACGCCTGTAGTTCTGTCGAAGTCGGAACGTCGAAAACTATCTATATTTCCATGGTGTTGAAGGACATGCCATGGGCTAAACATGTATCATGGTGGTAATCGCGTCTATTGTGTCGCATCAACGCTCGATGGCATACTTTATGCACATGCCTGTTTGTTTCATCATTATCTTGACGATTATTGGCTAAAGTCTCTGAAACGATGACCTTACCTCCGTGATTCTGAATCACTCTCTGACATCTATTTTGATGGAGATTCGTACTCTCAAGAGACTTGTACACCAAGTGACACACTTGTACTACGCACCTATGTTGATCATGATGACGTCGCGCTGCCGTTCTGCCATAAAATTGAGCTCCTGTTCTATATGTCAAGCATCCCATCACAAATCGACACAATATCAGGCTGAAACCAGACCAGCGTAGACCAGCGTGTGCACTTCGTTTTTTAAGGTGTAAACTTCTCAGATATATAAATAGGATGCGTCACGATTCGTACACACGTGTACATGCTCCGAGACGTTTTGTTGTGGCGAGTGACTAAATCGGGAATCAAAAAGGGACGGATCTAACCCTATTGGATTTGTCAGTCTTGTCCGGCTGTGGGGGGAGACCGGTGCTAAGTGACCGTGCCTTGTAGGTTAAAAGCGATCTTTCCGAAAGAACTTACGGTGTTGCACATGGTTTACTTCAGGAGTCCAGGCTTGGGACAGATTACCAACTTCTGGCTAATCAAGTTTACGATTCGTGGCCCCGGTCTGGGATACCGGCTCTCAAGGTCCTTGACTCATGATTATATTGTTCCATTCTGAAATGCCTAAGTGGAGACTTTGTCTAATTGTATCTTCAGGGCAGATTTCTAGAAATATAAATGTAGCCGCAAGGGATCCCTCGATATGGAATACCGCGCCCTGGTTCAAGATAAAAGTACGGTACCTGAAACCATGAGGGCGAAAGAAAGAGCCTCGTTCCTCGACTCGGACAATCTCAATATGCCCCGTTGTGTAAATTCATATTCAGCGGCAAAAGAATTCGTTACACACCGCATACACATACAGATGGTCAGATGAATGCGTTGCACAGGGAAATCGAAAGACCGAGATTCAAAAGGCTGGTGTGTTGTGCCAGTAATGCGGTGTCAAGGGATTTGACCGATATATGCCATGACGATAAGTTAGGATTGACGGCCAACACATGGCGGTGTCGCAGTCAACGCATTACGATGATAAATTGTGTAAATGCGAGGTTTCTGGGGGAAATTACTAAGGAAAGCCTGAAGAACAAATGGAACAGTCATGAAACCTGTCGGAGGAATTCAATGCTTCTATTATTATCACCCTAGAGACGTAACGGCATTTCTACAGAGTTCAAAGAGTAACGAGATCGGGCGCGAGATAGGATACAAATTCTACTTAGGTACAGATCCAGTACAACGTACACGGATTTTGATAGAGAATTTACATAGAAATCTCAACCTAAGATCGTCAGACGCTCGTTTTGTGCAGCAAGGGATAGATCCATCGGGCGGGTTATCGCAAATTGTATCATGCAGATGGGGAGTAAACTGCCGAACGCTTTCAGACATGCTCGCCGAAAACAACAGAGTAGTGTTTCGGTGCAGCTGCGCTTGCATCCGGTACGACTGCTATTTGTACATCCGTAAAGTTGTGATCGAAGAATAGAATGCGGAAGAAATGTTTGTAGACACCAGGAAAGTCATATATATTCGCAAAAGACACCTTAACTTCAATGTGTCCCGTGGCTTAGTTGGTTACGGCGTCCGACTGTTAATACTCTCATATCGGAAGATCGAGAGTTCAAGTCTCTCCGGGACAGTTTTTTTTAGACTTATGGCTCCCTCAAGGTCTTCATTATAATTGTTCCCATTCAACAAACTCTATACTTTGCTGGGTGACAGACCCTTGAAACTTCACTGAAAACAAGGCTACAAATGTCTGCTGGAGCAATGCTTTATTTACTTAACACAATTTCAAGGACTGTTTTTTCAATGCTCTTTTTTTATTTAAGAACTTGTCAGGAACAAGTATTTACTCATGTCTAGGTTTCTCCCTGGGTTATAAACTTGAATGTCTTTCTAGTATAATTCTGTTTCCACCTGAATGATAAAGCAAGCTTTACCCATTGCATCCTCTTCTTTACTTTTTAACAAAGCAAATATAAAGGCTTAGAGTAATATCTGGCTTGAGCTTTGAAAACTATTTTCTTCCTCATTGTTGACTTGAATGTCAGTTTGGATAGTGAAAAAAAATGATATACTATAATAGATTTAAATCAAAATCTGTATATTGACTTTTCAGATTGTTAAAGGAAAATAGTATATAGATATGAAAATATGAGGGATACAGTAAAAACTAAGTAACATAAGATACTGTGTAACTGACAAACTTTTGCTATAATCAGAAGTGGTAAAATAGATCTTTAGATTTAATTGCCTTTTTCAATGCAGGCACAGTGTATGATGAGTGAGAACTGCAAGTATACTGGTTTACTGTAGTACTTCCAGAGAATTGAACTGATGACCTCAGGAAAACTGAAATTACAGTAGCTCAAAAAAGTGTTTCAATGTTTCATAGTTTTTAAAAAATGATGTTGGTATGAAAGATTGGAAGTACCCAAAGTTTTGATTAAATTATGTCAAATACTATGGCATTTGATCTAAGTGTCATTTTTAAGCTGGTATGTAGAAGCTTTACATATATTAATTTTAGATTTTATCACTTGTTAGTTGTTACTATATAAGCTAGTTTTTACAAAATAACCAAATATTTATATAGTTTTTTTGAGCTACTATAGCTTGTCAGTCTTTTTCACTTTCAATAGCTGCTTTTTACTAAACTACTTTACTTCTGTATAGTTTTATGACTTAGCCAGCCTATTTAGCCATTTTCTTCTAGAATAAAGCTTGGACTTGCGTGCTATACTTAAAGACTCAGATGCAGACTGTCAGGAGACAGGTCCTCAGACCATCTACCCTAGCTCTGCTTAGTCTGTGTTGATGTTGGCACTCCTATCTAGCCACCATCCAGACTGCTTAGCCCTATCCTGCTCTATCTTTGACTTGGCATTAACATCTGACAGATCAGCTAGTCTTCAAACCCACTCTACTTGCTGGCAGGCCTTTATAGTAATAGGACCTCACATAGGCTAAGTGCACCAATAGCAGGCCACAGCAGTACAGCACAGATCCAGGATATCTGAGTGCACACAATTCATCTATTTTAAGCAATATCTAATAGCTATCTAGAGCAAGAAATAGATCCAATCAGTGATAGTGCCAGCAGCAGCTGGAATGATAGATGACAGATGGCATCAGTCCATCAGCAAATAATACACTTAGCTGGCAGCAGTGCTTATAAACTAGAATAATGAAGTTTTTCCATGACTAATAGCTTGGCATTTTACTTTAGCACCTGACATCACTTGACACTCCTCACCAACTTAGACAGACAGCAATCTTGTGAACTTTTTGGTATTTATTAGTTTAATTTATGGTGTCTACTTATTTTCTTTTAAGTTCATTGCTCTTTAGCAACGGTGAACTCATTTTACTATAAGTATTTACTGTTTGCTGGTAGTTAGAACAACAGAGTTTCTTATCCCACAGTCTGCTTAGTTCTCATGGTTCAGATTTCTTTTGAGCTGACTTATTAGTCACTAACTGTTTGAACATCTTGTCTGCCTGCCATAGTTTTACTCATTACATGGAACTTACATGGCTTGTACCTACAGCAAGCACTTTTCAGCTTAAACATTGTTAAGCTCCTAGTTTTCTTGCTGCACTCAAATTTATATTTTCTTTCTCTTCTTTTCTAGATGCATTTAGTTGTTAGTGCACTTTTTTTATCATGTTTCCCTTACTAACTCACACCTTTTCTTGCCACTCAACTTATTATTTGATGTGTTCTTTGGAACCTGCCTGAAACTCCCTTACACACTTAGCACACCCAACACATATTCCTAGGTTAGTAGCCATAAACCTTGTCTGCTACTGACAAACTTTTTAGCATCATCAAATTGGAGCCTACTGCAAGAGACTTTAGAGCAGAATTCTGCTAGAAATGCATCTCCAATGCAAGCACCATCTGCTAGAGGAGATAGCAGAAGGCATTCTTTCTCTCCAATATTTCTCTTCCACACCTCAACTTGCCAGTGCCTTACCATGCCACACCCCAGTCCAGGAACTACAGAACACTGAAAATGAGCTCACTGTAGATGATATTCCTGATATCTTCCCATGTTCACTCAAATATAACCTTAGTGCCAACAACCCTTTAGCATTTCTGCTTGCTGCTGTACAATCTTTTACCACTCCTGCTTCATCAACACCCCTCTCTCAACTCTTTAATTTTCCCAACTTATTGCCAAAAATCAGAATCTTTTCCTCTCTACATGGAAAGACAGTCACCATAGAACCACCTTCCCAGCACATGCCACTGTGCAACTATTTCTCTGTGCCAAAGTAAAATGAGTTCAAACCATGAAAATTCTCCCAATATTTCAAGAAACTTGAATATCTGTTTAAAGACTGTGAGTAACTGACTTCACTCAAATGAAGGAATATGTGACATGGTATGTTTTGTATGACATAGCAGAAACTTGGACTAGTCTCCTAGAGTGTAAGAGTTTAAGTTTTTATTCACACTGATGATGCCCAAGTTGTGCTAAGGTGCACTATCACTAGTACAGCTACTTAGTCAATATAGCTTTGGGAATGCTAAGTAAGAGAGAGAGTCCCAGACAGGTCCCAGAGAACGCACAGTAGGCAAGAGGTTGGTGGTAAGGAAAAGGGGTGATTGGTGCTTATGTAAGGCCCAAAAATGTGGCAAGAGTATGCTAAAAGTCACCAAGGAAAGGTGCTAAGAGGCGTGGAAAAGAGTCGCCAAGGAAAGGCGCTAAGGAGTGCAGGAGAGAGTCGCCAAGGAAAGGTGCTAAGGAGCGCAGGAGAGAGTCGCCAAGAAAAGGTGCTAAGAGACACTGTAAAGGGTCACTAAGAGGTGCTAAGTGTTAGCACCAAAAAGAGATGATAAAATGATGAGATTGCTTAGCAGATCTAAGCACAAATGCCTTGCCATAGTTGCAAGGCACTAAGAGATTGCAGACAGAAAGAGTGAGAGAGAACTAAAGCAGAGTCCCCTTGCTTACACGGTCAACAAAAGGTAGTCTGTTGCGTAGGGTGACCAAAATGTTGGGATACAATCCCTACTGCCAAATTGATGATGTACTACTAACAAAAAGTAAGTATTTATATGTAAGTGAATGCCGTGAATTAAACTATATGGTGAAAAAGTCCACAATCATGCTGTCAGTCTGAGTTGGCAAGAAGCTCAGCAACATCAGGTGCTAAGGTGAAACTCCAAGCTGTCTGTCATAAAATACTTCATCATTCCTGCTGCCACCGGCTAAGAGCATCATGGGTGCCAAGTGTCTGTGTCCGTGTATGGCCCTGAAGGGTGAGTGGCAAGGTGCGGCAAGGTGTCAAGAGGGGTGCTAAGAATAGATGGTGCTATAAAGAGTGGTCCTGGAGTAATTAGAGGCTCCAGCTGCGAGTTATTAACATAAAAGTGCTAAGAATAGATGGTGCTATAAAGAGTGGTCCTGGAGTAATTAGAGGCTCCAGCTGCGAGTTATTAACATAAAAATATGCAAAAATTAGCCTCTGGAGCACTAAGATGTGCCGCTCCTGGTGGTATCAATGTGCCAATGTGAGGTGCTTGTGTTGGCACTATCCATGGTCATCTATAATGGGAGCTCATCAACACATCTTCAACACAAGACACAGAATCTGCTAAATTGGTAGATTTTTCTATATATAGCATAAGTAAGAAAAGTCTCTCAACAACTATAGATAAAGATATATATATAGTATATTTATATTTTTATTAGTATTATTCATTAATATAATATTAGCACCTTGGTCAGATGCTACAAATGAGTTGTATTCTAAATATTAACATCTTGAAGAGGTGTTAAGATGTACAATAAGTAAATAGTACCTTTTCAAAAGGTACTCTATTACATAGAGTTTGCTGCTCCTCATCTTAGCATACAACTAGCTCAAGGCACTTCTTACAAGGACCAAAAAGTAACAGTTATCCAGCTATACTCTGGCACTAAGAAATCCACATAATATATAGTTGATGAATTTTTAAAACTAGTTCAGAACTCTTTTGATAATGGCATGTATTCTCTTGGCACACTTTCTACATACTACTGGGAATTCCAGAAAATTACCAGATGGCTTTTTCAGAATCACCTAAGGCAGGACACCTCAAGTTTCTTGATGAGACTTTAGGTGTATTTATTGTATAGATAGTAATAGGCCTAAGACAACAACCTCTGTTATAGTTGATGGTGTCGTTTTCAAAAAAGGAACTGGCTAATCTCAGATTCTACTACAGAGGTTCCCCTCAAACCTCCTCTTCCAGTCTGACCTCAGTACAAACCTCCTGAGAACTTTAATTAAACTTTGTGTACATATGATGAGCACCAGTAAATAATGTGTCAATCAAAATTGATTTGAATGGCACTGTTTAGCATGTCAATGGCCTTTGAAATCAACAGGATTTTCTGACTGCACATGACTACTCAAAAGGCTACCTTAAAGTTGAGGAGTTGGTTATATAGACGTCATTTTGATTTCATGTTGCTTTCTATGTCTTTCCATCAACTTATCCCCTATACTTACCTTACAGTTATATTGATCTCTTTTCTTCAAGCTATCTGCCATTCTTACTTTTATGGTACTTAGACTTTTATTTTACCTGATACAAATAGTGCACTGTAATTCATGTACTTTTGAATGTCTTTCTGTCAACCTATGCCCTCTACTTACTTACCTTACAGTTATTCCTTCTATTGATCTCTTTCCTTTAAGCTGTCTGCCATCCTTACTTTTACGGTACTTAAATTGATTTTTTAATTTTATCTGATACAAATAGTGCACTGTAATTGCCAAGGTTCTCAGGAGGTTTCTACCAAGGTCAGACTGGGAGGGGAGGTTCAAAAGGAACCTCTCTGGTGGAATTGCCAACATTCTCAGGAGGATTTTACCAAGGTCAGACCAGGAGGGGAGGTTCAAGAGGAACTTTTCTGATGGAATTGCCAATGTTCTCAGGAGGTTTCTATCAAGGTCAGACTGGAAGAGGAAGTGAACCTCAGATTAGCCAGTTCTTTTTTTAGAAAAGGCACTAGGCAATGGAACTTGTGAACTTTGTTATTTGCCAACTTCTCCTTATCTTTCACCATGCCACTGCCTAAACTGTCATTTCATGCTCAACAACCAGCCACTCTTGGCTTAGGCCATCACTTCACAAGTCCTATCAAGCATGGTAACAAAGCCAAGACAACAACTCTTGTGCAGCCATTGAGACAATGTGAACAAATCCAATGACTCCAAGAAAAGCTGGACACTCTAAAAAAGCAAATCCTGATGGAGCCTGCAACCAGCTTGACCACTGAAATTGAGCTGGTGACTGAAATTGATTCAACTCTTGCAAATAAACCTGCTCTGCCATTTGAGGAGGCACCAGATGCCAATGATGCTCCTCAGGAGACTCCACATCCCCATCGTACAGTGTCTGATCAAACAGCAAAAAATCTGTATTCAGCTTGGTTCGATGCATTAACACAACTTGTTGCTCCATATCTTGAATACATTACAAGTTCAACAGAAACAGTGCTAGCTAGATGTCATGCTTTGAGCACAACGTGCAAAGATGTGAAGAGTTGTGTAAAGAAGACCAGTCAGATACTCTGTCTATTTCAAAGTTGTAAGTCATCCCTCAATCCATCTCTCATCATTGTGACTAAAGAAAATGTGATAATTAGACTTCAAAAAACTTATAGTAGAATGGTGTGCATATGAAGATGTCTTTCAAGTCTTGGTTTGCAATAGACTGTTTCCCACTGCCTCCTCACAACCTCAGATGGCAATCTCTATCCATCTTCTGGATTTTTACTGTGCTCTTTTTGAAAAGTCTTGTGATGTGGTCAATGCTATGGCCAGTGCCCTTGACCTGTTCTATACACATCAGAGCTTTGTCATCTTGAACAAGCAGGTGTAAGGGTGACCTCTAGAGGCTGTGGCTCAGTCACACAGCTGGCAGAGGGAGATCCAAAGTGTATTAGAATATGTACTGACAATA
>JAMWFC010000044.1:0-26357 GCA_027475525.1 Macrolepiota albuminosa | reverse complement strand
AGTCGGTAGCAAATTTTATACCGGTGTGATGAAGCAAACTCTCGGCATCCCCTGCGATGCTGTCGCTCTCCTGCCATCGCTTCTGCCATTTCTGTTTGGTATCGGTCACGACCCACCAAAGTAGTTGTTGACATCAGTAACTCAATCCTGCCATCGCTTCTGCCATTTCTGTTTGGTATCGGTCACGACCCACCAAAGTAGTTGTTGACATCAGTAACTCAAACCGATACGGACCAGGGACAGAAGGTTATGATCTTTTGACTGTGTATATTTCTGGGGAGGTGTGCCTCCAATTGTGCACAATCTCTTTCTATGGACACAAACTTTGGAAGATTGTGGGAGGCTTGATGGCGTCATATGAGCACAGAGAAGGAGACTCAGAGTTGTGGCGTCGCCACCTTCTTTTTTCAGCTGTAGTGATGGTACATGAAATGTTCCGTCAACTCCGTTTTCTTGTAAATCCGTCTTCTTGCACACGGAGTTTACTGATTCACTATTATTGATGTGCTTTAGACGCGTCGTGAAATTGCACCCGCTGGACTTGCGAAATACGATTCTCCCGAGCTCTGGTCATACACGTCAGGACATCATTCTCCTCCAGTCCACATCAAGGGCACTTGTCATTATCTCATGGCCTTCATTACTCAAAGTGGCACAGTGGTGCAAACTCAATATACAATGCGATGGGAAGAGTAGATGTGTGGGAATGATACATGAGACCCAAGCTGATTAAACAACTAAATTGTAGATTCAAGTTCAAATAGTCCGAATCTTGTCATAGCATTTCTATTGACGGTACTCGAGGATCGTGCGCAAACGGTTCCCCACTGTTTGTTTTATAAGAGGCATGTCCCCATTCCTATCCAAACGTAGTGGAAGGAAATGGACTCTTTCGTTGTAGATGTCTGTTGAGGCATGGAGAGGGAGTAAATACTTCGACGATTCTATAAATGTACATTTTAAGTTCTCTAAATCACTTGAAGGCAAAACAGAGCGACATACGGTCACACAGTCTTTCGACTATATCCTGAGACAGCCCTCCCCACAAACCTGGATATATCCCAGACCGCAAGGCAAGCATATTGATAGATCTGACAGGTATTTCAGGGAGTGTTCCCACAAAAATGGATTTCTTATCTGCTGGTATGATGGAAGATTCTAAAAAAGGGAAGGCAGTGAGAGATTGATGACATCCGCATTGTAGAGGCAGTCATACCTTAGAATCGTATACCAGTCCTTCAAGTGATCCTCCCAAAGTTTTATCTTCCCACCACCAACCAGCATGGCCGGACTACGAACAAAGGTTGAAATAGTGTCCCATCGCGAGCGATATGTTCAGACGCACATGCTTCCTTGATCTTTCACCGAGGATTTTAGATGTATCATTATAAGCCCTGATAGGTCCAGCAAAGTGCGTGCCTTCTTGCCTTCATGATTATGAGGTCTTCGCATTCTTGTCGATAAGTTTACCCTGTTAGTCAGACACGTTATCAATTGTATTCACAGACAAGTATAACTAATCGAGTTGGTTCTCAGGCAAACCTTCAAAATCTGCTGCTAGTTTCACTAGAGAGATTGATTTTCAAAAGAATGAAGTTACAATACAAGGATGTTGTCTTATCAGGTAACGTATATTTTTTTTTCTTGCAAGGCGATGGAAAAATTATATCCACAAGCAATATTCAATTAACAGCTTGTTTCAATATCAGTATAAGGAGCCATGTGGATCTCTCAATCCATACTTCACAATGTTGTCTGGCCAGCTTCTGGACCATGATTCTTCCCAATCTAGCCTTTTTTTTTACAGTCTGGGAGATTTCTTGCATTATTTATATATATGACCTTACCGGTCTTAAATGCATTTACCAGACTTTGCCTCGCCATTCTCATGCACCTTCTTGCCCTTCTTTATCCTATATTTAATTTATCATTGACAGTTGTACATGCCATGCACATACCCATGAAGAGCCTAGCCTTCCAGTCCGGGCTATATCCTGTGAATGCTCCCCTTTAGTTACCAGATATTGGCGGAGCTAACTGTTCATATCTCTTCGATGTGAATCAAACTTTATGGCCTGAGCATGAGCTTTGATCACGTTAATCCAGAAACGATACACGCGTTATTTGGTCCCATTTGTCCCTCACAACTGAGGTGTCTGTTTGTTCAAATCTTCCATAAACGCTGACGAAGGGATCTTTCACGAATTCCGCGGGTGGCATCCTGTCCCTTTTTGCATGCATACATACAAAACGCGCTAGTTACACGTTATTTCTTCGGTGTCATGGGTATTACGGGTCTTCTCCCCGCTCTCAAGACAATTCAAGTCACGAAGCAACTTAAAGAGTTTTCTGGCAAGACGATCGCGGTGGACGCGTATGTTTGGCTCCACAGGGGGGTGCACACGTGTGCCACTGAGCTGGCTACAGGAAAACCGACGCACAAGTGAGTTCTATGCTAGGGGGTCCAACAGTATTTAATATCGACGTTACTGTCGCTCAACAGATACGTTGACTATGCTATGCGACATGTTCGACTTTTGCGTCACCACGGCATTGAGCCTTACCTTGTTTTTGACGGCGGCCCACTTCCAGCAAAGAAGGGACCGAAAACGACCGCAAGCAGCGACGCGACGAGGCACGCGCACGTGGAGATGCATTGGCTGCTGCAGGAAAACAGGGACCGAAAACGACCGCAAGCAGCGACGCGACGAGGCACGCGCACGTGGAGATGCATTGGCTGCTGCAGGAAAACACAGTCAGGCGCGTGAATTTTACCTGAAGAGCATTGACGTATCACCTCAAATGGCGTACCAACTCATCAAGGTCCATACATTTTTCCATCTCCACTGTAGGATGGCTGAAGTTTCTTTTTCTAGGCCTTACAAGCAGAATCTGTTTCTTACGTTGTTGCACCATACGAAGCCGATGCACAGCTTGCATATCTTGAACGTATAGGAATCGTAGATGCCATTCTTACCGAAGATTCGGATCTCCTGGTCTTCGGTTGCCAGACGGTGCTGTTCAAGCTTGACTCCATAGCCAACACTGTCGTCTCCATATGTCGAAAGGACTTTGGTTCTGTATGCACTTCCTCATCTGAAATCTCTCTTTTCGGTTGGTCAGATGTACAATTCAGGGCCATGGCCATCCTAAGCGGATGTGACTACCTCCCGAGCATCCCGGGTATCGGTCTAAAGACGGCGTACACGCTGATGAGGAAGCACAAAACTGCGGAGCGTGTGGTGAAGATGATACAATTACAAGGAAAGAGGGCAGTGCCGCGGAAATATTTGGATAATTTTAATTTGGCGGACAAGTGTTTTCAACACCAACGCGTCTACTGTCCATTAGAGGAGAAATTGGTGTATCTCACTGAGGTCGGTGCAGATTGGACCGAAGAGGAGGAAGCTTATGTTGGAGGGTAAGTCCTTGCAAATCGTAATGAAGCCACACTCAAGTATCGTTAAGCAACCTTGATGCTTGTCTTGCGAAAAAAGTGGCAAACGGCGATGTTTGTCCGGTATCACTGCTGCCAATAGAAGACATCAATCCAAGCTTCATTCCCTGTGCTAAGTCTCCCTCAGCCGCCAAAGCTACCCGTCTAGATAAGGGCAAAGGCAAAGTCGTGGAGAAGCCAGTGAAGAAGCCAGTGAAGGAGGGTATCTTGAGCTTCTTTGGTTGGTTTAATACTTTAAACAATCTTTCGGGACATGACGATGACGGTATTCTTGCGCAGGTCCGAATCCTAAAATACCCCCAAGACAACGTGAGGATCGACCACCGTTGTCCCCTATACGGCCCAAGAAGATCGCGGTAGGAAGAGACAGCGGGAAGCGTACGCTAACGGAGGTGATGGACCGCGACATAGCGGTGAACTGCAAGCAGCAGAGTAAATTCTTCCGCGCACCTGCGCCTGTCTCACCAAAGATGGAGCAACGGAATACCATTGTAGTCCCATCACGGGAAGGCGAAAACAAAGAAAACGTCTTTTATGTCATCAGCGACGACGACGAAGTTGAAATTAGTTCAAATGTTTCTATTGAAGCACGAGGCGATGTCGATGAGGAAATGGAGATGGATCTCCAAGATCCGGCGCTCGTTGCCACTGTTGCACAAGAAGATGGATACATGTCACCTACGTCAGATTGCTTTGAAGAGATGCAGGACTTATCGTCGCCGTTGCGCCCGGGCACAGACTATAAGGTTCAATCCACACGTCAATCTGCACGATGGTCAAGGTCTCCTGGGTTTGAGACAGAGGTCCTGTCTAGTCCCCCGCCTATGCTCAAGCGGCCAAGGTCTGATCCGTCCCTTCAACCTGTGTTACGTACACGTTCCTTGGACCTACCGAGGCCACGAGCGCCACTGGATGACGATCGAAATAAATCACAACCAGTTGCTCCAGTTACTGTCATTTTCTCTGGTCCAGATCTACAGCATGCCTTCGGTGATTGTAGCTCAACCGATATCGACTGTTTCAATGACGAAGAGGACCAAGGTAGAACGAACTCCATTTCATCAACACCTCCAACGCCAATCCCACTGACACCATTGGCACAAGACCTCCATCAAGAGTATGATTTTGATGATTCAGGCCGGAAAAGTAGATATGAGCTGCATAAGAAAGCTGTAGTCAGTGGCTGGCAACAGCGTTGGTCATTAGTCGGACGAAGAGGCGCTCAGAGGGCCAGTCTGCCAAATCTTTCACGACGAGAGACGAATGTCACTCCAAACGGACGGTATACGATATCACATCCACAATCAAAGCTGCTGCGACCAGCACCATATCCGCAAGCTGTGCACAATTCGGTGTCAAAGACGATTATAACGAAACCACGACGTGCAGAATCAAGAAAGAGCCTTCCGTTCCTCACAACTGTAAAAGGGTCTCACTATGGCTCTCGTGATGGCTGAGGCGTCTCAGCTAATCTCAGTGACAATCTGTAGGAAATTATATTTTCCAAAAGACTGTAGAGATACAGGTAATTCAATCGCTGTGTCAACCGTTTCGGACAATCTAACTATCCATTATTGTACAGAGGTGTTTTAGGTGACCTCGCAGGCATGCTGTATTGTCTTGAAAGTCATTTATAAAATACTGACATATACCTACTCTGAATGTATACCCGTGCCATTTGTTGGAATAAATAGTCGAATATTTATCTATTGGTTGATCAAACGTTTCAAACTCAAGGTTTCATTGATACAAGGGATTATCCGGTTACGTAAGTGCTGAAAGTCCAGTCCTGGATATGGCACTGATCAATCCGACTCGATGTTTTTAGCAAGCCTGGAACCTTGTCCCTCGTTGATTATAATCTCCTCTCGTTGCCTTGTCGATCTTTTTCTTTCGCCCCCTTTTTTTTAGCATTTTGTCTCGTTCTTCTTGACTCTGTTCAGGCAGTAAAAGCGCGTGCACCGATTATAGTCCACGCGGCATACGTTGAAGTAACTGCTAGCTCTCAACCTGTTTCGCCCAAACCCTGAGCCTGGGAAGCAGGAACTCGAGGATACCTTAGTCTTGGGGTCAGTGTTAGCTTCTTTTTCTGTTGTTCGGAAGTAACATATGATTGGTATCGATGATCTAGGACCGAATATATTTGTTGACCGTCAACTCACTTGTTGGTTTTTGCTATTGTAAACGCATTTCTACTGTGCTGTCTCTAGGGCGCTTAGTGGAGTTCGGATCGGATTTGTCTGTATCTCTCGCCTCTTTCAACTATATTTTTTCCACCATGAAGCATCGCACAGAAGCTTCACGCATCACCGTCCCATTCATCAAGTATAATTCCGATCACGACTCTCTAGGCGAATCGCAGTCCATTGAGTACTCGCCCACTTTTATCTCACGGCGCGGGACGCATACCTCTTCTCAACTGCTTCGTTCAACTTCACGGTCCTACCTCTCCACCAGCTATCCTAGCACTGAACACAATAGTTGGCAGATGAGATATTCCGAATCTTCTCAGCGTACCGCCGTCTCTGAAGACGTCAAACCATGCCCTCCATACATTGATGAAGAAGATGGCCGAGGCATCGTCGATACCGGACTACCCTTTCCTTCACAGGACGCATTCCACTTGCCTTCTGCGCAAGAAGATATGTTATCCCCACCTGCCGTCGCGAACATGTATCACGACAGCCCATCTATTGCTCTGTCACCCCAAACAGAGTTGCCCAACTCTCATACTGTTGGCACTATACCTCATCCTATAACAACGAACTTCCATTCGCCTCTCTATCCACTTACAAGGCCGACTCTGGAGAAAGCAGAGCTCTCAGATTGCTATGATTCCCCTTCTCAGTTACACTCAGGCGTCGCTACCGCTAGCGATTTGTATACCAATTTTGACGCCAATGCTGTACACGATCTAAGTACTCCAATTCCATCTCCGGGGTCCTCCATTCCTATGCGTAACGTGGGCTGGTCGAGCGCCTCTACATCAGGTACCTTTAACCAGGCCCAAGCCCCCGAGCCGAATGCGACTTCTGTTTTCCAAAGCTTAGATTCCTCACCATCAGCTTGCCGTGCTTCCAGGCACTTGGAACAACAGAAATGTCAACCGGCTCCTCCATCTTCTTCAGCGATTGAATCAGTCAAGAAGAAGAAATCCAAGATGCATCAGTGTGAAGTTTGTGGTAAACTCTTTCCACGGTTTGTCAGCCCATTGGTCTGCTTCCACACGTCTAATTGATATGTTATGCCGACTATAGCCCTAGTGGTCTAAAGACACACATGAATACCCACAATAATCTCAAACGTCTGTACACTTTTGTCTTTCTCTCTGATGATTGACTACCTCTGCCTTCTCAGCCTTTCCATGTGGATTTGAAGGGTGTTCAAGGACCTTCACTGTCCGTTCCAATGCAAAACGACATCTCCGCACACATGGCATTGAAACTACACCATCACGCCAAGCATCGTCACCTCCATACTCTGTGGGTTTTGATACGCCCACCGTCGTCCCTTCTCCCCCAACTACAATGAAAGAGATGGCCACGACACCCTACAAGCTCCGTTGGATGCCGCCCAGCCTTTCAACGTTCACAAATGCTACCTCCCTCGTGTCAGTGTCGGACGATGAGTCTTCTGATGACGAGGATACTGGATTAGGGGACCAGTACAAGTCAGTGATGACGCTTCCCTGTCTCCCAGTATTTCCATCATCCTCTGAGCGTTCAATGCCGTGCTGAAGAAAGGAACTCATACATTAAGGCACCCTTTGCAGGTGAGAATTTTCGCAGGCCATACTTTAACCTTATAGAATCAATTGCTTGCAGTTTCGAGTTCTTCTCGGCCGGCAGTAGCTACGGCAGGCCTTGCATTAATTTAAGCATATAGTTATTTTTTGACATCCATACATATATGATTGTCTTAACAGAAAGCTTTTTGTATTACGACCTTTCGACATATATGTAATTCCTGCCCATCTTGTTCAATAATAGTCTATTATTGTGATACCCAAACACCAGGTGGTAAATATTGAATTCGTACTTCCGAATTTATACATGTTGTTCAAATTCTAAACCATCGTACATGACACGATTGACCAATCCAATAGGTATGTCATATAGAACCGAAGTGCTGTCTGTGCTGTGATCACCGGAGGCTGAGGGAAAAACTGCATAGTTGTCTGATAACTTCGTCAAGATATCGCTGAGAAGTCTGTGCTGTGATCACCGGAGGCTGAGGGAAAAACTGCATAGTTGTCTGATAACTTCGTCAAGATATCGCTGAGAAGTGTTAAGATAATATGCACCAGTGATTGTGCTCATGTCAGAGAACGACGGCGTAGAAGCGATGGCCAGAGATGAATAGACGACGTAAATCGTAATGACGAGCATGATGGACCACGCGGGAAGAAGGATCGCCCACTCGCTGGAAACAACCAGCAGTTAAGTCGTGCGGTCATTGTGCAGGAGATAAGATACGTACCGGTTTGGATACCAATAAATTCCAAACCATTCGATACATTCTTCGGGAAGCAAAGCCCACAGAATGTAGAGAACAAAGGCTAGAGTTGAAGTCGTCCATGCAACGAACCCGTAAAATTCTGAGGCCTGACTGCGATGATTTGTTCTTAAAGGTGCCTCAGCCACTTGGTCCATAGTACAACATCGCAGTTCAACGTGACGGTTTCGCGGCAATTGCTGGGCAGACGTAAATCGTCGAGGTAGAGAGGTCGAGGTACCGGTAGAGAAGTCTCCGGAAAATGCCTGTCTGAGTATGATACTCGATTTCAGACTCATTACATAAATCCAGCTTTCACACTGCCTTCAGACAAGCTGGGCTGGATACGGTTCTTTGGATCTGGTCACTTTTTACAATCTGTGATAGGTAGGCAGGAGGCACCTTGCTTACAAAGGAGAAGGATGTCTTCTTCAGCCCTCATCTCCCTCAGAGCGCAGAAGCGATCCTTGCGAAAATCCATGTCTGCCACTCTTAAAGCTCTATCATCTGCATCCATTGAAGAACAATGTACGTCTCTGCATGGGAAGGTAACGTTCAGTCTACCGCATTCTCAAGGTTGTCCTCAGCACGAGCTGTCACGGCGAAAATTCTATCCCTGCCTGCTTTTCAACAGGCTCAGTCCGTAAGCTGCTACCTGAGCATGCCGTCAGCCGAACTGGACACATCTTTTTTGGTATCGGAAATCTTAAAATGTGGTAATGGCTCAAACTATGTAATTGGGTTGGGAAAACGCTGATAAGCATAGGAAAAACCTTGTTCGTACCAAGGATTGAACCGTCCAAGGTTAGCTATATGGACTTCGTGAGGGTATACGGAATGGAAGATCTAAATACCTTTCCAACTGGGCTATGGGGGATCAAAGAACCTGGATCTCAATGGCAGGGTTCTCTCCGAGAATCAAGTGTGTCTTGAAATTTACTATCTCAGAGGCAACTCCTCATAAGCCTGAAGCATTGGTCGGGGAAAATGATGGCTTGGATATCATATTAGTCCCTGGTTGGTCCAAATGGCGAAATCTCATCTGTTCTTATAAATTTCCTGGAACATAGGCGTTGCATTTGATCGCTCATTTTCGCGGCTTGGTCATGGAAAGGGATATTACGATCAGTTTCTTGCGTCGTACTCCTCCATTACAAAACCTCAACCGTTGTTAAGAAAGTCTTTTGTTCACCCATTGGCGTGTCAACTTTATCTGACGTATTTACCAGTTGCCCTTGCCTTACGTGAGCAAGTCTTGGAGGAGAGTGAGGTCCCAACTGGGCCTCATGACTGGAGCATGGATTTAATTGTAACACCAGAACTCATCCTTTCGAGAGAAGGAGGGCGCAGCTAATGCTGGTTACAAAATCCAGTTGTTCGGGTTGATGCTACAAATTCGCGGTATTCCCGCTTGAAACTATTAGAGTGGGCGACAGCGACTTCGAGTCAAATTCGGAAAATAGGTCAGCTTCTGCTTCTTCAGGGCACTCGTCGTTATTATCCGGAGACCACCCTGCCGCAACAAGCATGGGTTCGAAGGGAGATGTGACACCCTCCGTTGGAAGTGGAACGTCAAACTTTGTTTGTCTCATGAGAAAACCATGTAGAAGTGAATTGATTCTGGCCAAGTCTAGTTAGTATGGCTTTGGAGGAGTGTAACAATACTCACTCAGTTGCATACGTGACGGAGCCAAAATGTGGCGCATTCTCGACAATATCTAGCTCGGCGTCGACACCTGCATTGATGAGTCGCTGCATGATCTCCTCTGCGTAGTGTATTGGGTATGCAATGTCGCCACCACAGTGAACCAACTTGACCGGACACTGGATCCTTCTGAGTGTCGCCGTGGAGTAATCAACCTGTTCTGCAAAGAAGGCAACGGTCGCAATGTAGCATTCTCGAAATCTCCCCGGACCGTAATTCTTTATCGCCTTTGGGATAGTCACTAGAGAATGGCTCAATTTTCTGGTGAGGTACCACGAAATCCATCGAGTAACAAACCTTTCCTCATTGCTTTAATGAGCGGGTCACTTGTGGAATTGAACCCTAGCTGATTAGAGCCCTTGGCTGAGTCCTTGATTGCTTCGATATCCGGTCGCGTAGGGTCTCTCCATCCTTGGCACCAGTATTCGTAGATCTCTTGACGACCTTCTCTAATTTCTGCTGGCTGGGATAAGATACAAGGATTAGTGCCACTCTGCTTAGGCGTTGTCAGCTAACCTCTTCGATAGGAATAGGGGAGACAAGAAACAGAGAAAGGACTTTCTCTGGGTACGTGATTCCCATTTGTAATGCAATGCGCGCGCCCATGGACAAACCGAAAAAATGACAAGAAGAGAGCTGGAGGGCATCCTATGTTCGTGATAAGGTCAAAAGGATAATGCCTGAGAGATAGGAAACTCACCATGAATGCTGCCATGTCATGTGCTGCATCCTCACTCCCAAAGGCGCCCTTGACCTTTCCTTCTGTATCTCCATGAAGCCTCGTATCCACGCCAATGAGATTGAATCGACGAAGTTTGGGATCACAGAACTGAGCTAAGGACAAAATCAGAAAGATGTGATCATGATCTTGAGTGTTGAGCATACGCTGAAAGATATATTTTCCTATGTATACTGGATGTAGAAAAATCACTGTCGGTATTACCGGGTCTATTTTTTCAGCTGAAGTGCATGTTGGGGTGGAGATTGTGTACGAGACGTTGGCCGGGCCGGCCTTAGAGTTAATCGAGACCATAGGCATCTTTTTGGGCGCTTATTGGATTATCCACTCTATGTTTCGATGAAGTGCGTACTTTCGCTGCTACGTGACAGAGCAACAGAACTGATCCCTGCGAGCCAAGGTGAGTAGGTTCCGAGTCTATCTACGGCGGGCCTCAAATTGGCAATCCAGATTTGAAACATGATCGAGGCGCTGACGTCTTACCATGGTGCCACTCCTTAAAGGAGCTACAAGTGAAACAACTCGGTCACCTTATGTCACGCCTCAAAAATACATCCCTTACTCAAATTCACTGTACTATCGTAATTTTAGAGACTGCAGAAAGGCGACTACTGTTGCGGCATGTCGTTCTGGATATTCCTACGGGCAGCAAAAAGGGTACCTACTGCTCTCAGGGTTTATCTCAGCACATAGACTTTTGTTCAGCATCCTCGTTTCTCGGGGTCTATGCAACAGCTATGTAATTGTAATTGTGATCGTGATACCGAATCGACCTAAATAAATAAAGCTTGCATAGTTGCTCTATACCATTATGATGTCAGCAAGAGAAGCAGGTCTTCTTCTTCAGAACTCATATCGTTCTGATCTGGAGACCATCCTACCGCGACAAGCATAGCTTCAAAGGGAGATGCGACTTCGTTCGTCGGAAGTGGAACGTCAGACATTGTTTGTCTCATGAGGAAATTGTGCAGAAGTGGATTGATTCTAGCCAAGACTGGTTAGTACTAGTATGATCCAGAAAGTGCGAAGATACTCACTCGGTTTCATTTGTGATTGTGCCAAAGTGCGGTGCATCCTCGACAACTTCTAGCTCAGCGTCAACGCCCGCGTTGATGAGTCGTTGAAAAAGTTCCTCGGCATGGTGTTTCGGGTATGCAATGTCGGCGCTACAATGAATCAATTTCACAGGACACCGAATCCTTCTGAGTTTCTCCGTGGTATAGTCCACTTTTTCAATGAAGAACCTGACGGTCGCATGATGAAATTCCTCAAATCTATCTGGACCGTAATTTTTTATCGCCTTTGGGATAGTAACTAGAGAATGGCTAAATTTTCTGGCGGGGGACCACGGGATCCATCAGTAATACGAACCTTTCCTCATTGCTTTAATGAGCGAGCCACTTGTGGAATTGAACCCTAACTGGTTAGCGCCCCTGAGGGCGTCCTTGATTGCTTCGATATCCAGTCGTGCAGGGTCTCTCCATCCCTGACACCAGCATTCGTAGATCTCTTGACGACCTTCGCTAATTTCTGCTGGCTGGCTTCATATCAGATATTAGCGCCCTCCTTCCGAGGCGTTGTCAACTAACCTCTTCGATAGGAATAGGGGAGACGAGAAACAGGGAGAGGACTTTCTCTGGGTACGTGATTCCCATTTGCAATGCAATGCGCGCACCCATGGACAAACCGAAAAAATGACAAGAAGGGAGCTGGAGGGTATCCTATGTTCGTGATAAGGTCCAAAGGATAACGCCTCGAGAGATGGTAAATTCACCATGAATGCTGCCATGTCATGTGCTGCATCCTCACTCCCAAAGGCGCCCTTGACCTTTCCTTCTGTATCTCCATGAAGCCTCGTATCCACGCCAATGAGATTGAATCGACGAAGTTTGGGATCACAAAATTGAGCTAAGGAGTCAATCAGAAAGACCCGAGCTTAATCTCGAGAGGTGGGCATACGCTGAAAGACGTATTTTCCCATGTATACTGGGTGCAAACATATCACTGTCGGAATTTCTGAATCTATTTTCTCAGCTGAGGTGCATGTTGGGGTGGAGATTGTGTACGAGACGTTGGCCGGACCAGCTTTGGAGCTAATCGAGACCAAAAACATATTCGGGGCACTTATTCGGGACGGTTTATATATCTTGATGGAGGATAGCGTGGTGAAATGTTGCGACAAGTTACGTGAGAACAACACCTACGGTACAAGGTGAGTATCACTAGTCAAGACCGTGGAGATCGGTCTGTTGGTCTGACATCTGACTTACACAACTGTCAGTTCATATATGGAGTGTGACGAACGCGCCGACGGAGTGCCGCCTCATCAAAAACGTCGATCATGCTGAGTTTTTTCTCGAGATGTAGTAATGATTTCTCTTCAAGAAGCGACAGATATATTGCGAAGGAACAGCTGCATTTCACATACAAGTAACCAAACCTTCCCTTTGTCAGAAGAATATTATCACCCGATCCTCACGATTGTCATTCATGACCCACTATTGACAAGAGGTAAAAGGACCCACAAGACACAGAACATGGAGCGTCGAAGATCCACTTGAAGCTGCGAAAAAACAGATTCGCTATTTGTCTGTCGATCCAGGACCTTTAAAAGCCGGGGTGATTATCTAGCTGATTGTGCCATCTTTTTCCTTTGCCTTAGTGTTAGAGATAGAATTCAAGTTGTCACGAGCATATCTACCGTTTCGTACGGCAATGAACGTGACGAGCGCGTACCATGTGGGTCTCCTGGAGTGGAGATCAGTTTTATCATCCTACAAAATGGTATGAGCGATGACAATCAGTGACATGCGGCAGACAGTTGTAACCCGCGTGTATTACTCTCTGCAGCAAGAACCATCCGATAAGCTCGACCGGGAAGATAGGCTAGACCTAAGCGAGATGTAAATTAGTTTCTGTATTTGAGAGTAGAAATGGGTGTCAATAACCGAGTTGGGGTACCAGAATACCCTTTACTCCCGTATCGAAATTTCCAGATGTACCGTCGACATTTAGGATCTTTGTGGACAACTGAGAAGTCGTCACAATCTGTAGGGGAAGAAATGATTAACAAAACAAGAAGAATGACATCTTTTGGGCTCGCACCGTGAGACTATGACCAGTAGCGGCTATGGTAAAAGCCTTCTTGATCTTGTTTAAGAGCGCACTCCTCGCTGGAATCGTTAGGTCGTGCTTCGCTTGGAATGGAAAAGATATGGAATTAACAACAAGAAGTGATGTCTGAGATGCAAGATCCAATAGAATATTCCAGGATTTTCAGAACGAGGACATACTCGAGGATGAGAATCGAGTAATTTTGGTAGATTATGTACCAGAACCATGAGCTCAGAAAGGGTAAGGACGTTAGAGTAATGAACGAGTCTGAGATAGTCACGGGTCGTTTCAGAAGCTAGTTAGTAATCACTAGTTATGATAATCAAGTTAGATTTTTTGTCGACGTACTTCTCAGTACTCGGTCCAACGTAGCTGGACTGGACATATGTTGACAGTCTAAAGAGATGCATCATATTGATTATTTGAAGAAAATAATAAACGTAACCTTACCAATGAATAAAACTTCCTGAGAAGCTCTTATGAATGATTTGACGATACTCATTACCAATGCCTCCTTTGGCGTCCCTGGGGGTCCTGATATTTCGAGTATTTGTCCCTGAGAAAGACCACCGGAGAGAAGTTCATCAGCAGAGCGAGATCCAGTAGTGATTTTTTCACTGGTTTTATTGATAGATGCAGCGGATTGAGTCAGTGCGGGTCGTCCAGGTGTCTGTGTTGTGAGGCTTGGTCTTCGGATCACAGAGAGAATCGCTTCCGCGTCTGATAGAGATACTTTGAGATCTACTTTCTTGTCAACTTGATGATACTGGTGATCGGAAAGAAAAATAACCTCGGGAAAGTGTTTCAGCTGAGATGTCGTGTAGATCTTGGACTGTTGTGTAGCCTGCGCTTGTCAATTGCGCAAGAGCAAATTGGGGAAGTTGAAGAGAAGATATCGGTCTCGATGTCATGTATATGAAGTAATATGGATTGAATTAGTACTGTCATTAAATTTCAATTAGTTCCTCAAGACAGAGCCAAACATATCGAGATGATGGTGGTACAAATTAAGGAGAACGACTCAAAAAATAAGCACGTGGCAGGAACAATGCGAGCCATCCCCACTTGCCCTTTCAAATATGTATACCTAATAGTCACATTAGGTCTATCGTGGAGCCTCCCAGTGGAAGCGACCATAGCTATTGTTTAGCGCAGGTAGATATCAATACTTATAGTAACATAGTAGGCTAGGCGCATGTCCCATTAAAGAACCAAAGGACCTTATATCTTGATACTTGTGACGCGTTACGCAGAGTGACTGGGCTCTGGTTACTGACCTGCAGCCGCAAACCGCTACGAAACACTCCAAGGTAATGACATTTTCGATAGGGGATAAAATCAGTTGAAGATTGTTGTCAGAATGGACTAGTTCGGTCAACTAGATTGAAGGTCATACGATCAGTACTTTAACATTCGCATCGACGCGTACTCCGGCCTTCAGTAATTCTCCATCATAGGTGACAGACTCTAAGGCTGTGAGTATCTGTTCATCGCTCATTTAATTAGACCTTACTTACAGCCTCTGGTGTAGCTTTTCACTGTCCACTAGGTATGATTTTCACGACACTTCTGAAACGCTCGTTTTAACGGGCTGGCATAGTGCCAGAGATACCTCTGGAGTACTTTTTCAACGAATCCGCCAAGTTCTTTGAGTATATAGTCCGAACTGACATAACAAACAGCGCAATATTGGTCAAAGCAAGAATACGTCAGGAGGTAGCGTAGTATATGACCTTTCAGGAAACGCTGACGATTAAGCCTCGTCGGAAAGTTTTCTGATCTTCAGGAAACGGCAGGAAAGCCAACTCAAGACGTTCGTCATGCGAGAACGCATACATCACGGGTGATCGAAACTCAGGGGGATCTGAATATGGAAGGTGAGCCGACACAAGGCTAGATCGATGGTTGGGTCGACTGGTGTCATCGGTCGGGAATGGAAAGGACTGCTAGAACAGTTGCAGAGGACAAAAACATTGAGGTATGTGAAGAATTTGGCAGTTTGTAAGCATGTATCACGCGACCACACTTTCAGCACTTTAGACTCTCGTAGATATCGATCTCTTTATGGACATCCGCCGAATTGAGAACGCACTACTACAGCATAGCTGTACGGAAGCGTTGGCATGGTGTAACGAGAACGAGGTTGCCCTTCGAAAGATAAAGGTACGATTTATCAACGACCTTTTCCTGAGTACTCGTGATTGAGTGTTCGTGGAAGAGTCCGCTCGAATTCGACCTTCGATTACAGGAATTCATAGAGCTATCAAGAGCTAGGAAATCTCACGAAGCGATTGCATACGTCGAGAAACATCTAACTTCCTGGCACGAAACACACCTACAACAGATCCGCACCGCCTCCGCACTACTAGCTTTTTCTTCCAACACCACTTGTGCGCCATACAAAGTACGTACGCACGTCTCCCTGTTGTAGTAATCAAGAGTCCACCTTGTCATCACAGCGGCTTTACGATCCTTCTCGGTGGAATGATCTCATTCAAACTTTCCGTACAGCAATATATTCTCTCAATACTCTTCCCACTGAGCCCTTACTTCACCTCGGTTTGGACGCTGGGTCGGCGTCACTGAAACTACCAGCTTGTCTTGATCCATCCACTAAGAATGTGGACTGTCCCGTTGGCGATGCTGAGGCGGGTTCTGGAACACAGGGACTTGAGTTGGGCCAACTCGCTCAGGAAGTTCCTTTTGATCATCACGCGAACTCCACAATTGTTTGCAGCATAAGTGGTAAGATCATGGATGAAGATAATCCACCCATGGCCTTTCCGAACGGATACGTATATTCCAGAGAAGTATGCTCGAGTGTTTGATTCTTCAATGCCTTCTAATTTCTACCTCACTTCAGGCCCTTGAAGAGATGGCAGCCAAGAATGGCGGAGTAGTTACTTGTCCCCGTTCTGGAATGGTTTGCGAGCTGTCTGCACTTAGAAAGGTCTTTATATCATAGGCAAGGATGTTCCTCACATTTCATGACATATTCTGTAGCTTTTCACGTAAGGGACAGGTCACACAGAAAGGGACAGGTTACCCTGAACACAGAAGACGTATCAAGTTTTTCGGTCACCATCTTATGGTTCCTCAGACACAGTCAATTCCATCAATAGTGATAGAACTTGGTCCTTTCCTGTATTAAACAAGTGAAGCGATGTAGTCAGCATTGCTAGTAAGGAAACAATGACTTGCTGAGGTGAATGTGTCTTGGAGCTCACTTCATAGATGGTTAGCACGACAGACATGCGGGTCCTTGAGACACGGTCGAAGACAAGAAGGCTCGTTGCGCGATAATGTTAACACTGACATGACGTTACCACATAGTTCAGCCCATATGCATTGACCAGCTTTAATGAAATCCCTCGTCATATTAAGTCAGCTATACATTGGCCCACCTGCCAACCCAGTAGTAACAGCTAGCCTTCCGTACGGCCAACGCTTCCTGATCGAGATTTCCAACTTTCATAGTGCCCTTCCAACCTGCTTCTTCGGGACTGGAGAGCACCTCTTCGAATACAAGACCAGCCTCCCGACCTTTGCGCAAGAAGTCATCGCAAACGTTCGCATGCGTATATTTCCCGACCTTTCAGACCGCCGCTATCAGTAGATGTACGACATGAATAGAGGGTGATTTACCGAGATATGCACTCGTGAATCTTCAGAATGTGTAAGAAGGGTTTGTATCGATGAGATCAAGGCATCATGCGATGCATGAAAATGAAGAAGATCAGACAAGATTACGATGTCATATCCCTGTCGCGAAGTCTGACTCGTTAAAGGGTCTTGCAGTAACTTACTGATGGATTGAGATCAAGTATGTCGAGTGTAATAGAACTCGAGCAAAAACTCACAGGAAAAGATCTGCATCTGTCCCCCATTCATATCCTGCACATTCGACACGGCACGTAAGTTGAAAGTTTGGTCTGTTTCTTTCCAAGTTCTTCTCCAGATTACCGAGGATATTTTCATCGGGATAATCGGTGACCACAACAAGTGCTGGGTGATCAGGGGTCGTCGCCAAAAGTAGCGAAGGCAAGCCGGTACCGGCACCAAGTTCGATGACTGCGAAATATCTGAAAAATGTAAGTTTTCAATAATCCGACGTCACAGACCTGTTGAGCTACTTTGAACAGGAAAGAGTCCTCTCTCGATTCTCTCGGCAAGATATAACGCAGGCGAGAAGAGATGATCTGCTAGGAGTGTATTGGCCTTATATTGTGTTAAGGTGATGATTTGTCGGGTATGAATGGCAACCGCACTTTGCCTTGCTACAATTTCATGGGGCTTCAGCTGGAATCAGAAACTCTATAGTGGGCAAACTTACTTTCTGCGCTATTTGAAGAGTCAGAGGCCCATAATGTACGATGTTGTCATCTATAACAGGTTGTTCTCCTAGGAAGGCAAGAGACTCGTTTAAAATAACTTCAGAGTCGTCTCCGTTCATGGTCAAAAATGCAATATTTTGACATTGTTGGCAAGCGTTTTTGATGTCAAACAAGGACCAACGCGTCTTTTAAGTATCACTTCTTTGTGGCCGTCCTTGCCTCCTGCCATGGCGCCTAAGAAGGTCAACGCGGAGCCCAAGCAAAAGAGTCTTATGTCATGGTTTTCCAATGGTTCGAGTGGAACATCAAATGCAACAAAATCCGAAGCCAAGGACATGATGCCCGTGCTCGCGTCTTCTGACGACGCGTTAATATCGCAGTCTTCATCTCAAGAACCCAAGACACCCGCATCGAAATTGTCTAATACTCATGCCTTACATTCCTCTGCCGTGACCCGTTCTACCAAGTCGCGCGGCCACAGCACCCCACCAACAAGTGACCCAATTGACGTCGACATGCTGGCATCGGACGAGGATGATTCTCGTCCTGTGCAAAAGATGGTACTTCTATCAATAACTTACTCTGTTCACGATCAACTATTCAGCAGAGACAACAAAAACGGAAAATGGTATTGATGGATTCTGATGAAGAAAACGACAATTCATCGAGCAGGCAGCGCAAGTCATCTCAACCTGATTCTTCACCCGTCCAGAAAGGTTGGATTACTAAAAACGATAGTTGCGCTTGTTACTGATTTCATGGCTTAGCAGCTGCCAAAAAACAGCGCATCGTCAAGGCTATTCCGGTTGATGATGATGAAGACGACGTGGAGCCTGGCCCGATTACATCTCTCTCTCAAAGATTGACCAATTTCAGAAAATCACCTGTGAAGAAAGGTGAATCTACATATATGCTATCCAATAGTTACTGATTCTCCTCCAGTACGCAAGTCGCGCTCGTTTGCGTCCGACGACGACAATTTTATTGTTCCTTCAGACTCGGATGGCGATGCGAAGTCCGTCAAATCTTCAGCGTCACGCTCATCTGTCTCCTCCAGACGTTCTGCTGTGTCCTCCGAAGACGAATTTGAAGACAACAATAGCAATGTTAAATCCAAGTCAAAATCTAGGTCATCAACAACAAAGGCTCCTTCCGAAAAGCAAACTTTTGCTGCATCAAATGGCGGCGCTTCAGGGCTGTTCCTCACTGCTGCGGAGCGTCGGGAACAGGGAAAGAAGCACGAGAAGAAGGCTGCAGAGACTCCTTATTCGTTCTTGGAAGATATTAAAGATGCCAGTATATATTTTTACGAATTCCGCCGTTTACTGAAATGTTGATCTAATAGAAGGAAGGCCGTCGACCTGGAGAGCCTGATTATGACCCTCGAACGATCTGGATACCCAAATCAGCTTGGGCAGAGTTCACGCCGTTTGAGAAACAGGCGAGCTTCCAAAATTACTGTTGATCATTTCCGTTTTAACCATTTCATATAGTTCTGGGAGGTCAGTATCCGCCACCACTCATACAAGTCCGAAAACTTACAACAGGATAGATTAAGCAAAATCATTACGATACAGTGAGATATTTGTAACTCTGTTTATGCCACGACTCACCACTGCGTTTAGATCCTATTCTTTCAGAAAGGGTACGCGTCTTTTCACTCGCTCGAAAAATCCACTCATTGATAGCAACGAAAATCCTTCAGAAAATTCTTAGAAGTAAGTCCCATGTCTCTTACATACATTTTCCCCTTAAAATTGGAAACAATAGTTGTACGAAGACGATGCAAGGATTGGACATCGAGAATTCGACCTCAAACTCACATCGCGAGTGAAGATGTCTATGGTCACTTTCTTATTCCCGTCAGTTGAGAGTTTCATCTCATGATAACAGGTCGGTGTTCCGGAAATGTCGTTCAACTTTTGGGCTGCGTAAGTTACCTCGTCAGGTTATGGGTTTTTGTTATTGATGCATTATGGTCTTACAGGAAATTCCTCGGGAAAGGTCAATGTCAACCAACGTCACTCTTACTGATACTCATACTCATCTTGCAGGATACAAGGTCGGGCGGGTCGATCAAGCAGAAACAGCGCTCGGAGCGGAGATGCGCATGGCTGCCGACAAATCTCAAGGGAAGATTAGCAAAGACAAGAATAAAGAGAAAATCGTCAGACGGCAAGAGATTGGGCAAATAGAAACCGTAACTTTTTCTGATCCGGCTATTTTAGTGAACTCAACAAAGTTTACACGAATGGTACCCTCGTCGACGCCGAGCTCCTAACAGACGAACAAGCAGGACACTGTATCTCTATCTACGAGGAAGAATCGAATGATAACAACAAATTTGGCGTGTGTGTTCTGGATTGCTCGACGTCGCAATTCGATTTGAGCGCTTTTGAAGATGATGTGTGTTGCACCAAGCTGGAGACCTTGATACGACAATTGCGGCCTAAGGAACTACTGATTGTGAAGGCACGTATCTTGAACTTTCCTGTGTCAATGTGGACCGACAGCATTGTAGGGCAACCTATCAGTGGTCACCACCCGTCTACTCAAAGCCATTCTCCCAGCGGCGTGTCTATGGACTTGGATGCGTACTGTCGAGGGATTTAGTTACGATGAAACCTTGCAGCAACTGAGGATGATGTACTCTGATGAAGGTGATGCTACGATGGTCGACGAGGACGAAGAAAACGCTCTACCTTCCTGCATACCGGAACCTATCAGAGCTATGGCTGCGTCGCACAACGCTATCAAGGCCCTAGGATCTATGATCTGGTTGGTTTCTGTGTGGGCTCCTATAATCCCTCCCTACTAATGTGTTATACTCCAGGTACCTTCGACAACTAAACATCGACAAAGATATTTTGAGCATGAAAAACTTCAATATTTATGATCCTATGAAGAAAGGACAGGGTTTGACCTTAGATGGGCAGACCTTGGCTCACATCGAGGTAAGGTGTGGGTGACGGAATTCAAGCTTATTAAACCCGGTCTTGTCAGGTTTTGCTGAACAATGAAGGAACTGAGGAAGGCTCGCTTTTGAAGTTGCTCAATAGATGTATTACACCGTTTGGCACGTCTACTCCTGGCCAATCCTTGACCTGCGTCTGCTGATACCCAATCAAGGCAAACGGCTCTTCCGAATTTGGCTTTGTATGCCTCTACGCCGGATTTGTGACATTGATGCAAGGTAATTGCTCCAAAACTTTAAGAGGGAAGAACCGACCTCTCCAAAAGGCTCGATGCAGTGCAAGACCTCATCGACCACCAGACTTTTGAAGCCGAGTTCGCAGAGCTTGCAAAAGGAATGCCGGACCTTGAGCGTATCGTTTCGCGTATCCATGCAAAGAACTGTAAAATTAAAGATTTCCTGAAGGTCCTTGCTGTAAGTATACTTATCTTCCATAATCCTTCTCGTTGGTCTGAAATCAATTATGTAGGCCTTCAAAAAGCTCAGCATGGGCTTGAGCCGCCTGGCGGATACATCACAGTCTTTCGATTCAAATACGATTTTTGGTTTGCTTCGAAGTGCGCCAGATTTGTTGCCCCATATTAAGAATATCGAGAGTTTATATGTCAAGCCGTCGTCTGACAAAGGTACTCTCTGCCTTTCATCCACCAGTTGCTTCAAATTGACCTAATTGTCAGATGATGAACTCATACCAAGAGAAGGTAAAGATAAGGCTTATGACGAGGTCATGGCCGAGATTGCAGGTTTGGAAGAGGAGTTGGATAATGACCTCCAGAAAATGGAGAAAAGGCTTGGGTATATTCATCCAATCTTTGTTCGTTCGTTCGTTCTTTGTTGATATGGTGTTAGAGTCCCGCTATCCTACTGGCACAGTGGGCAAGGCAACAAGGTATGACTTTCTATTTGGCTGTGTCTTTTTCTCGAGGTTGTCAATAATTTCTAAGGAAATATACCTTGTCGAGACATCAGCTGGTCAGAGAGGAATACCAGATGATTGGACCAAGAGTTCTTCTACCAAGGTGTGTATTCATGATCGTTATATCATCGGTTTCTTCTTGCTTCCCTGGCAGGCCAAATCACGTTGGGTCATCCGATCTCTTCAATCAAAAGTACGACAACTCAAAGAAGCACGCGAAAATCGCAATACCGCTATCAAAGCCTTCAAATCTAGGTTATTTGCAGAGTTTGATGAGGACCGCTCGCTGTGGCTGCGGACTATCAGGGCTTTTGCTGAATTGGATTGTTTGTTCAGTTTGGCAAAGTCGTCTGTTGCTATCGGTGAACCTGTGTGCCGACCAAAGTTTGTTGAAGACGACTCTGCATTGATAGATTTTGAGGAATTGAGACATCCAACACTGGCTTTGACGAGTTCGAAGTCCTTTATACCTAATGATGTCAAGCTAGGTGGCGACTTGGGAAAGATTGTGCTGCTGACTGGTGAGTAGTTATTATCAACTTGGTTTGCTGGGGTTGATTGATATTTTCAGGCCCCAACATGGCGTAGGAGTTTTTCTTTCCTCGTAGCCGTCCTATTACTCTGACTAACGAGCTTCAGAGGAAAATCAACCCTCATGCGTATGACTGCTATCGGCGTTGTATGTTTATGTTTCCTGCATTCTCGCGCTAGTAAGTCGCCTTATGGGTTCTTCTAGATCATGGCTCAGTTGGGCATGCTCGTGCCTGCGTCTAAAGCACGGTGAGGTGTTGAGTAAACTGATACCCCATCGTCTGATTGCTTTTCAGGTTGTGCCCAGTTGACTCGATCATCACTCGCATGGGTGCTTATGACAACATGTTCTCAAATGCTAGCACTTTCAAAGTAGAACTGGACGAGTGGTATGCTTTTACACCCTTTTTATCGGCCATTTTTCGTATGCGTTGATGTAGCTGCAAAATTCTCCGCGATGCAACACCTAAGTCGCTCGTTATCTTGGATGGTAAAAAAAATTGGCATCTTGATAATAATCAGTCCTGACACAGTATTCTTTGTCCCAGAGCTTGGCAGAGGGACATCAACATATGTATGTCAATGATTTATTTGAGAATATACTGTGACCTACGTTTTCTGTCAGGATGGCATGGCCATTGCTGGAGCTGTTCTTCATCAACTCGCGACCCATACCCTCCCTCTTTCTTTCTTTGCTACCCACTACGGTTCACTCACTGATGACTTTACATACCACCCCAACATTCGGAAAATGCATATGTCCACCCTCGTTGACGATGAGAAGCGTGATGTATGTTCCAATTTGTCCGACTATTTTCATACCCTGACGAAATCAACAGCTTGTATTCTTATTCAAACTCGTTGAGGGTGCAGCAACATCTTCCTTTGGTACTCATGTTGCCAACATCGCAGGTGTACCTTTGCCTGTGGTAGAACGCGCAGATGTGGTATCCAAGAATTTCGCACAGCAATTTAAAGAGCGGATGCAAATCCAGCAGAAGAAAAATAGAGGTAGACTCCCCATTGAAGCCCAAGCCGATTTTGTGTTTTTGTACAAAGCTGGGTTAGGCCTGCCTGTACCGCCTGACAATCCTGCTCGACTGAAACAGGTCCTTTCTGGATTGAGACAAACAGTCCAGCGATATGTAAAGAATTGATCGGAAATTCGTACTTACATTATAACTCATGTTATTCTTGTTGCTTTCGCATTTGCTAACTGTCTCATATTTTCACTATAAATGTTGCACATTGGACTTTTTCACTGTATTCCTCACCAGAAACCTACTTCTAGGGAATACGGTAGATTGTGATTATATGCATTTTACAACTAAGTATCCCTGCATCAGAACATTCTCAGAACAATAATCCTCATGTAAAACTGGCAGGAAGACTCTGGACAAAATTTCAAATGACTTTGTGATCTGACTAGCCCATATCTCTTCCATGGTCAGTAGGGGTTGCTTACTTGATAAAGTACAGACCACCACCTATACAGAAAACCAATATATCAGGTCTTTGGAATCAAAAGCCCAGGACCAATTTCCATGCTGTCAGCCTATCAAGTGATAGATCTGGACACTAATCTCATGTACTAGTCCAGATCATGGTAGCAGTGGATGAAACTGATTGACTTGGTAAAATAGAAAATTTTCTTTGGATGAGGAGATTGTGTCTGTGTTATACTAGGTTCAGATTCCAAGAGACGGCATGGGCATATAAGAAGTACTGGAGCCCTAACCTGATTCATCAATGGATGATTTGGAAAAGGAAAAATAGAATATTATCTCTTGCAGTTGTGCTTATATCATATATAGTAGTTTGACAGTGTTCAATTATCTGGTTGTTTGCTATTCATGTCACTATACATGAACTAGCTGCAGAAAGCAGACACTCAAACACATTAATGAGCATGTATATTGGACTCCCGAGCTCTTGAGCCCCATGTCACACAATGTCACATGTGATGAAAATGAATGTTTTCAACCTTCCAGGACATCGCATTGCATAGCAAACAGTATCACAAATAACTAAACACATCAGATGATGATTGTTACAGGATCAATACAAATCTGAACTCACGCCTGGTTTTCTACCCCATCCACTAGGTAGGCACTGAAGGTGTTACTTTGCTCAACATGAAGTTCATACTGGTTCTTGGGGCTACTGCATCACTGGCTGGCCAGTATACTTTTCTTGTTATCTAATGCGATCAGCACTGATGATAATCGTTTCAATAGCAGTAACTTTCGCAGCAACTATCACCCTTTTTGAAGAGTTGCCTTCCACAACGCAGTTACCAAATATCTTTTTTCCGTCACTCTCTCCGACCCTTCATGCAATTGGCACGGGTTCGGACGGAATGACGACCTATGTGGAAGAGTACGCAATTAGTGTATCTCTCCGACCCTTCATGCAATTGGCACGGGTTCGGACGGAATGACGACCTATGTGGAAGAGTACGCAATTAGTGTAGTGGTTGTAGAGGAGCCCATTCAGCGGGGGTCAGACGGCGTGTTTAACCCTAGTACCACCTATGGTACCTCCTTCTTGACAACTACACTCACTCCAGGGCCTACAACCGTCTCCTGTAAGTCGTACTCTATCGGAGCCCTGGGCACCTATAATATGACTACATGTACAGATACGTTTGCAGAGGATGCAACGCATTACGTAGTTCATCAGGAGCCGCAGCCATCGGGAAACACTGCGGTAAACTTTGGACAAGATGACGACTGTGTCTTCGACGGGAAGAGCAGCGAAACATGTGTCGATAAGATCGAAATAGGATCTACTACTATGACGCGGACCTTTTCTGCACCTGCCACCACATTTCATACAACAATCGCGGCGGAAACGAAGGACAACGGCGCGCTCCCTATGTCTGTGAGGGAGTCATGCATTGCATGGGGAATTTTTGCGATTAGTGCAGTATCAGCATGGGTCTTGCTACTCTGAATCTTATCACCGGGAGTCGCTAACACTGTCTTGAGTTGTGAATATAATTTGCACCACCTTCCCACAGAATGTGAAGAAACATGATCCGCTAAAAGGGCGGGTAATTCAATTATTTTCACACAGTCAAGGTTTTTCCTGCTAATCCCTCATGGACATGGGAAAAATGATCAAACCTCCACTTCCAAGCAAGCTGGACGGCGCTATATAGTCGCCAAATTCGCACATTTTCCAATAGCGAATTGATTCTTGTCCTTCAGATATATGGCCAATCCGGTATTGCAATGATTATACTTGCCTCCCCAGCAGGTAGTATTGGTTGAGGATTTCTTTTCCTACATTTTTGTACTCATTATTAAATATCTTTCCGTACTGATAGGCGGAAGTTCCTGCTACAGTCTTGACCCACACCGTTTGGAATAAAATGTGATTTCCATTTCAAAGGTTCCCTAATTATCATAACACATGGAGAGGAGCGTTCCCTATCAACGACTTAAGGGATACGGATATTTATTTTAAATGACAGCGCCTTTGAAATATATAGGAAACACAAAGTATGACTCATCGCCGGGTCCTTGAAGACGACGAGAAACTTCAATCGGCTTCAATCTTAATAGGTTTGAACAGACGATGTCCAAAGACCGACATTGACACCATATACCCTATGCAGAGTCTTTTCGCGAAAAGGCTTAGCTAGGCTTATTAAACGCATGAACCACAAAAATCGCTGAAAGCCACCTTTCCGGAATTGCCTTATGTATATATATAAATACTGGATTGCTTCAGACCTGTACCTAGTTGACTTCCTGATAGTCCAATATATCATGATATCCGGTCAACTGGCCAAGATAAGTTAAATACGTGTGTACGTCTCGTAAATGCTCAGACAAGGATTTTCCAATCCAAGCTACAAAACAGGACATGCCATTGACATGTTCATATCAAACCATGACGTATGACACTGTTCTAGAAGACCCTCAACACATCAGGTCCAGTGACTCTGATGCTGCTGTGTCTTCGAAGAAACAAAAAAAAACAACATCGTTACATGGAAAAATCATTTCCATCTTCCCCGCTACTCACAAAATGCCGGTCCTCCCTTCCCGTGGTGCCTGTTTTTCATCCCTGAGTTCAGGTTCGG